>JAUIMM010000035.1:9502500-9955000 GCA_031769625.1 Taudactylus pleione
AGCGTTTAAACGCACTGGCACGCCCTCGTTTCACCGCACCCCCGTCACCACCCCCAAAGGGTAGTTCCTGTCAATCACTCTGCGATGGGTCTGCGTAGCCACTGTTCCGATCGCAGTGGAGTGTTCACGCACTGCGATGCATGCGCAGTACGCAGCAAACGGCCGATTGCGTGCGTAATCGCAGTTGCCATCCTTGCTGAAGCACGCCCCTGATGCATTATTCATGCATTATGTATTAAGTAAGGTGTGAGATTTGTCAGGAACGCTATTTGGTTGGATAAAGTCAGATGTGAGTTATTCGTTAAGTCAAATAGCTATATTTTTGCCTGTTTTGAAGAAAGCTATTTATTTTACTGGAAATGTTACAGGATACAGTAATGATTTGCAGATCTCTATGGTTAGTATTCTGGTCAGGCATTTTAATTTTTAGTAAATTACATGTGGGTCATGGAACATGAAATTACGGGTAGACAGGCTGAAATCTCTAGGGGGGAGGTTAGGGTTAGACACCAAAGAGGGGAGCTTAGGGGTGTCATAGGTATTACCCCCCCCCCTAACCCTCCCTTAGGGGTGCCTACCCCTAACCTCCCTTCCAAGTGCCTAACCCTTATCCCCCCTCTAAGTGCCTAAACCTAACCCCCCCTTACCCGCAGCCTAAACCTAACCTCCCCCCGGGAGCCCTAAACCTAATCCCCCCCCCCCCCCCCCTTCATCCCGCAGCTGTCCGGGCCTGGCTTACCTTCGTTTAGGTATGCCGGGCGACTGTCTTTCGGCGTATGGTTAATGACAGGCGTTGAGTTTTCGACGCCTGTCATTAGTACCACGCCGGGTTTAGAAAGTCTGGAAGCCGGCAGTCAGCATTTAGACCATCGGCTTCCAGACTACATCCCGAGGTTAGTGTAGGGAGAGGGGGGAAATTTAGCATACCGAACAACAAGTGTCGGTATGCTAGCCATGTTGGGATGCCGGTGTCGGGATTCTGACAGCCGGGATCCCGACTGCCGGCAACCCATACCCAACCCCATTAAATGTATGGAGTCTTTTGCATATGCTGCACAAGAATGGCATATCTTTATCTTTGCAAACTTATTCCTCAGATTGTACTAATAACCAGAAGAAGGAGAAAAAGGAAACATTTGCTGCTTTATTGCTAATAATATCATGCACCTAGCCTTGGACAGCGCAAGTCTTATTCTATGAGGAGTTCTACTAACCTACTTTATAAAAAGGGGAATTCCACATACAGTGCGGGGGAAAAAAGGGTAATTGATTAAAGTACATTTCGGTGCTCCGCATGCGTGCGGCACTGCCGATCACGCGATATCGTATGCGACCCCGGGAGCGTGCAATCAGGCATACACACTGCACGATATGCACAAATCTTCCGATTTGCCTCAAAACAACAAATCGTCTAATTTATTGTGTAGTTTGTAACCAGCCTTAGGTTTGTTGGTTCTTTAACTCATTAGAACATACATGCTAACTGTATAAAAACAAAAATAAATGACTTGATATAAATAACTAGTTGGATGAACTTCATTTCATATACAGTAGAGGGGAGATGTGCACTGTCTATTTTACCTTTGGAGTAGCCTTCAACTCTCCTTAACTTCTATGGATTCGGTGAGGTTATTAAATGTTTTAATTGTCCGTTATATCCCTTAGAAAAGAGAACAGAATTGAATTGTTAGAATATGGTGTTGCTGCTCCTCATGAGTCTCTGTTGTCCCAAAGTGGAATACTCCTATAATATGAGATAGTTGGCAATACATGATAAGCTTATGGAACTGAATGTGTAAATTATGTGAGCACTTTACCTTCATATATTTCTGTGTTACTGCAGTGAACACTCAAGATGAAGATATCGGACAGTTTGATATACAGGATCCACTAGAGGAGTCCACTACCTCATTAGTGTCATCTTCCACATCTGCCTATTCTTCTTTCCCTGTTGATGTGGTTGTGTATGTTAGAGTTCAGGTATGTCACATATGTTGCATTTCTGTTTATGATTTAGCGTATATATGTGCTTGGTTATCTGCTAAACAAAATGATTGGTTTTGGAGGGATAATAATGTAAAACACATGTCAGGTTGCGGCCTAGGTTCGGCCGTTACTCACCTCAGCGACGGCTTCCCCTGACCTCCCAAGCGGTCAGACGCCAGGCACGGTGGCGAGTGATGCACTGTGGATTATACCTGGGGTCTACTAGGACATCCATGTGCTTGCGCCATGATGTGGTTCCTGCGGTTACCGTCATGGAGGCAGCCATGACAGTCTATATCCTGTTTAGCCCTTTACCTAATGGTGGCATTTGTTGCGGTCAGCTGACACTATCCTCCAATGGACTGCTTCCTTAGGGTATTTAGCCGGGCTCTGGACAACAGGAAGTTACCTGTACAACGTTGTTACTTCCAGTGAAGACTTGCTGTTGCAGCGTTCCAGATCCCAAGCTCCATTGCTTCTAGTGACTTATTCCTAGTGTTTATCCATGGTGTGTGTACTCAGTACGTCTTCTGAGTACAATCTCCTAGTCATCTCCTGTGCCAGTTCTACATCTGAAGCCACAGTGTGTGTACTTAGTACATCATCCAAGTACCATCTCATCATACCATTCTTCTGTGCCAGTTCTGCGTCTGAAGCCACTGCGTGTATACTTAGTACGTCATCCAAGTACAATCTCCTAGTGCCATTCTCCTATGTCAGCCTTGCGTCTAGATCAACAGCGTGTGTACTCATTACATTACCCCAGTACAAATTTCCAGTATCTTTTTCCTTTGCTTTCCCTGTGACAGTATTCTTCCATTTCCCACTTGTGCCGGATACCTGACCAAAGGGCCGCGACCTGCTTGCTGAGAACAGCTTAAGCTCAAATTCCGCTTGGAGAGGTCACTGGTGAACACCTCCCAGTATATTAGACACAGCGCTTTGGTCAGGTCTAGCCAACATCCGGTACTAGTGGATGAGAAAGTAATTTATCCAGACCCTTCGCCTCCTGTTCCTTTTCCCAACCTGGGTCCACGTCTTCCACTACCCTCGGCAGAGGGTCAGCATAGCCTGTGCGTGACAACACACATGCCTGCAATACTGCTATAAAGATAATACATCTGGTAAAGTTTGGGTGCCAGATCAGTCTGTGACTTTTTATAGTTGCTCTTACTCTTTCTGCCAGAGTTTTATTCTGTTTTTCTACCATGTCCTGGCTGTTCCTACCAAAGTATACATATACCTTTTGTTATCTGCACACAATGGTCCACTGGCCACCCTCGAAAAATACATTCACCTTCCTCCTGCTTGATGTGAGTAAATGTATTGTACTTCATTATATTTAATAAGTTACTTGTTAGTGTGCCCGATTAAGCAAGGAATGTACGCTAGCAGATGCACGCACCCAGCCGCTGCGACAATATGCTAATCAATGCATACGCACGGAGACCGCAGCACAAGAAGCCGACACCCAGCAAAACATAAAGCCGCCCACCTATGCCGTGATTGACAGGAACATCTAGTGCCATCGAAGCTGCATGTAAGCTAAGGGTAGACCTGATCCTGCCGCAGGACTTGAGAGATTCCTGCACGCAGAGAGGCGCCCGACTGCATGCGGCACCGCTGAGATTAATTTATGCATGCCCCTGCAACGGCGTGCGCACAGGCACGCCTGCGTTCGGCCGACTACCCCCTGTCACCACCCACAAACAGCACTTCCTGTCAATCAACATCAAAGGTCTCTGCAGGCTCCCTGCGTATTCTGAGAGAGCCCTTACCGTACTCAGCAACCTGTAAACGCACGTGCAGTGCAATGCATGCGCAGATCGCAAACATCGGCTCGCACTGTGCGTTATCTCACTTGCGTTACTTGCTGAATCAGGCCCAGTGTACTGTACCCAGATTCTTGTTTGGTCAACAGACAGGCCAGTATACCTACACATTGCAGGCATGTAAATAGTATTTACATGCCTGCAATGTGTAGGTATACTGGACATTAGACATTCTCTATGCATTTTACAGTGAGAATGTACAATAGACATTCTCTATGCATTTTACAGTGAGGAGTCATTGATCAGTTGTATTTGTTGGGCATAGAGAGCATCTACCTGACACAAGCCTTACAAGCCTGGTACATGTAGTCACACACTTTACTACTAAACCTAAATGTTTCTATAATACTCATGCTTGATCTGTAAATGTGAGAAGGATAGCAATAAAACTGTTAAGCTTATGGAATAAGAATTGTATCTAAGCCATCAGAGCTATTGAGCTATGAATCCCAAGCATAGCACTTGCAGCTCACTCAGGGATACATATTTATCTCATCCATGCAACATTTATATAACAATGGGCCTGATTCAGAGGCCGATGCAGTTTAGATTCGGCCGCGGGTGTGTTTTGTCTATTGCGCATGCGTCTGAGCCACACTGCACACGTTCCGCGATGGTCTTGCAAAGGTGGTCACAGTGTGGATCAGGACGCAGTGTGTTTGACTAATTGGGGGGTGGGGGAGGTAATGGGGGAGTGGCAGCAAAAACGCAGGCTTGTTGCGACCGTTTCGGTCACTAGCCCCGGCATCTTACTTGCATTGGGAATTCTGAGCAACAATAGGCCCAATGTCAAATCACTGAATTTGTTTCTTATGCCACAATCTAGTTCTCACAGTATATCTTCTGAAAAGTGAGCAATAATTCAGAAGTGCAGTACACCTTATACAAAAAGACTCATTCTTTTGACTTTTGCTCAGGTTACATGACTGTTGGCGAGTAGCTGGTTTTGTCAAGTGGCCCCAGTAGAAATGTTACCAACAACATTGTTACACTATAAAGTGCTTAGCCCCCTGACACCTATCCACTTTATTTGTATGAACAAAATGCACAGTCCCCCGCCACACGTGAACAAGAAAAACTGTATTAAAAAAAAACGTATATATGTCAGAAAAATTATTCTGACTTCCTGTTCTTGATGCAAAGAGGTCCGATGCTATTTGTATTCTTAACATATCCAAGCTCAATGGGAAAACTGGGCAGGACCGATAGAAATGATATAATATTGGACATATATGTTGGCTCCAACTTTGAATAATTAGGCCAGCAAGCCAACCAATAAGAAACATGCGATTAGATATGAACTGTCTGCACCTGGTATTTCATTGCTCTGGGGAATACAACTATCTACTGGTGGTTTGCAGCATTCTGGTACTTATTATTAATTAGTTGAAGTACCTTTGTGCATCCAAGGATAGGGCTCCAGTGGAGGGGGAATGACTGGGAAAGTAGAACGGCTCTCTTGTGGAGAGCCTGATAAAGATTCATTGACTAAGTGGATAAATATGACAGCGATTAATGTATCGGTTATCTTCATATTAAACAGTGTTCTCATATGTCTTGGTTTTTTTAATGAGGAAAGAAAAGGGTCCAATGAGGAATAAAAGCGAGAATTTAAGCAGATTACCAGTTCATAAGCATAAATTGAATTAGCAATTGTAATGGGATGATATCCTTACCTACGAACAGTGGGGGGGGGGAATAAAATTTAATTATACAATTATTAATGACCTGTTTGGGAGTTACTGTATGCAGTGAATAAATGATATATGGGAGACAAAAAAAACAAACAAATAGGAACACTATGTTATGGGTTTATTGGCAGTGCAGGTATAATTGTCAGTTTGATCAGAGGAACACAAAAAATGAATAAAAAAATAAAACAAGCTAGGAACGCATATACCTCTTTTTTATAACTTCTTTCCCCTCTACCAGAACCCTGACCTCGTGTGCACCATTGTGGTACAATTACTAATCAGAAACATGGCAAACATTTCAAACTATTTTGACCTCTGTGGTCCTGATATAATTCTCATGATATGTTCCTATTGTCCATAGAGAAAGTCAGACCACCATGCTATGCTGCTAGTTATTTAAATAAAGAAATTAGTCTGTTACCTGTAAATAATGTTCAGTTTCTCTTTGTTATCAGTATGTTATGGTATTTTTGTTTTGTCAACTTAATTTAAGCACCAGCATGGTCTAATTCTGTTACTGAAGCCTACTGTACAGGCGGTGAATATATAGGGAATGAAAAAAGCAGTAATATACAGCTATCACATGTAATGGTCTATACAGTGTATGAATATTTTAATGCACAGTTTATATAACTAGGCCTGTATATATAGGAACATTAAGTTAGGGGTATGTTAATTTGTAAAATATAGATTTCTATTTTTAATTTGATGTCTGTGTTACTTTAAAGAGAGAATAACCCATTATTGGACATTATGGGCCAGATTCAATTAGCCACGGTAATTTGCTGCGTGAGGAAAAGGGTGGTAGCCTCTGGCTTTTACGTCTGAGGCTATTCAATTACAACCCATTTTCTTTGTTCTGGAAAATTGTGGCTAACACTTATTAACCCATAAGTATTCAAAGCTATGGGTTAACGTGATCGCGGCACCCGCGATAAGAGCACTTACCGCAGATTTTTGTTCGAGTCTCTCTCTACGCCTGAGTACAAATTTGACTTTAGGGAAAAGAAAGTCACACGGTGCTAGGTCTGGCAAATATGGAGGGTGTTCTAGCACTGCTATCTGTTTCTTGACCAAAAACTGCTTCACAGCTAGATCTGTGTGGGCTGGTGAGTTGTCCTTATAAAGGATAAAACCATTTATCCTCAACTCTTCATGCTGAGTCGACAGCCAGCTATAACAATTTTCAATTTTTTTCCGCATTTTCATTTGTTTTTGATGTGCAAGGCCTTCCAGGATGATCATCAACTTCAACATTCACACGACAGTCACTAATTTTTTTGTGCCACTCAAACACACGTGCACATGACATACATTCTGCCCCGTAAGCATCGGTTAGCATACGGATAGATTTGGTAAACATTTTGTTCAATTTAACCTAAAAATTTAAAGTTACCATGTTGCCCGACTTTTGAACTAAGTATTTTTACGACACACAGGAAAAACTAAACTTCCTTGACTGCTGTGTAATAACAAACTATCTGTCCAAAAGGAGTGAAACTTGCAAAACCGCTCTGGGTAGTCCCAAGTCAATGGTCCCCCACTCCACTTTAACTCATGCAGTATGGTTTATTTTTTACAAGTACAGTCTTGTTATTTAATAGCCACACCACGTACATACTGTAGTAACAATGATGGCACATGTCTCAAAATAGTTTTTATGTTGTATCTTCTACAGAGGTGTCCTCATACATCTAGCCTCTTTGCGCGTTAAACAGCCCTTCTAGTCACGCCACGCCATGGCGTCGCCATGCCGTGACTCTGTAACGCTGTGCGTCTTTTTGTGCGTCTTTTTACCTTTAATGCGACTTATTCCCACAGTGATACGAATAGCAAGCACAAATGATTAAAATGATATGCAGCATGCCTATGTTCTCTGTGCATCTGCGGGTGTATCTGCATGCGAAACACTACGTTAGTGTTACAGCCGCTGACACTGTAATGTAGCATTTCACATGCAGATACACCTGCAGATGCACAGACAATATAGGCATACTGCATATCATTTTACTCAGCAGAAGCTGCTTAAGCTAGCTATTCATATCACTGTGGGAATAAGTCGCATTTAAAGGTAAAAAGACGGTCAGTGCTTACAGAGTCACGCCACGGCATTGCATTTGAAGGTAAAAATTTGCACGAAAGATGCCCGGCGCTACTGAGGCACATGGAGCTCTCGCGTTGTGTGACGCGACTTGTAGAGCATGGAGGATAGATGTGTGTGGACACATCTGCACATACACCATCTCCTTAAATATGAGGATTCACTAAACCGTTCATTCACTGAACAATTCACCCTAATGTGAATAGAAATATTTGAAATGTTTTATGTTTTTTTTTTTTTTTAAACCTTGTGTAGACTGTTGAAGGTGTTATTTGGGCTGCTTTCACAGCTCTTCTGTGCTGGAAATGAGTGAAAGCAGCATGGGAGCTCAATAGTCGCTTCGTTTAGGGATGGCCACTGGAATCTTATGGTTTGATTCTAGGTAAACAATGGTTTTCCAATTGTCCCCCGCTGTTTTCAAAGTGACTCAATGGCTGTGCTTTTTTTTTCCCCATTCACAAACAATCTAATTTCTTTTGCCTGCACATGAGAAAAACAATCGATGAATAAGTCAACTAATGGTTTACAAACAATGGTGGCAACTCCACCGCAGCTATTCAATGGGAGGCAATCGGGAAGCCGACTGCCTAAATACCGGCAGCCGGCTTCCCGACTGTCTTATCCCGGCAAGGGTGAAATGCCGGGCGTCTAGATGTAGACGCCCGCATTTCCCGACGCCGGGAGACCGGCGCCCGGCATCACGATCGTAGTGATGCCGGGCGCCGCGAGCGGACAGCCGTGGGGGGGGAGGGTTAGGTTTAGGGCTCCTGGGGGGGACTTAGGGTTAGGCTAGGGGAAGGGAGGGTTAGGGTTAGGCTAGGGGAAGGGAGGGTTAGGGTTAGGCTAGGGGAAGGGAGGGTTAGGGTTAGGCACCCCCGGGGGGGACTTAGGGTTAGGCACCCCCCCGGGGGACTTAGGTTTAGGCAGCGGGGAAGGGGGTGGTTAGGGTTAGGCACTTGGTGGGGAAGTTAGGGTTAGGCACCCCTAAGGAGGGTTAGGGTTAGGGGGGTTAGGTTAGTGGATACTTACCTATCCACGATCGGGATTTCCAGCGCTGTCGGGCTTCCGCTGCGTCGCACTCTGCTCCTGTCGGCCTGCCGGTGACGGGAATCGAACCGCCGGCCATGCGGCTGGCGGTATTTCATACCAATTCCAAGCCTTCCTTCCCATGGCTGTCCCTACCTCTGGTCAGGGTTGAGTGCGTTTCTAATAAGGGGATCAGGAATATTCAAGATACTGGAAGAGCAGCAGCACGAGACCCCTTTCCTGCAAATTAATGAATGTTGCTGGTGCGCTATAAAACAGCACAGACAACTATAATTCCCAAAAATTATTAAAAGTTTAGAAAAGCTTTGTTAAAAAAAAAAAAAAAAGTATTATTCAGCTTTGTTGCTTCCCTGTGATTCAGCCTAAAACTACATCCTTTTTAGCCTTCTCAGATCAAGTTCAGTTGCCTGCCAGTTTCACGTGTTGAATGCATGCTGAAGCTACCGTCCTTAGACCTGGTTTTCTCCTCGAACCGAAGTGAGCTAGAGGCACTGGGAGCAGCTCACCCCTCAGATATTAGTGTTGGTAATCTCTCCATGCCAAGTGGATTAAAAGCAAACCTGAGCAAATCAAGCATGGCAGGTAAACAATATATCCATTTTTGGATTGTTCAATTTTTTTTTGTAGTCTTCAAATTTGTAACCACGTTTTGTTTTCTTATGCATGTAAGTAAAGAATTGTAGTATTAAGTGTCTGTCAACTTGTGTTAATTAAAACCTGTTGAGTACTGTAGTATATAGTGTACAACAGGGAGACCTGTTGTAATATATGGTAAATACTGTATTTTGTATTTGACTCGCAATTAATGTAAAAAACTTTATTCCAAAAAGTAATACAGGAATTGCGTATCAGTCTCGGTAGCCCTCACTTTTTTGTAAATTGTTCTTTTTAGTGCTACTGAAGAAGTTCATGATTTTATTTTGTTTTAAGTATGATGATTTCTTGCAGGATCATCGCCCCCAGGGCTAGGCAGCCCTCTAGGGAGAACACGACACAGCAGTAGCCAATCAGATCTAACCAACTCAAGCAGCAACTCATCAGGCCTGAGCTTTACAGCATGCATGTCCGATTTCTCTCTCTATGTATTTCATCCTTATGGAGCTGGGAAGCAGAAATCTACAGTCAGTGGGCTTGCTCCAGGTTCCAGTGGTTTAGGTATGATGTTTAATTCAATAAAGTAAGTGCATAGTCTTCATCTGTACTGTCCCAACCTGCAATATCTTAATTTTTCTGTATACATTTGAGGTTTTGAGCCAAAGAAAAGGGAATTCTTAGTGACATTTTCTTTGGAAGTTATTGTCCCTTTCAGTTTAGACCTTTGTGTTAAATGAGAAAGAGGACTGGTCTTAGAAGTGTCTTGCTAGGACTTTCCCCGCCATTACTGTGTTAGTAAATTTCACTTCACAAGTCTCTAGCTTGGTAATAAACTAATAATTACCAAATGTAATTTTAATACATCTTGCAGATTAAATCTGCCAATAAACATAATTTAAAGAGACATTTATTTTAGTTTTCATTTTAGTTTTTTTTTCTTTTTGCTGGTGTACCTTTTTATTTTTAATTTAGATTTTTTTCTTTTTATTTTTGTAATTGGAATGTATTTAAGATCCAGAGTGCATAGTCATACTGTACCTAATCCCTACTCCTAAATATGTGCTTAGCTACGCAAGAATAGATTTTTTTAAATAGAATTTCTTTAACAATATATATCTAGTGAATAAGAGGGTATATATAGTGGTTATAGTCTGCTTCCATCTTCTGCTGGGCATCATTTCAATATGCCAGAATGAGCTGTAATCACTTGTTGCAACTCTGCTTATAAATAATGCCAATGCAGGCTTGCTCTTACTAGACATGTGCGTGGACCCCCATGTTTTGTCTCTAATTCATCGTACTGTTTTGGTTTTGTATGTGGTTTTTATTTTTTTAAATAATAAAAACAGCTAAAATCCTGTAATTTGGATCTATTTTGTGCCTACAGTAGTATTAACCTCAATAATATTTATTTCCAATCATATTCAGTACATTTAGACCACCTTGCAGCTCACAATATTGTTTTCATCCATATTGGCCAAAGGCTGCAACAAGCTGACTGGCTAAATTAAGCGACAGAGCAGCAGCACAAACACATGCCAGTTTAAAAAATAGAACATCTAGGAAACAGCGGAACTGCAGTGGCAGTTTAATTTAAATTATAAGACGCCATAGAATGTTTTCATTAATCAAGAACTAGATCAGAGGCCCAAGGCCAGCACAGGTAAATAGAGGTGGAGTATTTAGTGGAAGCCAGGTAAGCATTGATTAAAGTGTTACTATAAAAAATGGAAAACACTTTTAAAAAACAAGCATCCAAAATGGATGGCATTGCAAGATACAAAACAACATGAATGCCCCATTAATATACAATGCCTGTCAAACACACACAATCTTGGCAAATCACATAATGAAAAGTGGTGCATGATAGAATTGTCCTTGGGCCCTCCCTTTTGTTTTATATTAAAAAGGGCATGCATAGTTTAACAAACCAAGCACTTCATTTGCAAGGAATGACACTTTTTGTGGCTGAAGTGCTTTGTTTGTTTGGGTCCCCACACAAAACAATCT
Source organism: Taudactylus pleione (assembly GCA_031769625.1). Classification (NCBI taxonomy): domain Eukaryota; kingdom Metazoa; phylum Chordata; class Amphibia; order Anura; family Myobatrachidae; genus Taudactylus; species Taudactylus pleione. The sequence goes on from JAUIMM010000035.1 coordinate 9,513,765, forward strand.
ACCAATGGGCTTAAGTTGGATAACAGTGTTGTTAATCATCACTACAGTTCAAATATGTAATTATCATCCACACCCTTATCAGTGTTGTTAATATGTAATCATCATCACACAATATTAGTTCATCCCCACTGGAATCCACCGTTACAGAAGTCTGTCTACTTTGTTGTAATTGGCAGCCGGATTCTTCGTTGGGCGTAACATTATCTTCCAGAACTGTCCGCTGTCTTCAGCCCGGGTGTTCAAAATTGAGAAGCAGTTTTCCTAAGTTGTCAAGACGTCCATGCAGGCGAGTGGGCACTGCATCCAGACATCTTCTAGCTATTATTCCGTCTCTGGGGCCTGCCGGACAGCGACATGATGATGGCGTCTTGTTACAATCATCATCAACTTCCAAGGTATTGCTCCTTCACCAGGGATCCAGAAGCTCTCCTGGTAGATGCACTAACGGTTTCTTGGACCTCCCCTCTGATTTATGTCTTCCCTCTGATTTATGTCTTCCCTCCGATCTCAATGATTCCTTGGGTCCTCTGCAAGTTCAACCTGGAGGGGGGTACCCTGATCCTGTTGGCTCCTTATTGGCCTCAGCGCGTGTGGTATGCAGATCTCCTGGACCTCTTTATCGAGACCCCACTGCGTCTTCCACTGCGGCCGAATCTTCTATCTCAGGGTCCATGTTTCCGTCCAGATCTGGCCCATCTCGTTTTGACGGGGTGGCTCTTGAGCCATCCATCCTAAAAAGCAAAAGGATTCTCCAGGAGGGTCGTTCAGACCATTCTGCAGGCTAGGAAGCCTTCCTGGGCATGTATTTATCACTGGGTTTGGCGTATCTATTTTTCTTGGTGTTCGACTAGGGGTCTTAACCCCAGGTCTTTCCACCTTTCCCGCATCCTTTCCTTTCTGCAGTCAGGACTGATTTGGACCTCTGGCTTTCATCCTTGAAGGTCCAGGTTTCTGCTTTGTCTGTCCACTTCCAAAGGCAGATAGCTCTGTTGCCAGAAGTTCAAACCATTTCCCAAGGGGTTCTCCATGTTCAGCCACCATTTGTGTCTCCTGTGGTTCCCTGGGATCTTTTTTTTAGTTCTCTGAGCCCTCCAGTTGGCTCCATTTGAGCTGATGCAGACAGTGGATTTGCGCTGGCTCACATGGAAGACTATGTTTCTACTAGCCATTGCATCGGCCCGGAGGGTGTCGGATTTGGGCACCCTATCGTACTGTTCCTTGTTTTCCATTCTGACAGGGCTCGTCTGGGATTACTTTCCAAAGGTGGTATCCCGCTTTCACATTAATCAAGAGATTGCAGTTCCTGCATTCCAGACTATGGATTTTTCTCAGCCAGAAGCTTCCTTGGATGTGGTAAAGGCTCTCTGGCTTTACGTTAAGAGGACCATTGAGATTCACAAGTTGGACTCTGTCTTTATATGACGTTCATATGAGAGGCTGGCCGGCTACTAAGCAGACCTTGGCCCGCTGGCTTCACTTTACCATTGGCCAAGCTTACTCCTTGGTGAACCTTTCTACCCCTGCCGTAGTGACAACCAACTCCAACCGGTCAGTGGGGACTTCTTGGGCAGCACACTGTGGGGCTACTGCAGAACAGCTCTGTAAGGCTGCCTCATGGTCGTCTGCTCATACCATCATCAGGTTTTATGTCTTTGATATGTTTGCGTCCTCGGACACCGCCATCGGGCGTTCTGTGCTTGCTGCAGCTCAGAAGCGTTCCCGCCCATATGGGATAGCTTTGGCACATCCCAGTGTCATCCCTGTGCCCCCTAGTGGAGGAGACAGTGATCGCAAATACGCGTTATAGAGCGTATTGTACTCGATAATGAAGACTAGGGACCCACTTTTGCAGAATAGGTGGGTCTCCAGGAGCGTGCTGTACTGCGGCCAATCCCTGGTTCCTGATCATATGACTTATGTCTCCCTGGCCCGGCCAGGGATGAATATAAAAAGTGGAGGTGGAGCCAGCCCTCTTCAGCGCCTTACGTTGATGCTGCCGTACTGGGCACCCGGCAGGAGGACAGCCCCACTATGATGACTGCCGTGGCTGCCGACTGGAAGATGGCTCCAGCGTGATGACACCCCCGGCGGGAGAGCGTCCCCGGCACCCAGCGGGAGGACAGCCCCAGCATGATGACGGCCGTGGCACCCGGCGGGAAGATGGTTCCGGCACGAGGGCGGCCCAGAACCCGTTGGGAGGACAGCCCCGGTGGAAGGACTGCCCGGGCAACTAGCGGGAGGACACTGTGCAAGTAAATTTAATAAGCGGGTGGGGGTTGGTTTGGTGCTGCGGGTTAATGGGTGGCTGTGCTGTGGCAGGTGGGGGGCTGAGCATAATTTCCTGCAGTTGCTGGCACTGCTGCTGCTAACAGTGAAGAATGGCAGACGGGCAGCCAAAAGGGGGTAAATTTAGCAAACACTGTAGGGGTGGGGGTGAGCTGCTGCTACTACTACTACTTTAAGCTACCTTTCTATCTACCCTGACCCTCTCCCTAACCTTAGCACTGTCTGCCCCTAACCCCTCCTTGCCCCCCAGTACTGCACCAGCTGCTATCTACCCTTACCCCCTCTTTGCTCCACAGCACTGTCTGCCCCAACCCCTCCTTGCTCCCCAGTCCTGCACCAGCTATCTACCCTCACCCCCTCCCTACCGCAAGCACTGTCTTGCCCCTAACCTACTCCTTGCCCCAGTACTGCCGAAGCTGCTACCTACCCTTGCCCTCTCCCAACCCCCAAAACTACCTGCCCATAGCCCCTCCTTGCCCTCCAGCAGTGTTGTAAATTCTGTATGCAGTTACCCTGTCCATACCCCTGCACTGTTTGCCCTTACTCCCCTATACCCCCAGCTCTACCCCAACTTCTCCCTGTCTTTACCCCCAAGTTCGACCCCATCTGCTGCTTGCCCTTAATCCCCTCTAACCCAACTGCTACCTTCCCCCAGCACTGTCCCAACTGCTTCCTGCCCTTACCCCCATAATATGTAATAGCACCCAGAAATCGTGGAATAGGACCCCACATATTTAAAGCGAGGGTTCCCTGGGACTTGCAATTTTTTTTTGCTTTGCTTTATCACAGGGAGACTTATGTTCTTACCTGTTGAGTCTTTTTCTTTGGCACAGGGCGCCCACCCTGGGTGGTGTTTCCTTGGTGACCGGTCCAGCTGTACTATCCATGAAGTGCCTGGTTCTATATGTATGCCAGCCTTCCTTCTTCTTCTCCTCTGCCTCGCTCCTGCTGTGGGCTTGCAAACTAAACTGATGGCGGAGTATAGAGGAGAGGAGCCTTGGCTTGTGGGTAATAACTATTTGGTGGCCAGACTCACCTCTCCAGGCTGTGCCCCCTATGGAGTCAAAGAAAAAGACTTAACAGGTAAGAAAATTAGTCTCCTTTTCGCTATGATATCCCTGAGGTTTTCAGGTTGACGCCGGTATGACTCTTAGTGATATAGAGAGTACTCTGCCTGTGAGTGAGCTGGCATTGTGTGTTCAATGCTGCTGCTAAAGACAATACACCCACCCAGTGGGCTGTCACAGGCATTTCATTTTTAGTTTGACCAGTACCACCTGTCCACATATCTTTGTTTAAGTGAATAGCGAGCACAATGGCTTTTTCTAGGCCATGAACATTTTTATTTTATTTTTTTTAACATCCTGGTACAGGCGAGAACTTGCTTTTCTGGTAAAATTAAATTGAGAAGGAATTTCGTAGTAGGGACACTGGACCTCAACTAACTGTCTAAAACCAGATGCATTAATGTCAGATATTGGACGAAGATCTACTGCTAGCATATGCTTCATGGCTTCAGTGATAAGCTGTGCAACTGGATGCAGCTTTCATACTTGCTTCCTCTTGCAATGGATTGTTTCACAGTCAGTTGTTGTTTGAAACTACTAGTCTTCTTGGTTCCCTTCTGTGATGAACATTCACCCCCAGCAGCAGCCCTGGCGCGCACGAATTCTTTGCAAATTGGAAGCAGGAGGACTACCTCCAATTTTTTGAGGAGATTGATGATGAAGGTGTTGCAGATAGAGATTGCATGTGCTGGGATCTATCCATGCTGCTGGCAGCTGATGCTAGACTGCTTGTTCTTATTTTTTACCAGATTTTTGAAATGTTCCCAAATAATTTGCATGAACTTGCTGCAAATGGCATAACAGGGAGGGGGTTCCTAGATGGTGGCCCTACCTCTACCCACTTTGGCCTCACCAACAGTACAGATGGCTTGACAAATGTTAGGATTTAGGTAAAAATAATTCCACACGTAAGAGGTGGCTTTTTTTGGTCTTATTGCCAGGCATGACAATGGCCTTCTTATAACTGTGTCAAAGTAAGACAGCAACCAGCGGCAGCAGTTCTTGCCAAACAACATTGTTATCCTGAATTTGATCAACATTGACAGTAGCGTCAGATACACAAGTATCCCCCTCATCATGTTTCATTTCCACAGTTCATCCTCAATTTTGTCACCATCTTTGCTTTTACTGCTACTCATCCTCACATTTGCAGAGGGGGGCAGAAATGGTGGAAGGCGGCTTCTCTAGGATTACAGTGTCAGAAATGTCAGGCTCACACATAGCACTTGTGTACACCTTAGGGTTAAATCCAATTGATAAGACACGCGGTTTCAGTGTGTTCATTTGTGGGAAGTCGTTACGAGTGCCGCCTTACAAAATATGGTTGTATTTCCCTCACAGCATGAGAGGTAATTAGTAGGGCACCGGATATATAATCTTTACATGTCATTATTTCATGGAGCTGCTTGCACTCATGTAAACCGTCCCAACGTTAGGGGCCAAAGTGACAAACCAATTGCACGTTATTTTGCTGAAAAAAGGACATCAGATCTACATGCTCAAATGCATGTTGAGAGATCATGTACCAAGTTTAGCTGGGGTGTTGACAGAGGAAAGAAACTGCTACAAATTAATGAATTTGATTACTTCAAAAGGACTAAATGAAAATAATAATTTTAAGTTCTTCTTTTGATTAGGTCAGCAGTTGACATTTTGCATATTTAGCTTTTTTGTTTATAATTTTTAATTTAATTTGTTATTGTTTTAGGATTAGGGCAATTATATTCTTACTTTTTGGTGGTATGGTTATTTTTGGAATAAGCATATCTAGGACATTTTTGTATATGCGTAAGGGTTATTTACAGCAGGAGAAATATATGTTCTTAAGGTGCCCATCCACTTGTAGATGCGGGGACAATGGCACGATTACGACATTGTAATTGTGCCGTTGTCTCCCTAGGGGTGAAGTGCATACACTGAACGTTCAGACGTTCAGTGTATGCACATCAGTCATCCCGGAACATGGGCAACCTGACGACGGACGTCATGTTCGTCATGACCATCATGTTCGGGAGATGATAGATGTCGGAAACGACCAGCGGGCGCGTGCCTCGCTGGTTGTTTTAGACATTTAAATGCCCGATGTTCATCCGATAACTCAGCGATTTTACGATGTCATAATCATGCAATCGCTCATTATTATCTGCAACTGGATCGGCACCTTTAATCTAGTGCCCAGTGTTGATCTTTTATTTAGGCACCTAAGGCCCAATTGTGAGCTTAATTTGTCATCATCACTGTATGCTATTCAATTGAGCCATTACGTTCAATTATATGTTTATTTTTGCTTCCCAATGTAGAGCACTATTTATACATTATGGCAAGTGTCTTCTGGTAAGTCCGTGATTGGAGGATTATTTGAACATGTGCGGTAGCATGATATGCATTCTAGGCTGGAATGCAGTAAGTTGCAGCATGACTGGCGTGTAGTCAGTGTGCGCTGTTCTGCATTTGAGAATTGAGTGGTAGCGCGATATGTGTTCCATGTTGGAACGCAGGAAGTGACAGCACGGCTGACGTGCAGCTATGTATTTGCCAATTGTTAATGGAGTTTTCCCTCACTTAGTCCATCAATGTAAATGTACTGCTATTCTTTGGTATCCACTACTCTGAATACCATCTTTGACCTTAATACCACCTCAAGAAAGAATACCAGAAGGAAACGCAGCACTTAAACTCTGGACAATCGAAATGAATCTAAAATATAATGTGTATCATATATTCACAATAAAACACACATTTATTTTATTAATATAACCAGCTCATAAAGGACCTGATTTAGAGTTGCACATAAGTGCAGATGCTTTTTGGTGCCACAGATAATACAGACATGGAAATGCAAGTGTACAGATGCATCATATGCAAACGTTGCATCTTTACGTTCAACCCAAAATATGTAATCTGTTACCTGACACAGGAAAGTGGAAAACCACTACCTAAATGTTTCAGCAATTGTACTTCTTAATTGTAGGTCATGTGGATGAAGAGCTTACATCCGTAACAGGCCGAAAGGACTCCCTCAGCATCAACCTGGAGTTTGTCAAAGTCAGTTTGTCCAGAATGAGACGTTCTGGTGGAGCTTCTTTCTTTGAAAGTGTGTCTGCTAATAAGACTTCAAATAAAATGGACACCACTTTAATAAATATCTCAGGTACTATATTTTTTTGAGTGGACTGTCTAGTTTTATACTATGCATCAGTATGCTGATTTTCTCTTTGTCCTTCAGCTGTCTGTGATATAGGCTCTGCTTCCTTCAAGTATGACATGCGTCGCCTTAGTGAAATTTTGGCATTTCCGAGGGCATGGTACAGAAGGAGTATTGCTAGACGTCTTTTTCTTGGTGATCAAACCATCAATTTACCAGGTAAGCTGCAATATGTACTATAGAACTATATCAACAAAGTAAAATGTATGGACAGCATTCAATTAGCCATGAACGAGGTTGCATCAGTTTGTAATGGGTAAAATCCATGGGTGCAACTTATTGCTGTTTAATTATAAATTATTACTATGTTAAATTAATTAAGCTAACATAGGTTTCAGTGGAAATGAACACAGCTTTTAGGTCGCAGCTCCAGGGTAGGGGAAAATTAAGAAAGAAATACTTACTGTAATGTAAAAATGACTGGACACAGGGCAGTACAAATGGGACACACCTCCCAATGAATATGTAATGTATTTAGATAGTTTTAAATAGGAAATTTTCTGTAAAAATCTTAAGAAATGGGTAAATGATGTTGACATGTACAGTACATTGTTGTGTTGTATTGTGGGAAAGAGGTTTTGAACTTGTGAATTGGAGTTACAAGTCTTTTTTTCCCATCTTTATATACACACTTAAAATCACTGTAGAGGCATTTTACCCCAAAATATTCTAAACACTTTATTTGCTGAAATACACTTTCTGGCTGTCATTTTTCAATCATTATTGAATTGTGTAGATATCAGAAGCGTGCTTCATGAAAATAGCCTGCCAGGTGTGCATTAATATAACTCAAGACTTCATACTGCGGAACTCATAGCTAATTGAATTTGGCCTGTATGTCAAGATATTTTTCTTCTTCCTCCACTAGGGGGCACAGGGATGACATTGGTGCCCAGACTCTCCTCTCCAGGCTATACCCAAACGGTTAATGAAATTCACCCACAAGCCCAGGCTCCTCTCCCCTATACCCCGCCTCCAGCCAGAGGCGACCAGTTTTGAGTTTGGTGCCAAGGCAGGAGCTGGGCACTTTTCTAAGCGGGGGACTGTATTAGTGGTCCCCCCGTATTTTATTTACTTTTATTTTGTAGTGTTTTTGCATAAAGTGGGCAGTGTAAGGCTCCCACTGCCACTCCACAGCCCCAGCGCCGGTGGCCGCAGCACTGACGACTGGGTCAGTGACTTTAGCCGCAGACACCTGCTCACATCGGAGCTGCAGCCGGTGCTCACAGAGGAGACAGCAGGTAAGTAACGCCGGAGTAGGAGACCTCCGGCGGTGCTGGTAGTGGGGGCTCCCGGGGTCTCGTGCTTCCCTCTAGACCACCGGGGATGCTTGGAACAGGGGCTGCTTACAGTAGGTGCGGCCATATCCCAGCTGTTAGCCTCTTCTCCAACCCTGGGGCGCGCTCTCCCTTTTTGGCAGTAAGCCCCAACCTCCCTTCTCCCCTTCCAAGACACTGAGCGGCCATTTTAGCTCATTGCCTGCCTCAGCGTTGGAGAGAGAAGCAGGGTTCTAGACTCCTCTGTTGGCCTGCTCCCAACAGCTGCGCTACATTCCTTGCTCCTTTCTGCTTCATTGGCTGGTGTTGAGCTATTACCCACTTTCTGGATTGAGTGGTCTGTGTGTGTGTGTATGTGTGTATAGAAGTGTACTATTCCTTATATCTGTACCGCTGTGGCTGGTCACTGAGGGAACATCTCTTGCAGTTTTGTATATACATTATACTATTATATATATACGAACACTGCTAAAGACACTCGTTTGCTTACACCTTACTGACTAGTTTGGTGTGTAGCGATTTCTGCGACTTACAGCATGTCCAGAAATAAGACTACTAAGGAGGTTGGCGCTGCAGCAATGCGCACTTGTAAAAAGTGTCTTAGGACCGTATTCAAATGACCGCGATAAATGCCGATTTCACTATAAATTATCGCACCTATGATAATCGGATAGACTGAAACAGACGATAAGTTTTCACCATCTCAGAGTAGGTGGAAAAAAATGCAAAATCCCTATTTTTGGCTAAAAAATAACCCTTTGGACAGCCCCCCCTAATAATAAATTACCCCAAAAGTTGTTTGTAATTTGGCCCAAAATGACCTGTAAAATTTGGGATGCGACAGGTGTTTTTAAACATTGCACATGGCTGCAGCAGGTGATTTTTAACTGTTTTTAAAAGTGCGCTTTTACGACAACAAAATACCATTTTAATGTACCCCCAATTTACATGGAGCAGTAATTTCCTGGAAAAAAAATAGCTTTCTATAATTTTTCTAAATTTTTTCATATATGCAAATTACAGCCAACCGACACAATTTAAGTACCCTAAATACTTTTTATTACGGCCAATAATAAACTTCTAAATTGATTTCCTATGTACGTCAGCCATTTTTTGGGGTACAGACTAATTTTCCTGAATGTCCTGACATTTTTGCCTGTTTTCGCATGATAAATGATTGCACCTACCCGTTTTTGCCTGTGCTTTGGCGAAAAACGGGAGTGCACATGCCAGAATCGCCCGATATTATCACAGATAATTGAATCCGGCCCTTAGTGTAATTTCTCCGCAGTATCCGGAGCATGATGGCCTGTGTGTCAGTTGCTTTGGGGCCATACAACAGGTGACTTCGTCTATGGATTGAAGTCAAGAACCGGCTTGGGCGTCACGGCTAACACAATTTGTAGGCCGTATGTCAGTTCTAGTGCCACCTGTGCCTCAGCTACCCATGGCGGAACCACCTTGGATGCAGACTTTTGCCCAGTCTTTCCAGAGTTTGGCTCAAGTGTCCACATCCTTTCAGCAAATGCTTGATAGGGATAGGGCGCCTATGCGTAGGCCTACTCCACGCGAAAGTTCCACTCCGTTATCTGGCAGGGGTTCAGATTCAGAGCTATCCTCAGATGGTGAGGCTAGTGCCTCCACTGCTTCAGATGTGGAGTCGTCTACTGTTCCCAGAGAAGGCTATGGGCCTGATTCAGACCCGGATGCTAAGCCGTGATCGCACGCTATGGCCGATAGTCGCCCGTCTGCACATGCGTATGCGTCAATATGTGCATGCGCGAGTCACTCACTGCGCTCAGGAATTGTGCGCTCGTAGTACAGACTGGACGCTACTTTAAGTGACAGTGCCACTTGTGGGTGGTAACAGGGGAAGGTGCTTGTGAATGGGGGAGTGGTGCTGCATGTCTGGGCGTCAAAACTGAGTTTTTTGGGTGTGCATAATTAGCATGGAAGCGTCATTGTACACGTCACTTGGTTGTATTTCATCCTGCAGTGATCGCAGGGCTTGCAGTGGGGTAGGGTCTACCTCAAGCGCTGCGTGCAGCTCCGATGGTTCTGGTTAATCATACACTTCCTGGAGATGACGTGTGCTAAGAAAGAAGAGTGGGCGTCTTTATACCAGCGTGCACTCATTCTGCCGTCGCTCTCTTAAGACATAGAGGGCGTCCTTACACCTCACAGTGCGATCGCGGAATTTGCATACTTGGCCCCTTTTGGATGCGAGCGATCGCTGGTCTGAATCGCCCCCTATGTCCCCAGTAGACGTAAAGGCTCTTATCATAGCAGTAAAATGTATTCTCCTAGTGGAAGGCTCAGAGCAACCTCCTAGATCCAGGGCACCTGTTTTTAAAAGACAGCTAGAAGACGACCTAGCAGAGGCGTGGACTCACCCTAGTAGACGCTTTCAAGTTTAGAAGCATATTGCTACCTTTTACCCTCTCCCCGCTGCAGATAAGGCTAAGTTGGAGTCTCCTCCCCCAGTGGATGCCCACATTCCTTGTCTTTATCAGGTCATCTCTCCTAACATGGCATCTCTTAAAGATCCGACAGGTAGGAAACTGGAAAATTTCTTAAAAATCATTTATGTAAATGCAGGGGCTCTAGCTTGTCCAGCCCTGGCATCGGCTTGGGTGGCTAAAGCTGTGGGCCGCTGGGCAGACACTTTGGAGGAAGGACTTACCCCAGGTGCACGCAGAGGTGACTTGGTTACTATAGTTGCACACGTTAGAGAGGCAGCTTCTTATCTCTCCGAACCAGCTATAGATTCAGGAATTTTAACTTTCAAGATTTCTGCTTCTGCAGTTGCCGCAAGAAGAGCACTCTGGCTGCGCACCTGGAAGGCGAACACGGAATCCAAGAAGGCCCTGGAAACCCTTCCCTATTCAGGTGATGTTCTGTTTGGACCAGAATTGGACAAGATAGTGGCTTTGTTGGCAGCATCTAAGTCTGCTTTCTTACCATCTGTCGCCACTCTGAGACCTAGGACTTCGACATCTTGTTTCTTTCATCCACAAGGCAAAACCAGAGGTCAGCCATTTCCCAGAAGCTAGGGTTCTGCTTCTAAAAGCTCCAAGCCCAGAGGTAAGCAACCCTGGTCCACTAAACATCCAGCGGACAAGCCAGCCACATGATGGAGCGGGCCTCCTCCCGGGGGACCTTGGTGTGGGAGGTCGGCTTCTTCGCTTTTCAGCAGTGTGGATGCAGATCATAATTGATGCTTGGGTAAGAGATTTGGTGTCTCAAGGCTATGCTTTTACCTTTTGACAGCGTCCACCTCCCAGATTCTTTCCCACCGACCTTCCTACACTGCCAGAAAAGGCAGAAGCTCTCGAGGTGTTAGTTCGCTCTCTCATGACCTCAGGGGTCGTTTTTCCTGTTCCCCCGTCTTAGAGAGGGCTAGGCTTTTATGCCAATCTATTTTTGGTTCAGAAGCCAGACGGCTCCTTTCGACCCATTCTCAATTTGAAACACCTAAACAAATTTCTTCAGATTCCCAAATTCCACATGGAGTCTTTTTGGTCCATAATTCTAGCATTGGAATCGGGGGACTTTATGGCATCGTTGGATATACAGGATGCCTACTTGCATATACAAGCCAATTACCAGCATTTTCTCAGGTTTGCTATCCAATCCAGCCACTACCAATTTCAAGTGTTACCCTTTGGTCTGTCCACGGCCCCTCGTGTATTCACGAAGGTCATGGAAGCACATCCGCGTCCGTACCTGGACAAATTGTTTCTCTTAGCACAATCTCCAGCTATTCTCAGGGATCACTTCCATCTGATGGTAGAGCTTTTTCACACGGGTGTATAATCAATTGGAAGAAATTTCCATCCCAGGATATGCTCCACCTGGGAGCCTTGTTGCATTACAAGCCAGAATTTGCACCTTTCTCAGTCAGCGTCGAGTGTCCATACTCTTGTGCATGCAAATTCTGGAGTCATTGGTTTCAACATTCGACATGGTGGAGTACGGTCAGTTTCACTCTCTGCCTCTCCAGGGAATCATTCTGAAGTGTTGGAAAGACAAGGTGATCAAGTCACATCCAAACCTCAAGGCTCAGATTCTAATTCTACCCCAGCGGCTACACCTCTCCCTGCTATGGTGGCTCCAGTGCTCACATTTGGACAAGGGGCGCCCCTTTTGGATCCAGGATTGTGTCCTACTCACCACCGATGCAAGCCTTCAGGGGTGGGGGGGCAGTAACTTGTCAGCTAACCTTTCAGGGTCGTTGGATGCATCAGCAGAGTCAGCTTTCCATCAACATCCTGGAACTTCTGGCCTTGTACAGAGCTCTGTGTCAGGCACAGCACCTCCTTCGGGGACGTCCGATAAAGATAGTCGGACAATGCAACCGCTGTGGCCTACATAAATCGGCAGAATTCTTTGCTGGGCGGAACATCATCTTCCAATACTGTCCACCGTCTTCATCCCTGTCGTTCAAAATTGGAAAGCGGACTTCCTAAGTCGTCAAGACATCCATGCAGACGAGAGGGAACTGCACCCGGATGTTTTCCATCTGTTAGTCTGTCGCTGGGGTCTGCCAAATATTGACCTGATGGTGTCTCGCTACAACCATCAGCTCCCGAGATATTGCTCCCGCACCAGGGTTCCAGAAGCTCTCCTGGTTGACGCACTAGCCATTCCTTGGTCCTTCCCTCTTATTTATGTCTACCCTCTGATATCGATAAATCCACGGGTCCTTTGCAAGTTCAGGCTGGAGAGGGGCACTCTTCCTGATGTCTCCAATTGGCCTCGGCGCGTGTGATATGCAGATGTCTTGGGTCTCTCCATAGACGCCCCTCTGCTCCTTCCAATATGGCCGGATCTTTTGTCTCAGGGCCCTTTATTCCATCCGGATCTGGCCCGTCTCACTTTGACCAGGTGACTCTTGAGACATTCATCCTAAGAGCAGAAGGATTCTCCTGGAGGGTCGTTCGGACCATGCATCAGGCTAGAAAGCCTCCTTCAGCACGTATGTATCATCGGGTTTGGTGTACCTATTTTTCTTGGTGTATGACTAGGGGTCTTAACCCCAAGTCTTTCCGCCTTTCCTTTCTGCAAACAGGTCTGGATTTGGGCCTCTGGCTCTCGTACTTGAAGGTCCAGATTTCGCCTTGTCTGTCCTCTTTCAAAGGCAGATCGCTCTGCAACCGGAAGTGCTAACCTTTTTCCAGGGGGTTCTCCATATTCAGCCTCCATTTGTGTCTCCTGTGGCTCCCATTCTTTAGTTCTCCGAACTCTCTAGTCGGCTCCATTTGAACCGTTACAGACAGTGGATTTGCATTGGCTCACGTTGAAAACTGTGTTTCTACTGGCCATCACATCAGCCTGGAGGGTGTTGGATTTGAGTGCCCTATCGTGCCGCTCCCCTTTTCTTGTTTTCTATTCAGATAGGGCTGTACTGCGGACTAGCCTGGGCTACCTTCCCAAGGTGGTATCCCGCTTCCACATTAATCAAGAGATAGTAGTACCTCATTCTTGACTACGGATTCTCAGCCGGAGACTTTCTTAGATGTGTTGAGGACTTTCTGGCTTTACGTTAAGAGGACTAAGGAAATTCGCAAGTCGGACTCGGTTTGTCCTTTATGATGTTCATAAGAGACGCTGGCCGGCTACTAAGCAGACCTTGGCCCGCTGGCTTCGCTTTACCATTCGCCAAGCTTACTTTTTGGCAAATTTTCCTACCCCTGCCATGGTGATGGCCCATTCCACCCGGTCAGTGGGGACTTCTTGGGCAGCACGCTGTGGGGCTTCTGCTGAACAGCTCTGTAAGGCTGCCGCATGGTCGTCTGCTCATACCTTTATCAGGTTTTAAGCATTTGATACTTTTGCGTCCTCGGGCGTTCTGTGCTCACTGCAGCCCAGGAGTGTCCCCGCACATAGGGGACAGCTTTGGTACGTCCCATTGTCATCCCTGTGCCCCCTAGTGGAGGAAGAAGAAAAGGAGCCTTACCTGTTAATTATTTTTCTTCGACTCCATAGGGGGCACAGGGCGCCCTCCCTGACGCACCTGTAAGGTAAGACATAAATCTCCTTATTGCCATGTTCACTGATGTGCATGATTAAATATTCTCTGCAAAGCACTGCGTAATTGGCACTAAATAAATAAAGGTTTATAAATACAATTAAATCATGCATTAATCTTACATGACACACTTTTGTATAATTTGTTTTGTAATGCTTACACATATATTTGAAATGTAGGGAGTTTTTGCACCATTTTAAATACTTTTTTTGCAGCACTTTTAGTACCAGATAAAATGTTTGTCTATTTTCCCATAGCCTCTGGACCTGGAACTCCTGATTCTGTAGAAGGAGTGAACCAGCATCTTTCTCCTGAATCTTCTCGAAAGGCATATTGCAGGACATGGGATCAGCCCAGTCAATCAACCTCATTCAGTCATATGGCACAGTCACCCAATGTTTTCAATGAACACACTCCAAGCAGCAGCATGTCCCCTGTGGCAGCCGCACACTCCTTAAAATCTCCTGCTGTGACCAGATCTAGAAGCGTCTCTGACTCCTCGGTGCCCCGCAGAGGTGTGTACTTTTGCAAGACTTTAAAGCTTAGAGAAAATTACAGTTTTAATTTACTTTATATAATTATCTGTACAGCAGCTACATGTCTTCTCACTTCAAAGTATTTTTACCTTTAATAATTTTACTTTAGTTAATGGGCCCATACACTTGCGATTGATTGCCCCAATAACCCATTCTGCCGGGGTCAGGGAATCTGGTATTTTCAACATGTTGAACAATCTCTATTCCCCGATCCCGACCCGAAAATGGTTGGAATCGGTGAGTCAAAGTTTTTTTTTTTTTTTACTAGTTGAAATTCCCCGATCTGCCAACGGATCGCCGGTCATCGATGGTTGCTGATCTGCGGATCTGGTCGGATTTCCAGAACAGGGAATCACAACTGTCTTTGTATGGCCCGCATTAGTCATGTAGACTAAAACATTTTAACATTTTCAAACACACTACTAAAGCAATAGCATCATGGTATAAATATATTTTAAACCATATTCAAATTTTAATCAAAAACAACAAGTATATTTGGATATTTTTTGGTTCTATTTTGAAAAGTACCTGCATTTCTGTATGGTTATTTCAGTGTTTTGAATTTTGTGGACTTCATTTTTCTATTCCATTCTGCCTTGAAAGTAAATTGTAAATACACTTTTAAATACAGACAGGCAACAAATATTGGTAATAAATTATTATTGCCTTTACAATTGCAACTATATACAATTTTTTTTTATATTGAAGTTAATGGCAAAATACACTATTAAAAGAAAGGTCTTCGTAAGTAAATAACGAAATATAAACACACAGCCTATAGTAATTAAAGATACATGCAACAAATCTCTCCATTAAGTATGTTTTCACTTAAAACTACTTGGTGGGATTCCTACCATTTGCTCAGCAAGCACATATATTCGGAGCCTCTGTCGATCACTTTCGGCACAGCTTGTCTCTCTCTGTAGCTGGAGTGAACTGACACAGATGCGCCAAAGCTTTCTATTCGAGACACTGCATCAGGTCCATCCTGCTATGGACAGAGGCCACCAGTTCCGAAGGTAATTAACAGAGTTCCCAGCTATATGAGAGTGTTGGCTCCCTGCTAAATAGAGCGAATGGTGGAGGTTGAGGAGAAGAAATTCAAAATAGTATTCTCAGATCTTAGGGGATCGAATACTATACCAGGCTTGCTGTAATGTTTGTTAATCATTTAATGGCTACCCAATGCCTTTTTATGGTGGTCAGCTAAGTCTTGCTTTTATGGTGTATAACAATGGTGGCCATCTGAATCATTGCCAGTCTGGACTCAAGATAGATAGTAATTTGTATCCGTGTCCCCCTCCTACAGGAGAGGGCTTTACATGGCTTAAGAAAACACAGATCAGTTTTAATTACTACAAAAAAAAAAAACATTTTGCAGTTCAAGTTGTGCAAATATATTTAGTTTTGTGCATGCAGGGTAAATACTGTCTGCTTTGCTTGTAGACCACAGCTTCATGTTTACTCTGCAATTTTGAGTTCAGCTAGGACACACTCCTCCAAACTATGAATCTCTCTGCACATTTAAAAATTTCGCCACCTGCAGTGCAACATGGTAATGCCATGGTGCAAATGTGATCTTCTTTTGCCTTTTCTTTGATCTGAGGGATCACCTAGTGCAGGGGTCTTCAACATGTAGCCCTCCAGCTGCTGTGAAACTACATATCCCAGCATGATCTGCCACAGTTCTACCATACCCTAATAGCAATTCTGCAGCAGGGCATGCTAAGATGTGTAGTTCCATAAAAACTGGAGGGATGCATGTTGAATACCACTGACCTAGGGGGGGGGGAGAGGCTGAGAGATATAGAGACACCCAGAGGAGTGATTTCTTACCTTCCTTCCATCCACCATTTACTCCCTTCATGAGTTCTATCTCTCATTTGGGGATAATTCCATCTACCGGTGTGGTGCACAAGTAAAGCTGGGTACATACTAGAACAACACGTTGTTCTTGCAACGGGACGGTATGATGTAACAATATCGTGCCCTCATACATCCTGAAAAATCTACTGTATGATGTCCCAATATATTGTTACAGTATTGTTAGCGAATCACATCATATGTCTCATCATCCCATCTGATGTGCGACCACACATTTCATCAAACGATGAATTGGGTTGAATTGGACTTGCACACACTATACGATGATTGTTGAGATCTATCGCGGAACGCAAGATTCACCGACATACTGTGGATCCAGCTTTAGTGTCTATATCTTGAAGGTATTGAGGGTTCCAGTGTAGTGCACAAATTTAGTGCCTGAAGTGAATAATTTGTTCTCCAGCTTTTTTTGTTCCTAGCCCACACATGACTGCAGAATAATAATGTTCAGTGTTGCCTATTCCATAGAGAACCAATCTGACTTCTTATATGGTAGTACTCCAAACCATAGAGTTCTAATCTTCAAATAACATGTGTTGTGCTGGCACCACAGTAGGTTTTTGTACCTGAATCAGGGGAAAAAAGCATATTTATGCATTTAATAGTGTTTGTTTGTTTCTATCCGAACAAAGCAATCACTGTGATCATTCTGTATGTTGAATATTTAATTATTTTGTATAATTAGGCTTATATATAATATATTTATAATCAGTGTTTTATTTAACTATTTCTAAGGTTTTTTTTTTCTGTACCTCCTTCTCTCATTCAGATTCAGTCACAAAGTCTTTAACACCCTCATTCAGTAAAGCCAGTAAACCATCAAGCCAGCAGGGGTCACCTTGGGAAACACTGGTTGTGTTTGCAATAAATCTAAAACAGCTGAATGTGCAAATGAATATGAGCAATGTTATGGGAAATACCACGTAAGTCTTTTATTTATTACCAGTTATTTATATAGTGCACACATATTCCATACCGCTTTACAGAGGATATTTGGCCATTCACATCAGTACCTGCCCCCAGGGGCGTAACTAGACCTAGGGGGCCCCATAGCAAAACTTTCATGGGCCCCCCTAGGTCCCCGCCCCTAAGCACCCCCCTCCCCAAGCAGAACCGGACCCAGGACGACTTTCTGGAGCCCCCACCTTGTCACTGAGCAGTATATATATATATATTTACAAGTTTGGCTTACCAAGTTACCGCATGTCTGGAGTGTGTAGTCTCTGGGGAGTAGTTTTAGTTGTCCCTGCACTGTTAATCATTCTTTGTGGTGCAGTCAGCTGCAGGGAGAAGGGTGGATTCTGGCTGCAGTAGAAGGTTGATTTTGGGCTGCAGGGGGAAGGAGGCATTTGGGTTGCATTGCAGTGAGAAGGAGTGATTGGGGTTTAGCTGCATGGTGATGGAGGGATTCGAGTTGCACTGTAGGCAGTGCAAGGAGCAGGAGCGATTAGGCCTACTACACGGTGAAGAAGGGATTTGGGTTGCACTATTCTTCATTGCAGGGAGGAGTGATTGGTTCTGCGCTGCAGGGAGAAGGAAGATTTGAGGCTGCGCTGCACTACACGGTGAAGGAAGGATTCGGGCTGCGCTGTTCTCTGCAGGGAGAAGGAAAACTTTGGGGCTGCATTGCAGGAAGAAGGAGGAAGTTGGGCTGCGCTGCTCTGCCAGGAGAAGGAAAAATTTGAGGCTGTAGGGGGGCAGGGAGTTGGGCTGCAGTGCAGCATCCTTGAAAGAAAGCAAGTCTTGTGAGACCCATACTGTTTAGCTCTGCGGTGCTGAACTGTCAAACGGACCAGAGGCAGGGAAACACTGCCTGCCTATCTAGTGATCGGTTGGTTGGTTTGTTTGTGGGGGCACTCATATTATAAGGTGGCTGCCCCTGTTTTGCCACTCCACTCGAATGTCCCTTGAGCTGCCCATGCCCCCCCGCACCCTACTCACTACCCTCTTCTCTACTTACCTGCTCTATGGTTGCGGTGTGCAGGGCAGGCACACCATCACTCCCGGTCAGCTTCCTCTCTCATTGACTGATGCTGGGAGGAGCCTCCTCCCAGTATAAGTGAATGAAGGGAAGCCGAAGGCAGAGACGCTCAAGAGGATGTGACCACAGAGGGGGGGCCCGCTACCAACGAGCAGGTAAAGCGAGAAGAGGGGAGGAGCACACACTGAGGCCTGGCACTGTAGGTGCAAGGGGAGGTCCGGGCCCCGTGTAGGTCCGGGCCCCATAGCAGCTGCACCCCCTGCACCTACGGTAGTTACGCCACTGCCTGCCCCAGTGGAGCTTACAATCTGTATTCCCTACCACATGTACACATACACACAAAAAAACTTTTTTTCAGTAGTCTGGGAGGAAATGGGGTTGTAGAGACTGACAGGCTGAAATCCAGACAAGCAGAGGTAAGTACTCTAACCCGCCATTAGGGGACCCTAACCCCCCTAGTGCCTAACCCTAACCTTCCCCCGTTAGTACCTAAACCTAACCTCGCCTATGGAAAGATTCTCTTTGTGTGCAGTTTTGACAGTTAGTAATCTGTATGTGCTACATTTTCAAAGATGTCTTCCCATAATGAGCATGTCACTGAAATGAAGGTACAATATAACACTGGCAATGTTATTACTGCTATAAACCAGTGGGATCCATAATCTAGGACACTGAACATGTACAAATCAAATTAGCCACACTGAATATCTGAAAGAAAAGGCAGAACTTTTCAATTGCTACAGTACATTAATTTCAGTTAAACACATTAATTGACTATTTATAAAAACACAAATTACCTTTGATATATATAATAAGTTGATACATTTTCACTACACTAGTGGGCATCTGTTGCTTCACTGCAAGAAACCCAAATTGTGCCGTGCAATCCATGCACTGTATGTAGGGTGCGTTTCTCAGTAATTTCATTCATCTGTATTTCTATATATACTGTACAGGTAAGGTGCGAACACACTTCTTTTTTTTTTGTAATAAAGTTTATTGAGTTTTACTGGGTGAATTACAATAAGATAGGAAAGGTAACCTATACCTCGTAAGGTGGAAGGTAAGACTGAGAAAATGTATCTCAAATAACTAACAACAATAAAATAAACAACGCTTCGTCCAAAATCATTTACAGAAATTATGTCGTTCATAGATTTTACATTGAATAGCCACTTTCTTTTTAAATCATTCAAAATTGTTATAGTGAGATATCAGAATGAAAAGAGGATATCTATTGCAATTAACTGAGCAATAATCCAATAAGAAGTAACAGATTATTTATAATAAGTGAATGTAATAAAGGACGAGACAAGACAGGGGAAGGGATGAACACCAAGGGAAAAGACATACATTTGGGGAAGAGAGAATAAAGGAATGCTAGTGAAAAGTAATTATCTAACTCGTCTTTTAGAGTAGAATCAAACTTGACACATATATATATATATATATAGATGTCCATGTACATGCATATATATTTCTGAATACACTTACAAATACCTAGTCAAACAGGTCTATACATAGATAGATATCAATATTCGGTATCGAGTAGCCAAGTGGTAATCTAGGAGGACCTAGGGGAAAAGTGAAATTTTGTTTATTCATGTCGTAGAGGAAATACGCCTAAGAAGGTACCAGTCAGTATTTTCAAAGAGCTTCATGACATGAGCTTGAGAAGTTATTTCTAAAGTGTTAATAAAAGGCTCCCATTTTTTATAAAATTTGTCTACTCCTTTATTGATGTCAGGAACAGTTGAGCGGCGATCATAATATAATTTCTACTTCAGGGTCCATAGGGGGTCCACAGGGTTGACCTTGGGGTATAGGTTGGGAACCAAATCCGGGCACCACGCAGTTAAAGCTTTTAGCTCCCAGGATGCACTTGGGTCCACTCTCCCTATAACCCCACCCCCCAGCCAGAGGCACCTCAGTTTAAGTTGGTGCCCGGCCGGAGTTGGGTCACCGTTACTGCAGGGGGGCTGCTTAGCAGCCCCTAAGCTTAAAAGAGTTTTATTTTATTATTTTTTACTACTCTTCAGAGCGGCAGCATCAGACTGTCCAATGGACGTCTGAGCTGCCGCTCCTACACCCCGCCGGCGCTGCGACGCCAGTACAGATCTGGGGATCGCAGCGGGACCCCAGAGTCTGTACTAGCCGGGCTCTGGAGGAATCCCTGGGCTGCTGCCGGATCGACGGGGACAGGTAAGTCGCGTGGTCACCGCTTGCGGTGATCCACGTGTGAATATGCAGCCTTATGCCTCCGGTCTCTGGGGACAGACCGGAGGCGCTAGCGGTGGCGGCGGGCTCCCCCTCCATGGAGGCATACCCCGCGTGTCCACAGCCCACCAGGGATTATAGCGGCAGCGGGAGCCGGCATCCCGGGGGGTTAATTGCTAGCCAGGGGAGGAAGCCTTCCCTGTCTAGCGGCTCCTCCCCTCAGCTCAGCGCGCCTTTCAATAATACAGTCTGGCGTCGCTGAGCTGCTTCCTCCGCGGGCCACGCTTCTTCTGAGGTCTCCAGTGGCCATTTTCTCTCTGTGGTGCTGCAGAACTCTTAGGATGACAGTGAGCCCAGTCCCCCTGCGTACCTGGCCATTTGGGTGAGTGTACACAGCGCTATAGCCTTCCCAGACACTGAATCTGGGCAGTTGAATGTAGCGACATTGTGCAGTATATTATATGTCATGCTTATGTATGTATATATATTTTTCTGCATTGTATGTGACTTTTGCTAGTGCTGACTGTCTGCTTTTTCTCTCACCTGTCAGTGTATATCTATCCCTTTTCTTTATCTGCCCTAATACAGGTGTACCTGGGGTGGTTCTGAGACCTCACATATATATATTTGTTAATATCTGTGAGGTTTGTCACATACTGTTGCGTGCTGCACGTTGCCATATTTTAGATGGAACTGTGAGTTGCATACGCTGATAATGGGTCCCTGCAGCTAATCTTAGCGTCAGTCAGGACCGGTATGGCGCTGCTTAATATTTCCGTCAAGATAGTCAGATATATCTGACCAGGAGATTGCACACGATACTGCACCCATTATTGCGATCCTGCAAGTCATAGCCTGCAGGAATTAGTGCGGAGGATTTTAACTCAGAAAGGTTTATGTATGCGGCACCATCTGGCGCCGGGCCCCTTGCACGACCCCCTTAAAGGGCGGTTTATTTCTCAGGATCCTCTCCTTTGATGATCGCCGGGCGGGCCCCATTGTCGTCACTCGCTTGGAGTTACTTCACCATACTGCCCTTTTGAACTCGGGGTATCTCGCAATTTCTTGCAATTTACCCCTGTGCAACAGACTGTCGCTCCCCGCCGGGGTTTTTCACAGTACATGAATTACCTCCGATACCACATCGGTCTGTCATTCCCCTTGCAGGGATTACCACAACGGCCACCCTGGTGGATGTTGTTTTATAGAAATACTAATTGGCGTGATATACGTCCTGTGGTTACTGACCAGTGGCTCTGCCGTGAACTGGATGGTATATTCGGCTCTTTCCCTCTCACATGGGGGGAGCCGATTTCAAGTATTATTATCCCTGCTTTGGGGCTGGTAGCCAGTTTCATTCTGGATATAGAGAATGTCGATCCTGCACCTGTATCATACATCTCCCGTTTTCTGCCCAGAGGGTGGATCTCATAGCGGGAGTCTGGCTGTCGCCAGATACGAGGAGTCACAAAGGCCTCCTGTTTCTCATTCCCTGAGGGTCCTCACAAGTAATGGAAATCCCCTTCTGGGATGGATTTGTATGTTAATCATCGGGTTACAGGCATTAATACGCCTCCCATCCCGGCCTGGACGGATTTTACGGATCTGTAGGTGGTAACTTTGCCTGAATTCAATGTACTCGTTTTCAGGGCCTGTTGCCCGTCCTACCATGGCCATCGCATGGTGATGCTTTTGTGACGTTTTTCCCCTCCAACACGTCCTGAGGTTCAAATATCTTTTGCCGCTCACATAAAATATGCAGTGGTCATATGTGGGATTACCTCATGGGATGCCGGTCTTCTAACTTTCAGGGTTTCGGCGGCATCTGTATCCGCCGCAGTACCCTATGGCTGCGTTATGGGAAAGCAGAGGTGCACACTCCTTCCATGGGGAAGATCTTGTTTGGTCCTGACCTTGACAAGATCGTTGCATCATTGGCAGTATCACTAATGGGGAGATACCGTCTTTAGCTACTCCCACTACATTCGGACTAACTCTGTTAAGTCTTTTTGTCCTCAGGGTCAGCCTAAAGGCCTGTTTTTTCCTAGGCTGTCGGCCTCCATGGGGGCCACCATATCCAGTACCGAGCAGTCCTGGACTTCCGGACGACCCTGTTTCTACACCTGAGGATATACCCTCAGCCTGACGGGACAGGTCTACATCTGGGGAATTTCCAGAGTGAGGTACTGATTCTCAACGGCCTCTCATTGCTCAGGCAGCCTCCTCACAGGCATTGTTACACGGGCCCTTCTTCAGACCTGATCAGGGCCTTACAATCCCAGAAAGCTATACAGTCTTTGTGGTAAGCAGAGCTATTTCGGCCAACCTCACTATCTCAGTGAGGGACTGGTTGTTCTACTTTCTTTCTGGGGCGGTGACCGACTGGTCCTCATTTGCCTATACTCTGTCTCAAATCCCTGAATCAGATTCCAACGGTGCCTGGACTCAGGTGGAATCGTCCATGCTCCATCATCCGACGTTTGGAACCTGGGGATTTTAGGGTATATCTGAGTATTCAGGATACGTACCTACGGGTACGTACAGAGCCATCTCATCAGCATGGGTTCAGGTTTGCTGTGCCACAGCAACACTTGTAAGTTTCGGGCTCTGCCTTTTGGGACTGTCCTCAACTCCACCGGGGTTTACCAGCCTTATGGATTTTCTGACAGTTCACCTGTTCAGGGTATCCGAATGCTCCTTTCTCTGGACGGTCTCCTGCTTTTAGCAGGATCACCAAGGTACTTTACCGCCAGGTCAGGATAACCGTGGCTTCTTCTCGGCACAGATAATTAGTCAACGGAGAAAAAGTCCTCCCTACATCCCTCACAGGGTTTTCTTCATCTGGGAGCACTGCTGGATTCTCAGACTCTGAGAATTTTTCTGGCGTAAGACAAGATCTCCACTCTTCAACTTGGAGTGTGCGGATATCTACGCATTCGACATATGTCATTACTCTTTGTGATGCGCGGTCTACCAGAGTGTCTACCTTTTGGTAGGGTGGAATGTGCTCAGTTCCATTCCAGACCTTGCCATAATTGACTCCCCTCCAGATGGATCGAGTTTTTCCCATCGGATCGCTGTTCGAACGATGATACTTTCTCCGGAGGCGAGTTGGTCTCTGTCCGGGTGGCTATGGCCATCTCGTCCAGGGTGTTCTTTGCTACAGACAGTGTCTGGTCCGCATTCGTTTCGGGGCAGTTGGACGTCTGTCGTTTCTGTCCTGCCACTTAACTTGTTGATACTTTAGGCTGTCTTGGACCTTCACTCTGGCCTAACCCATATGTCACGGTAAACCTGAATAGGTTCAGTCCGACAGTGTCACAACAGTGACTCCCATCTAGGCAACACTGGTAGTTGGGTGGCAATGTCAGGTATGTCATCCATTCTGACATAGTTCAAGGGTCTTCTCCTGGCCAACTCTGCAGTGTTTATTCCCGGAGCTCTCCATTGGGAAGCGGGCTTCCTCAGCTGTTGCGACGTGCATCCCGGGGACTAGTCTCTTCTCCAAGAGAGGTTTCAACTCCTGGTGAGCAGAGGGTGCCTCCCTGAGGGGATTGATCCTCATGGCCTTCTGACTTGATCACACATTACCGGTGTTACAGTCCAGCTCCAGGAGTACTGAAGCTACCTTCAGTGACTCTTTGTCAGTGAAGTGGTCCTTCCACTTTGTGTACCTGTGTCCTCCGGTCTCCCTTCTTCCTCGAGGTCTTCGGAAGTTTAATTCGAGACGGAGGGGTTTTCCTTCTGGGGGCTCCAGTTCGTCCCAGACATCACTGGTACTGAGATTTTCGGAGTCTCCTCATCGATACTCCGTTCCTACTGCTTCACTATCTGGACCTGTTGTCTCAGGGTCCTTGTTTTTCCCTGGACCTGGATCGTTTGTCTTTGACTGCGCCCCTACTGTGGTCCTAGGGCTTCCCTGGCTCTGTCTTCATTGAGATGTTTAGAGCAGATAGGCCAGACTTTGCTGGGATCTGCCACGGACTGTGGCATACATAATTCTTATGGTATCGTACCTGTCGATACGATCCTCCGGTGTCCAGGATTTTCAGATATTCTGGCATTCCTTCCGGCTGGCTTGGGTTTCACCCTTGGCCTGGCCTTCCTGACAGTGCGGATCTCTACACTGTCGGTATGGTTAAGATATGGAATTGCTCCGCTCTGGTATCCAGTTCATCCTTTGGAGTGTTTTCTGGATTATGCCTCCACTTGTCCTCCCTAGGGACTCCTGGGGAGTTAGTAGTGGTTCTTTGTTCCGTCCGGGGACAGTCAATGGAACTGCTGGTTGTGATAGCCATTACATGGTCTATTGTTTAAGCTCTCTCTCTCTCAGGGTGTTTAAATCAACCAGGAGAGTGTCTGAATTGGGAGCGTTCTCATGTGGCTCCCTCTTCTGGAGGGCATCAGGTCAGGGTGTGAGTTGCTCTCGCCCTGTATTTCTTCTTAGAGTGGTTTTTAGGTTCCATATTATTCTGGAACTTATGGTACGGCCATTCAGTCCCCAGTCTTCTCGGCTGGTGTGGCCTCATTGACTGTGGTCCGGCCTCTTTGGCTTTATATGATCCGTTCAAGTTCCTTATGGTAATCGGACTCCTTATTGGTGGTCTGCGGTTTCTGGTTTTCACAGGAAACGATGGCCGGCCTATAATGAAATGTTGGCTGGATGGCCTCGTATGTCTTCCTCAGGGGCCTACCCATAGGTAGGCATTTCTGTCGTTGAGGCTTGTTTTTTCTCGGGTCATGTAACCCTCGTGGGCGGCTCGTTGTGGCGCCTCGGCTGTTTTGCCTTACTAGGTGTCCTCGTGGTCTTCTGTCCAAACCTTTTTTTAAGGTTCTAGGCATTGGTTTCCTTTGCCTCTCAGGATGCTTCCTTTTTGGCGACGGATTCTCCTCTCAGCACAGGAGCGTCCCCACCCTTGGTTGAACTGCTTTGGGACATCCCCAAGGTCAACCCTGTGGACCCCCTATGGACCCTGAAGTAGAAAACAAGAGATATGGTAAGAACTTACCTTTGTTATCTCTGTTTCTACGAAGTCCATAGGGTCCACAGGGCGCCCGCCCTGACGCACCTGGCTTCATATGGGCTGTGTTACTGGTCACCGGTTTCCCGTCTCCTTTTCTGTGAGTATGGTTCTAGAGTGTTCCTCCGGCCTTTGGCTACTTACAAACTGAGGTGCCTCTGGCTGGGGGGTGGGGTTATAGGGAGAGTGGACCCAAGTGCATCCTGGGAGCTAAAAGCTTTAACTGCGTGGTGCCCGGATTTGGTTCCCAACCTATACCCCAAGGTCAACCCTGTGGACCCTATGGACTTCGTAGAAACAGAGATAACAAAGGTAAGTTCTTACCATATCTCTTGTTATTTCTAGCATTTTGATTTTAACTTCAGAAAGGGATGGCGAAGATTTCTTAATCCAATGAGTGAGAATTACCTTCTTTGCTATAGTAAGAAGAGTTACTATTAGTCGAATTTTGGCTGCTTTTTCCAAACCTAAATTCCAACATTTAAAATTACCACAGAGACAAGCTAATGGATTGGGGGTTAGATGAAGAGAGAGCATATTATTTAAGTATTGCATTACTTTACACCAAAAAATTTTTTATTTTTCTACACCCCCAAATGCAATGAAAAAATGTGGCATTAGACATCTGACACTTCGGGCATATTCCCTGTTCTGAGTCTGTCATGTGCTTCCGCTGGGCTGGGGAAATATAGGCCCTATGAATTGTGCGTATATGTACCTCTTGCAGGCAGGCGGATTGTAAATATTTGAGAGTAGAGTCAAAATGACTAAGAATATCTGATATATCGCTTAATGAGGGAATGTCTATTTTCCACTTATCAACTTCCAAGAGGCTGTGGTATTATCACTTATTAGATGAGTATATAACATATTAATCTTATAGGTAACTATAGATGCCTGTTTTATAAGTGTATGGAGTATGTTAGGGTTCGTTCCCTCTGATATAATATTGCGAGTAGCAGATATATAATGCCTCATCTGAAGATACATATAAAAGTGTTGTTTCGGTAACTGGTATACCTGTTGCAACTTATCAAAAGTTAGGAATAATCCTCCAGGATCAAATACTTTTGAAGCTATATTCAAGCCTTTTTCTTTCCAACGACGATAAGTACAGTTTGTTACCGATGGAGGAAAAGCTGGGTTTCCCCATAAGGGTACAAAGGGAGTGTAGCAAGGGTTGCTATGAAGTTTACGATTAACCTAAATCCATGCATAGTATGTGTCTCTAAAAATAACATTAGTTAAGATAGCTAGAGGGATATCAGCTGGTTTAGTGTGAAGTAAAGCACTAGGCAAAAAGGGGCAAACAAAGCCAAATCCACAGGATGATCAGTGTAAGAATTTGATTCTAATAGCCAGTCAATGACATAACGGAAAAAAATGGTTAAAGAGTAAGAAAGTAGGTCAGGAAAACCTAGTCCACCATTGTTCCTGGATGTTTTCATTTTGCTAATCGCAATGCGTGGTCTTTTACCTTGCCATATGAAGCGGGAAAAGCAAGTAGAAATATATTTGATGTCTTTGTTAGTAAGACTAATGGGAAGCATTTGCATAGAGTAAAAAAATGTTGGAAATATTATGCATTTTATCACGGCTAGACGTCCCAACAGTGATAAAGGAAGAGATTTCCAATTATCTAACATAGTTGCTATTTTGGTAATAATTGGTGTAAAATTGGATGAATAGAGTTGGGCCAAATCTCCAGTAATATGAACTCCTAAATATTGAATTGAATTATTAGCTACACGGAAGGGACTAAGGGCCGGTAGTGATTTGCAATACGCTATCGGGATATTAATAGGGAGAATTTCTGATTTTTCTAAATTGACCTTATAACCTGATATTGCTCCAAAAGAGGATATAATATCTAAAACTGCCGGCAAGGAATCATTCGGATTTGAAAGAAAAAGGAGCATATCATCTGCAAAGAGTGCAATGTTTAAAAGTACATTGCCTATTGTAATTCCTTCAACTTTTGGTGAAGCACGTAGAGTTATTGCAAGTGGTTCTATGGCCAAGGCAAATAATAGGGGTGAAAGAGGACACCCCTGTCTTGTCCCTCTACATATTGGAAAAGGTGATGAGATATATCCGTTACATGAAATTTGTGAAAGGGGATTAGTATATAATGTTTTTAAAATGTCTATAAACATTACTGGGAAACCGAAATACTCGAGTGTTCGGTAAAGGTGAGACCAAATTACCATATCGAATGCCTTTTCGGCGTCATAGGAAACTATTACTCTAGGGGTGAGGCAATTAGAAGAATGCGTGTGTTGAATAGCCGCTAAGACTCTTCGGACATTAACTACAGAATGTCGATTCATAATAAAGCCCGTCTGATCTGTATGAATAAGCTGCGGTAGAGTAAGCTTCAATCTATCTGCATATACTTTTGTCAAAATCTTGTTATCTAAATTGAGTAACGAAATTGGGCGATATGATCCTGGAAGCGTTAAGTCTTTTCCTGACTTAGGAAGAAGTTTAATAATCGCCGAATTAAAGTGCAAGGGAATTGTTTTAGTCATTATAATATGATTATAAAAGGAAACCAAAGATTCACCTATTCGAGGAAGAAGGATTTTATAGAATTCAGCAGTTAAGCCGTCTGGGCCAGGGGCTTTAGAGGGTTTTAATTGTTGTATTACTCTGGTGACTTCCGCAATGTTTATAGGTTCTATCAAAATGTTAGCTGCATTATCTGGTATTTGTGGGAAAGAAACAGAATGTAATAATTTAGCGAAATCATCAGTAGTAGGGGTGGTATCAGAGTTAACTGAATATAGAGTGGTATAAAAATCTTTCATTATGTCAGTGATTTGGCCACTAGATTTAGTCATAGAGCCATCGTTGGTACGTAAAGGATGAACGACCATTGGCGGTTGAGATCCTCTTAATAGATTTGTCAAAAGCTTGCCACTTTTATTGCCAAATTTATGGAATTTAAACTTCACAGAAAAAAGGTATCGTTCCCCTCTAATCTTAAGGTATTCATCGAAATGTGTCTTAGCAGTGAGATATGCTTGTCTAGTATGGGGTGACTGATTAGATTTGAACATCTGGAAAGTATTTGTAAGTTTGGTTTGAAGGTCTAGATAAGTATTAATTGCCTTTTTATTTTCAGCAGAGACATGTGAGATAATGTTTCCACGGAGAACAGCTTTACCTGCCTGCCAAAATAGTGAAGGGTTGGAATCCACAATAGATGAGTTAGTGTGTAAATACTCCATCCAAGCTGTTTCTAATACATTACGAAAAGAAACAGATTTGGATAAATGTGTAGGAAATCTCCAGCAACGAAAGGTACTCTTATCTATATCAGTTTGGAGTGCCATCCAGACCAGAGCGTGGTCGGATAATGCTATAGGTTCTATTGTTGAGTCTAGAACTCTTGGAAATTGAGATTAGTGGTTATAAAATATAATCAATCCGTGACAAGGATTGATGGGCAGAGGATAGACACGTAAAATCTTTATCTATAGGATGAATGGATCTCCATACGTCTATGAGTTGTAACCTAGAAGCTAACATAGGAACACCTAGTTTGGGGAGCGAGGAAATATTTGACGAATTATTAGAACGGTCTAGTGTCAGTGATGAAACGAGATTAAAGTCTCCACAAATGATTAATGATTCTGAGCTATGTATTAACAATTTAGTTAATAAATGAGTGAAAAATGATTTCTTATAAATGTTAGGTGCATATACATTGCAAATAACAAATTTAGAATTATTAATTAGTACCTCAGTTATAACGTAACGGCCGTCCGGTTCTGCATCTTTAGAATTCACTAATATGGGAATAGCACGTCGGGCTAATATAGCAACACCACGGGACTTGGAGTTATAAGGAGCAGCTGCAATCAAAGACCAGTTAAGCATTTGTAGTTTTTTGGTTTCTAATGCTGTTAAGTGCGTTTCTTGAATGCACACCAGGTCTATCTGTTGTTTGGATAGATATAATAGTATTTTGCATCTTTTAATGGGTGAATTGATTCCCCCTACATTCCAAGTTCCTATTTTTAAAGCCATTATTTTATAAGATACATAGAATAACGTACAATTACCTGTGACAAGTTAGATTGCATTACCTTAAATACTTTAAAGAAAAGGGGGGGAAAAAACATGAGGATAGGAAAACAGATAGACAAAGACATGGGGTAAGTAGAAATATCCGAAAAATCAGAACAATAAAGTGTTGAAAAACACATTGCTTGATACATATACCAAGAAAAATTATACATACAACATGTTAGAAATATAAAAATATAAAGAAATGAAAAAGAGAACTATGTGTCAGGAGACATAATAGAGCCTCACACTATAACCCTTGATATAATTAACATAGTAAGGTGAACAGAAAATCATTGCCTAACTTTGAGAAACCCTTTGTTATATAGATGAGTTTCAATTTGAGACAATAGCGATGCTAACACCATATATTTCCGAACAACAATAAACAGATAGGAATGTTAGTACCATGAAAACAAACTTAGAAAATATTCGACCAATAAGTATAATGAAATACTTGGCTAGTGCCGAAATAGGAGTATGGAAAACAAACGGTTGACCTTGTCAATAGATCTTGACTGAAATATTCTAGAATTATGCATTCGGAGAAGTATCAGAGATATCATGTGCAGATGCAGCTGCAGCTTTCTCTTCACTTATGAAGGCTTCCGCATCGGCTGGGTTGGTAAAGTCCTTATAAGAAGTTCCATCGAAGATCCTGAGTTTGGCCGGGTAGATAAGTGCGAATTTGCGTTTATGTTCAATTAACTGGGTGCAGATTGGTGAAAATGCTTTGCGAGCTCTGGATAGTTCAACGGAGTAATCTTGGGAGATATACAACTTTGAGCCTTCCCATAGTAATGATTTTATGCGTCTAGACGCTGCCCAAAAAGCTTGTTTATGTAGATAGTTGAGACAGCGGAAGAGGACAACTCTAGGACGGGCCGATATGGTACGTGGGAATTGTCCAATTATGTGAACTCTCTCTACCACTAGATCTGTACAGTCCGATTCAATCTTAAGTAACGAAGGTAAAGTATTCCGGACAAAATGAGCTAAAGCAGGACCTTTGACCGTTTCTGGAAGTCCTACTAGTCGGACATTGTTCCTTCGGGATCTATTCTCGAGATCATCGAGTTTATTCCATAAGTGATAATTGTCCCGTTCTAATTTTTGAACGGTGGTTTTTAGGTGAAACACATCCTGAAATAATTCACCAACCCCGTTTTCTGTGTCCGAGACACGATGAGTAAGCTGTTGTAGTTGAGAAGTTATGTCAGATACGGCTTGAGATAAAAGAGGTGTCATAGTTGATTTGATGGCTTCCACAACATCATTATATGTGATATATGAATCATGCGGAGTTGCAACTTTTTTAGCAGCAGGGGTTGAGACTTCTGCGTCCTTTTCCGGTGCCATAGTAGGATCAGCGCGCTGTTTCTCTTGCCTCTGTGGCTGTGATTTTGGGGTGGTGGAAGGGTATTATTTCTCCATAAAAGTAAACGATGATTAGGATAAATAAAGTAATTGTAGTACAGTAAAGTTACTTAGGTAGATGATTTGCCGTGGAGTATAAGATAAGTGAGGGTTATCAGTGAGGCTCCATATAAAATTTTAAATTACATACAGGTAATATCTGTAGATTTTATTATGAATTTCGATACCTCATGGAGAGAATAAGGATATAAAATGTGGAGATTGATCCAGAGCTTTTATGTGTTTAATGATATTGTAAAACACTGATTGACCTGTCCTGCAGAGTCAATAAACTCACATTACACAAAGAAATATCCACAGATGACAATTATGATAAAGAAATAATTCAATCCACTGGTGTGTGGGGGATGAAGGATGTATGATGGTAATACATAGGGCAGCTACCAACTGTGCAGACTGATAATGATCCAAGTCACCTAGATATTCTGGGTATGCTGGAGATTCTAGCATTGAAGAGCCATTTTTTTTTTCCCCTTATATAAAGCTTTCGTTTAAGGGTACCACATAAATAGAATAGTGGTTGTATGTATACGTTGTTGGTGAGTGTCCCAAAATGGCGACCTGCTTCTATTTTAAAGTCCACTTTTCAGCGTTCTTTATAACTATTGTTATAGTCTCCTCTTTTAGATGTAAAATATTTAGGGTAAAAAGCGTTACCTGTGTGGTCGTCAGAATTAATTTTGCAGGAGACTGAGAGAAAAACACAACAGTTTTTGCTGTGACCTTCGCGCGTGTCCAGACCGGAAGTGCGGGATTTTTCAGTAATTGAGGCCGCGGCTCCGGTACAGATACAAGGCCCCAATGTCAGTGCTCAGCATAGAAATGTGTCCATGTGGACATAGCTCTCCTCCAGCTGTAAATGTTTGCTTTTTGCAAATTAATAGTGTAGTAATCCTCTACTACAAATATGTCAAACCCTGAACTCATCCGTACAATACAGATATACTTGTAATATGGCTGAAGAGAAGTCCATCAAGTTCAGACTACTTAAGTTTTAATAAATCCAGAGGAACGCAAAACAAATCCCAGTGAAGCAGTTGTTACAGTCAGGGCAGAATCTATCTTTGATCCTATAAATGGCATAAAGATTGATTCCCTAGTTCAATTGCCTGAATTATTTTTAGCAGCTTTTATTTATAAGTTGCCACAAATTTCCACAGTAACGTACAGAATAAAAATACAAGACAGGGTAAATGAGTAACAGTATTAACAGATATACATAGTAACAATTGGGAGCTTAAAACTGGCAAATTTATAAACAAATGGCAAAATCAAAACCACATAGTTGCAAATGTGAAAATAATTCTGACACTTAATGGGGGCACAGTGCCAATATACTGTATATATAATAAATATTGTATTGTCTGAATATGACAATACAATACTTATAGTGACCAAGCCCATAAGGAATGCATTCTCTGTCATTAAAATTGTTTAAATCCGCTGTAATTTTTTCGGCAGAGAACTTCATAGTCTAGCTTATTAGAGTAACATTTTCTGCATCTATGTATATATTCTGCTCTTTTCTCAGTTGAAGGTCAGAGATGCAGAGTTATCAAACAAAAAACATGTATGTACCCATTTCATCTATATTACCAGCAGTGTGCAAACGTGATCAGAGTTATTGCTAAAATTGCTTATTATGGCACCCTCCTTGTAAATGTATGATGCTTACAAGCAATGTTACTAAAACATAATACAACACACAGCCTTAAATAAATGGTGCTCATTGGAATGTTGTCAGATGGACCACAAGTGGACTGAAAAGCCAAGGCCGCTTGTCTGTGGGGAGTAACAGAGACCGGGAAATCAGCATGTCTGTGGGGCTAGGAAGGTCCCAGCTGGACTCTAGAGGTGGAGTTGTTGGTGGAACAATAGATGTTAACACATTGGAAATGGTTGGTAAGTAGGACTACACAATTCCATATGGTTACGTCTTGACAGATAATTTCTTTACGTAGTCTATTGTCTAAATTAACATGTTCATTTAATTTTTTTTAATAGATTGCATTTGTATAGCCATATTTGACTATAATACATGAATGTTGTAAATACATGTACAAAAGGTCTGTGCATGATATCCCTATCTTTGTAAACAAAAAAGAAAATTGCATCCGCACAGACCAACATACAGTATATATAGTCCTATTCTCCCATATCTCATCTGGTAAAATAGATATAATTCACGAAGGGGTGCTCCCAGGAATATAATCATACATTGAAAGAAAAAAAAAGGAATATTCTTAAATTGGGGCACTCACAGGGTTATCAATCATGTCTGTTCACATATTAACAGTCTTTTTTTGGTGAGAATGAATAAAGGTTTCAGCTCTCATACATATTAAAATATTAAGCACAGGCTTAATCATAGGAGCTCCTATAAAACGTACGTCAGGGCAGCAATGCACATGGTTAGCGTGCTCTGCAGTTTTAGCAGATACAATGTCTTCACAGTGTTCTTAAATCAATGACTACGAACTAGACACAAGATTAATAGAGGTATATGTGAACCTGAGGGCTTGTGAATGCATAACAGTTACTGTGTGTCTTTATCTCTGATTAGGGATAGCAGCTGTGGTTGTTAAATGATTTATGAATGTACAAACACTACAATGCATTGCTACCTTTTACCCTCTCCCAGCAGCGGATAGGGCTAAGTGAGAATCTCCTCCCCCGTGGACGCCCATATTACCCCTCTTATTAGATCGTCTCTTCTTCCTATTCCTAACACTGCTTCACTTAAGGATCCCATGGATAGGAAGCTAGAAAATTTCCTGAAGACTATTTATGTTAATGTGGGTAGTCTTGCTCGTCCAGCACTAGCGTCTGCCTGGGTGGCTAAAGCTATTGTACGCTGGGCGGATGCTTTAGAAGACTGGCTTACTTCGGGTACTCACAGGGGGGACTGGTGTCCCTGGTGGGGCATGTTAGAGAGGAGCTTCCTACCGAAGCGGCCATAGATTCAGGGATTTTAACCTCTAAGGCAGTGATTCCCAAACTTTTTTGAATCATGGCACCCTAGAGTATCGACATTGTTTTCACGGCACCCCTAAGCCAAAAGTTTGTTATTGAGAGATTCAGAAAAAAATTTAGTAAAGTGAACTAAATTGTGCTTACCTGTCATCCTTAGGTTTGGTTATGTGGTGGTGGACAGGTTTGCGCTTCTGTTTGTCCACATATTTACATTACATTGACCATAAATAATTTGATTTGATGCTGGACCACCAACCTGAGGCACCCCTGCAAGTGTCCTGAGGCACCCCAGGGTGCAGTGGCGCATAGTTTGGGAACCACTGCTCTAAGGTGTTTGCTTCTGTTGTGGTTGCTAGGAGAGCGCTCTGGTTGTGCCCCTGGAGGACGGACATGGAATCCAAAAAGGCTCTAGAGGCCCTTCCTTATTCTGGGGACATTCTGTTTGGACCTCAATTAGACAAGATTGTGGCTTCTCTGGTGGCGTCTAAGTCTGATTTCTTCCCTTCAGTGTTTCTACCCAGAATTAGGACTTTAGTTTCTCGCTCCTTTCATCCACAGGGTAGAGCCAGAGAGCTCTAAGCCACGAGTTAAGCAGTCCTGGTCTACCAGATGTCTTGCTGCTAAACTTGCGCACAAGCTTGCCTCATGATGGGGTGGACCTCCACCCGGGGGACCCCGAGTTGGGAGGCCGCTTCTACCCTTTTCGGCAGTGTGGATGCAAACCACGACAGAAGCCTGGGTCAGAGGCGTCTTTACTCGGGGCTATGCTCTAATTTTTCAGCAGCGCCCGCCGACCTGGTAATTTTCCACTGGCCATCCTGCACAGCCAGGAAAAGCATAAGCTCTCGAGACGTCTGTTCGCTCTCTTTTGGCCTCAATGGTAATTATTCCCGTCCCCCCCGTCTCAGAGAGGATAGGGTTTTTACACCATTCTTTCCTGATCCAGAAACCGAACGGCTCTTTTCGACCCATTCTAAATCTGAAGCATTTGAACAGGTTCCTCCAGATTCCCAGATTCCACATGGAGTCCCTTCGCTGCATCATTCATGATGATGGAGCCGGGGGACTTTATGGCATCGTTGGATATCCAGGATGCATATTTGCATATCCCCATCCGAGCCAGTTACCAGCGCTTCCTTTGGTTTGCGGTAAGAAACAACCATTGTCAGTTTTAGGCGTTATCTTTTGGTCTGTCCATGGCCCCTCGTGTGTTCATGAAGGTCATGGTCGGCACATCTACGCCGCAGGGGTGTCCGGATCTTTCCTTATTTGGATGACCTACTCCTCCTGGCCCAGTTTCCGTCTGTCCTCAGAGATCACAGCTATCTGGTTGTGTAACTTCTCCAGTCACACTGGTGGATTGTTAACTGGCGGAAATCCACGTTGACTTCGGAGATTGACTCTTGGGAGCATTGTTGGACTCCAGAACTCAATGAGTCTTCCTCTCAGCGGACAAGATCTTGGGCCTGCAATACAGAATCCGCACCTTTCTAAGCTACCGTCGAGTCTCTATACACTCTTGAATGCAGATCCTGGCCTCTTCAGTTCGTTATTCTGAGATGGTGGAACAAGTCTCTTATGAACCTCAGGGTGCGGATGCTCATTTTTCCTTGAGAGGTTCATCTCTCCCAATTGTGGTGGCTCCAACACACACCTGGACAGAGGCCGTCCCCTTTGGATCCAGGACTGGATTTTACTCACCATTGACACAAGCCTGTGGGGGGTGGTGATGTGTCATCAGACCTTCCAGGGTCATTGGCCGTTTCAGGAAAGCCAGCTGCCGATCAATGTCCTGGAACTTCGAGGCATATTCAGGGCTCTTTGCCAGGCATAGCACCTTCTTGAGGGACTTC
The DNA here is from genome assembly GCA_031769625.1 of Taudactylus pleione. Taxonomy (NCBI): domain Eukaryota; kingdom Metazoa; phylum Chordata; class Amphibia; order Anura; family Myobatrachidae; genus Taudactylus; species Taudactylus pleione. The sequence goes on from JAUIMM010000035.1 coordinate 9,549,607, forward strand.
CCGCAGGAAGTTTCAGTTAGACAATGCAGCCGCGGTCACTTACATAAACCACTCGCAGTCACGGGCCATGAAGGAAGTCAGCCACATTCTCCATTGGGCAGAGCATCATCTTCATACCCGGTGTCCAGAACTGGGAAGTGAACTTCTTAAGCTGTCAGGAGATTCATGCAGGCGAGTGGGCGCTGCATCAGGAAATCTTCCAAATTTTGGTGCGACGTTGGGACCTACCGGATATAGACATGAAGGAGTCTCATCACAATCATCTGTTACCAAGATACTGCTCCCGCAGCAGGGACCCCGGCGCTCTCCTGGTAGACGCCCTGGTAGTTCCTTGGAACTTACCTCCGATTTACATTTTCCCTCCGTCTTCCTCTGCAGCTGGATCTTCTGTCACAGGGTCTGTGCTTCCATCCGGATCTGGCCAGTCTAGCTTTGATGGGGCAGTTCTTGAGACATTCTTCTTAAAAGCGAAAGGTTTCTCCAGAAGGGTAATTCGAACCATGCTGAATGCTTGGAAGTCTTTCTCAGCAGAAGTCTATCACCGGATTTGGTGTACTTATTTTGCTTTGTGTGACACTAGGGGGTAAATTTACTAAAGTGAGAATCTGATTGGTTGCTATGGGCAACATCACTTTTAAAACTCACTTCTAAAAACTGTCACTTTAGTAAATTTACCCCTAGGGGTCTTAATCCCAGATCTTTTCGCCTCTCCCATGTCCTTGCTTTTCTACAGACAGGCCTGGATTTGGGCCTCCGGCTATCTTCCTTAAAGGTCCAGGTTTCCACCTTGTCATTTCTTTTCCAGCAGCAGATAGCGCTGTTGCCTAATGTGTGGACCTTCTTTCAGGTAGTTCTCCGTGTTCAACCACCATTTGTGTCACCGGTGGCTCCCTGGGACCTGTCCTTTGTTCTCCGGGCTCTCCTGTCGGCTCCCTTTGAGCCATTACAGACATCTGAACTGCGTTGGCTTACGTGGAAAACCTTTTTTCTTCTAGCCATCGCATCAGCCTGGAGGATGTTGGGCTTGAGCGCCCTATCGTGTTGCTCCCTGTTCCTGGTTTTCCATTTGGATAGGGCTGTGGTGCGGACTCGCCTGGGTTATCTTCCCAAGGTGATGTTGCGCTTTCACATCAACCAAGAAATTGTGGTTCCCTCTTTCCAGGATTCAGATTCTACTAAGCCAGAAGCCTCCTTGGACGTTGTGCGGGCTCTCCGGCTATACATGAACCAGGACCAGTTATTTTCACGAGTTTGATTCTCTGTTAGTTCTGTATGGTGTTCACAAGAGGGGCTGGCCGGCTACTAAACAAACCTTGGCCTGCTGGCTCCGTTACACTACCCGCCAGGCTTACACCTTATAATGTTAAAATGTTTATACATGACACAGTTAACATTCCTTGATATATTTTTTTGCAGTGCTGCATTTTGGTATTTATACATTTGGCACAGGGATACATTGCGAGAAATGGGCATATTGAGAATACTTACTCATATGTAATGCAAAAGTGGCAAATAATAGAGGGACTATGGTATTCTTGGCACTGGTAAGATAATACTGATTTATTTTGGTGCCTTAAATATTATGCTCTCCATCATTACTGTGGTCATCAGTAAGTGGGTTTGTTTTGATGCTTCATTTATCAAACATGTAAACTGTAAAATATAGCAGTGTTGTTCTCTATAGTTCCATCATGATTTCCATAAAGCTGGAGTTTGTTGCAGTTCTCATGTAGCTTTCTGTTATTAGTCTGTAACTATTTGTTTTCCTTATCACAACATTTGATGTACATTAATTACTGTTCACACACAAAATCATTTTTTTCCATTTAGCTCATATTTCAGAGCATCCCAACCAGCAACCCAGTCATAAGATCCAGATAACAATGGGCTCTACTGAAGCACGTGTTGATTACATGGGATCCAGTATACTCATGGGAATCTTCAGCAATGCTGACCTGAAGTTACAGGATGAGTGGAATGTCAATTTGTATACCCCACTGGACACCAGCATTTCTGACAAAAGGTATGCTGCAATGCAGAGTATGTGTGTGTGTGTGTGTGTATGTATGTATGTATATATGTATGTAGATAGAGGTGTGTGTATATATATGTATATATAAGAAAAGAGAAGGACAAGCGCCCAATAGTGTAGTATCTTTGATAATCATAGGATTGATAGTGTATCTCTATAAATGACCACTATATATGCCTTTACCGTGTATACACTTGTAGGTTAAGCATATCTGATTTGTCTCTGTACATCAACCACGATTCCTTGCATTGGGCAGCTGGTGTAAACCACGTCTTACTCTCGGACTTCAGTATGCCACACACACGATATCAGCAACCTTCGCAACAATATAGTATGCTATGATAAACTTAGCTTTATTTCATATAAAACATACAATAACAATAACCAAATAAAGGTGCTTATCTTAAAAAGGTGGCTGGTCTCCTTGGGGTATACTTAGCGTGGTAAGGCAGGATCAACAGAGTTCTTTCAAGCAGATGTAAGTATGGGAGGTGACGGTCAAAAGGACCCTACGCGTTTCAACTAAAAAGGCTTCCTCAGGGGTGAACAGTATTGTGTACTAGGGGGCCTTATATACCCCTAACCTATCTCTTCCTAATTTTCACATTTGGCGCTATTCTGTGCTACTTCAGGTTAACCCAAACAGTTAGTGCGCAATATATGTATGTATGTATATATATATATATATATATATATATATATATGATAGAGGATTTCAATTTATGATCTAACAATGTATTGCCCAGTGAGTCCACCAATTAAAATGGCTACTGAAGTTAATCCATTTTCAGTACACTATTTTGATGTATTAGTGATGAGGGTGATAGTACAGTTGTCACTAGCAATAATGCCTGATGAATGGGGATGATTGGGAAATGACAAGTCACTATTCTGAAAGTGGGAATAAATGGATTGAAACTAAGATTGCCTCCTGCACAACAAATCCTTCCTACCAAACCCATGATATTATGTTTAATGAACATTGTTTGCAAATTTTAACATGATAAAGTTTTTATTAGAATGTGAGGCATAGTATTTATTAATCCTATAATGTGTTCTTCGGTTTAGCGTTATATTTATCCATGGAGACCTGCAGTGGGACATATTTCAAGTTATGATCTCCCGGTCAACTACTCCAGACCTCATTAAAATAGGAATGAAGCTGCAAGAATTCTTCACTCAACAGTTTGACACAAGCAAACGTGCATTATCCACTTGGGGGCCTGTTCCATACCTTCCACCCAAGACAGTGGTGACCAATGTGGAGAAGAATTCACGAGAGCAACGTATGAATTATTACATTCCTTGCTTTAGATTTCCATGTATTTCAGGCAGTATGGCAGCAAAGCAATGTACAAAAATTACATGTTTATAGTAGAGAAAGCCAACATTTTTCTACACAGTACATCCGCACTCTAATTTTCATCCTTTCTGACTCTACCAGCATCCAGACCTTCAAACAAACCCTTAAGACTCACCTCTTCATTAAAGCCTATCAACCCATCTCATGAATCATTACTCTGATCACCCACCTACTGTCTTTCCCACTTCACCATCTTTACTCCCCTTACTCAGCTGTGAGACCTCACAGACCGGCCTGCTCTTCTTCTCACATTGTCCCTGCTATCATGGTGCCTTTGTTCAACTGTCAAGACCAGCTTCTCTGTTTCTGTCTGTCTGCCAATAGTTGGGTACAGGTTCATTGAGTGTTGTTTTATTTCATGTACCTCCCCACCAGGCACGTAGAGATAAATTTCTGAGAAAAAAAATTGCAGGGCCGCGAAGTAACAGGGGGGCTCAGCCAGGGGCAAATCTGGGGAGGTGGTCATTCCCCTGCACAGGATGAGACTCCCTTGTCCCACTGCAGCACAGCGCTGGGGAGAGAGGTTGCTGATAAGTAATGGGGGGGCATCGGTGGGCCCAGGTAATTAGTACCTTCTCCCCCCCCTCTGGATGCTCCTTCTCCACACCTTGTGACTTATCACTACTTGCTTGTATTAGCTCTATTCTACCCTTCAACTCATCCATACTCCACCCTGCCTTTGCTTGTATACATCTATTTATATATAGTGTACACATATTCTGTAGCATTTTACACAGAATTTTTGGCCATTCACATCATTATATCCCTACCACTTGTACACACACATATACACTAGGGTTAATTTTTTTTGTCATAATCCAATTAGCCTACCAGTATGTTTTTGAAATGTGGGAGGAAACCAGAATACCAGGAGGAAATTTATGCAAACATGAAGAGAACATACAAACACCACACAGATAAGTCCTTGGTAGGAATCAAAAACAAGTTCTCAGTGCTGTCAGGGAATAATACTAATCATTACAACAACAGTGCATAGTGTTATCCTGTGTATTGATGCATAATTGTGTTTAATCTCTGGTTCTGTGGACATCTTGTGGCACCATATAAATAAAATAATAACAGTAATAGCCACTTAGTGATGGCCATATGTCACCTACAATATTAGAGATATTACACAACAATGCCTCAATTAAAGGGACTAAAAATAAATGGATTCTTTAGAATGCATATTTGAGATACATTTTTGTTTCAATCAGCACTAAGAGTCATAGAAAATGGTATAGTTGGTGGATATTTTGTATGGGGGATGCTCTCTGTATTAACCTATATGTACTGTCTGTACTTGGCAGAGACTTGCATACATATAACTGCCAATTCATCATATGTAATAATAAAATAAACAGTCAAGAGATAATGAGCCTGACCGGCCTTGGTTGTAGTAAAAACATCCAGAGACCTGTATATCCTATAAATTGCTTTTGCCTACCTGGCTATACAATGCTAGGTATACATGGGTCAATTCAGATGGTTGCAGTATTTCATTAGGGTGGACAACAATATATTGCATATAGTGCAGGGGCGTCTTAAGAGAGGAGGGAGCCCGTGTGCACTCCCGTGCGGGGCCCCCTCCTCTTCCCGGTGGCTGGCAGTCGACTGATGCGGCTGGCCAGCCACCTGAGCATTAGTAGACTCTGGGCACTAGAGTGTTCCGGGAGTCTACTGCGCATGCGCAGAACGCCTGGAAAATGGCCGCGGCGGGCATTTTCCGCCGTTCTGTGCATGCACAGTAAACTCTGGGCACTAGTGTGTGCCCGGAGTCTACTGCGCATGCGCAAAACACCGGAAAAATGGCCACGGCTGCCATGTTCCGGTGTTCTTAGCAGCGGTGACACCCGCTGCAGGACCACGGACAGGTAAGTTTAAAATAATATGGGTGCAGGGTTTGCGGTGTGGGGCCCCCCTGGACCTGGGGGCTCGTGTGCCCCGCACACACTACAGCCATTATAGATACGCCACTGATATAATGTCTGTTCTGCATGTGCAGCACAAGGTAATCAGGTCCAGAGACCTGATTATCCTAAACAAAACTTGCTAAATAAACGAGAATAGATGGTAGGTTTTTCTCTGGGATGGTGTCAGTCATAGTATGCAGTGCTAGAACTCCCTTGTACTTACAATCTTGGTCCTGAAAGCAGCGGTGATGATCCTGCTGCCACTGCATTCACTCTGCCCAGCGCCACTGTGTATTTCCTGGTGGCTGGAACGCACACCGGCTACTTCCAGTTCCTTGTGCAGCTGTTTCCGACATTCAGGGTCTCCGCAGTGTGTAAGATTCCTCCAACTGATTTCACCCTTCGTGTGCTTAATCAAAGATCTAGTATAGTTTTTTGTTAAATACGTAAATTGTCACTGGCACTATAGTATAATGAGGCATGTGTTACTGGATTTAGTTGGATCATACTTGCCTCCACTCCAAAATTTGGGAAGAACCCCAGATTCCAGAAAAGTGGGGAACTCTCCCACACCTCGTTGGCCACCACTTCTTCTTAGGTGAAGTGGGTGGGGCAAGAGGTATGATGACGTGATTCACTATAAATCTCCTTATTGCGGCCCTGCCTCCAGCAACACTAAGCTGGGAATCGCTGGAAGATGTCCCATGGAGCGCGGACATGCTGCTTGCTTCAACATCACAGAGAGGGACATGCCAATGTTGTCAAGTACAGTATGAATTGGATTGTTTACGGAAAAACTACACACTCATATGATACTTGTTTAACACTTTCACATCTGATACTAAAGTTTATGTTTTATGAAATAATATAAATTGTTGGTTGATAACATTATATATTCAGGGGACCTATTGTGGTCCTCTTCCTTTTCTTAATGGGGTATACATACAGTTTATTATCAGAAATGTATTTAATCACTGTAGGGACAGTAGTCCATAGCTGCATGCCCCAAACCATTAGATTTATAGAAAAAAACTTCAGGATCAGATTTTAAGGATATCCATGCTTGAGTATAGGTAACTTATTTAGCACCTCAGCCTTTTTCATTCATCTCTGTTCAAGCATGGATACCTTAAAACCTGGGCTGTTAGAGTGCCTTGTGATCTGAGATTGGGAAACACTGCGTTAGAGCATTATTGTCTCCAGAAAATGTCACACTAAAGCTGGCTACAATGCTTGGGTGACTGTGTTCATCTGTATAAGTGTTGTTTCTAAGGGCTCTATTTACTACAATCCGCATATTGAATGCGGATTGTAGTGTGATATTACCGAGTGAATTCGCATTGCGAATTCAGGCAATATCACAGGGATTTACTATAAATCCCTTGCAGGGACAGAGCTTGCGATAAAGCTCTGTCCTGCGGATCCCATCCGCACTCTAGTCGCAGTATTTTCGGAAAAAATACAGCGACTAAGAGCCCGCGCATGCGCCGACCCACCGTCGCTACTACTCCCCCACCGACGCTAAGCCCCGCCCCCCGCGATTGCGGACCCCGCGACCCCCCCCTCCCCCCCCGCGACCCCCCCTCCCCCGCCGCGACCCCCCCTCCCTTCATTACACTTACCTGCACCTCCTGGCCTCCGGTGATCTTCTCCGGGCTTCCCGATCAGGTGATCTCCCATGCTGCACTGGGACCCGATCACCTAATGACCGGGCCCCAGTGCACTGTGGGAGACCAGCTGACCGGAGAGGAGCCATCACCGGAGACTCGATCACCGGTCCCTGGATTCAGGTAAGGAAAAAAAAAAATGTTTAATTTTTTTTTCTTTTTTTTACAGTAATCAGCTTGTGGTCTACTCAGACCACATAGCTGATTACTGGTACCGGCTCCCGCCTCTGCTCTCCCCGTTAGAGCAGAGTGGGAGCCCGGTAACCGGGGGAGACCCTGGATAACGCCACCTCCAGGTGGCGTTATTATCACAGGGCTTCCCCCGGTATTTTTTTACAATTTATTTTTAGTAACTTGCACACAGATCACATTTCCCATTACAATTATGGGAAATGTGATCTGCTTTACTAAAAATAAGTGATACTGGAAGTTGGAGTAGAATTTTACTAATTCTACTCCAATTGCCCTGTAATAACTACAGGTGAAACTAAAATAATGTGAAAAGGGTGTGAAAACACCCTTTTTCACTTTATTTTAGTAAAAATAATGTTAATAAATAGAGCCCTAAGACTCCATAATTTAAGCCAAAGACAACCTTTGCTCTTTCGTGACATTGGGGCTATTATAGCTTCGCCTCTTATCGAGGTAAAGCAGGAAGCATTAACAGTGAGATGTATTAACATCTCGGCCGCCGGCTGGCGGAATTTTCTTTCCGCCCACTCTGGCGGCCGTGATGTTAATCCATGCAAGGCCCACAGCACATCAGCCTAGTGCTGATGTGCTGTGTCTTACCTCCTGGCTGCCCCACTGCACATGAACGAGATCTCGCGCACAGCCTGAGACCCCCGGGGAGGTTAGTACACATACTGTACCAGCTGGTAATCCTGCTGATTATTATAATTTTTTAATAACACGTGAATGCTTCTATACATACCAAGGTTCAATGTAATTATGAAATAGCACTGGTTATAGCACATTTGGCACATACCTCTTTAAACATCTCCACTGGTGACTGACGGTACTATACACGAGCATGTTTGTACACCTCAGTAGAAATGTGTTACTGAAGTACATTTTAAATGTGACACATGGACATGTCCAAATAGTCAACAACATGATCAAGTGTTTTCATTTTATGTATGTTTTATGTATTTTTAGTGCTGGATGCAGCTCACCATCGTCACTGGCCTGGCGTACTCAAGATCATATCTGGCTGCCACATATCCTTGTTTCAGATCCCCTTGCCAGAAGACACTGTTCAGTTAGGAGGCTCCATGAGCCTTCATGGTAACCACATGACGTTAGCTTGTTTCCATGGACCTAATTTCCGTTCAAAATCTTGGGCATTGTTCCACTTGGAAGAGCCAAATATTGCATTTTGGACTGAGGCACAAAAAATATGGGAAGAAGGTAGTTTTATTTACTGTACATTATACAATTCTGAAACATTGGTATATAATAATCCATGCATGTGTATTGTACATGAGCAAGTGACTTTCCTGTTTTGAATGGGGGCACAAAAATAGTGATTTGTCCGGTAAGTATGGGGGCTTTATATATTGGTGAAGGATATTGTGTAAGGTTTGAATAATATATGGAGATATCTTGAGTTCATTTAGTTTTTTTTTAAATATTGTATGTGTTCAATTACTGCTTTTAAAATATTCTGTTATTCACGCATAAAACTTTGCAGCTATTGGAGTGAAGTGCATTCCAGTCTAAGGGTTGTATACTGGAGCTAAACAAAAGATGGCATGAATTGCTCAAATGAGGGTGTGGTCTACAAAATTAGAACATGGAAACACTGTGGTGATGGGATCAGTACATATACCTTACTTATAATTACATGTGTTTCAGAGCAATTTTTTAACGTTTAGAAAGATGTGAATACAATTTAATTGAATTTGTTTTTTTTCTAAGTCAACCCCATTGGTGACTTGTGGTCTGGAGGTCAGCTGACGTGGAGTTACAGCGGAGTCATGTGATGAAGAGTTTCTAGTGATGTATACACCACCCCTAACCCTCCCATCTCAGTCATGTGCTGTGGGAGTGGCGTTCGTCCTTACCTTAAACACTCCCAAGTCAGCGCCAGACACAGGACAGACCAGGAGAGGAGAAGTGTATAGTGGGTCGAGAGCATACTACTAGTATATAGATATATAACTGAAAGTTAACTCTTATCATAGTTGCAATGAATGATGAATTAATCATTGTTAATTTCTAACCTAGTGCATTGCTTTTAAATTGTTGCTAAATTCTTTTTTTATTGTTTTTGTAAGGGTCAAGTGAGCACTCTACATACATTGTACAAACTCTGGATTTTCACCTTGGTCACAACACAATGGTCACCAAGCCCTGTGGAGCTCTAGAAAGTCCTATGGCAACTATCACCAAAATCACAAGAAGGCGTCATGAAAATCCACCACACGGCGTAGCCAGCGTGAAGGAATGGTTTAATTATGTCACTGCAATGAGAAATGAAGGTCAGTTCTGCTGAGGTTGTTTTCTTTGTGTTGTATATGGTGTGTGTATATATCCTTTATATTATGCATACAAATTTTACATTGCTACAGTTGAGGATGAGAGGTTGTTTACAGATCATGTTAAAGAGATAAAACGGAACACATAGGGCTCAATCCAATTAGCTGTGAAGGGTGCGAGTTTCCGTTGCCACGGCGTTAAAACACCGGCAACGGCATCGCAACTCACTGCCCACTCTGGGGCTGTGAGCACTTTTGTGCGAGTTCGGGCTGCTGTAAAGTGCGGCTGTTGCCGCAATGACTCGCATTCACGAGATCATCGTGGCTAATTGGATTAACCCCATAGAATACTTTGTTTTATTTGCTTCTTCTCGGTACTGTATATTTTAAACAATGATTTTGCCCCCAATGTCTTCACATACAATTGTTTTTATTGCACTTTCTAATAGAAGACCATTATACAATCAACCTGTTTAACTTTCTAATAAGAGAGTTTATGCAGTTGAGTGCATATCTGGTCTAGGCATACCTCTGAGTCATATTTCGCATGCGTCAAGTGTCGTCATCCAATTTTGCTCACAGTAATGATTTATTTGCAAATTGATTGACAGGCAGGAACTGTTTGTGGGCAGCAATGAGGCGGTGGCGACTGAAATGCAGGTGTGTTTTTGGAGCGTGTCTGCCATCCCAAACGCAGTGGCTGTAGCGTCTCAGTTTCGGCAGCCATTCTGCGCTACTATAGGGTTTCTCAGAAGTCCTATAATCGACTGCTCTGTGACTGATGCTGTGTATTTGTACGCAGTCGCTTGGATTTGTGAAGCCACAAGTGGGTTTCTCAATACAAATTCCGATGGCTGCAACATTTGCATATTTTTGCTCAGCCGATGTAAACAAATTTGCATCTGCGGCAGCATTAGCGTGCTTCTCTGAATTATGCCCTGAGGACCATTATGCAAGCAACCTGTTGCACTTTCTAATAAAAGACCATTCTATAATCAACTTGTTACGCTTTCTAATAAAAGACCATTATATAATCAACTTGTTACGCTTTCTAATAAAAGACCATTCTATAATCAACTTGTTACGCTTTCTAATAAAAGACCATTCTATAATCAACTTGTTACGCTTTCTAATAAAAGACCATTATATAATCAACTTGTTACGCTTTCTAATTGAAGGCCATTATATAATGAACCTAGTGTCATACAGGTTTTTGATTAAATGTGCTGACAGTTTGGAATAGAAAGTAACAATGCCCGGTGTGACTTAAATCAAGACTGTTGAAAGCAACTGTATGTTTTATTTATTTGTAGAGCTGAACTTGCTTCGAAATGTTGATGCAAATAACCCAGAGAGCAGCACAGCAGTAAAAAATGCAAGTTTATTGAGTGGCTTCCGTGGAGCATCCAGTTACAATCATGAAACTGAAACCATCTTTGCTTTACCCAGAATGCAACTTGATTTCAAATCTATACATTTACAAGAGCCTCAAGAACCCGCACTGCAAGGTACAGTACATACTTCTGCCAGCAATGCAGGTGACTATTTTTCTTGCCAAGTTGCCAGTATTTCCTGTACTGCTTTTTTGTCTGCAATAACTACTAAGGGCCGTATTCAATTAGCGGCAAAAACGCCTGGCAACATTTTCGACAAAAAAACAGGCGAAAACGGCAAACAGGCGAAAATGGAGAAAAAGAACTGGAGAAAAGTTTTCTCCATCCAGACCAGGAGAAAAAAATGCAAAATCCCTATTTTTGGCTAAAAATGTGGGGATTTCTTTCAGAACCCTTTGGACACCCCCTAATGATAAATTACTGGAAAAAAAATGTAAATTGCTTCTTGTAAAACCGAATTTTTAAAAAGCGTTAAACTGCCTGCTGCGACCACGTGCCATGTTTAAAACACTTGACGCATCCATACCCCCTCCCCCCCACCAACGTATGCACCGTACCAAAAAATATTGGAGTAATTTATCATTAGGGGTGGTGTCCAAAGGGTTCTGACAGAAATCACCACATTTTTAGCCAAAAATAGTGATTTTGAATTTTTTGACGAAAAACGTCCGTGTTCACCAATGGCGGAAAAAACGGCCATTTTTGCCACTAAGTGAATACGGCCCTAAGTTGTCAATTTGCAGTGGCTGATTATATAATCTATATGTCACTGTTGAATATATTAGTACTGATATTAGTATCTTTTGATTGATGTTGACATAATTTTTGCAGCAATTTTGAGCACACTGGCAGCACAAGACCTAGGTGCCATGGTAAACTAAAGTAGCAGGTTATAGCTAGTCATATATCAGTTATTCAAGAACATACATGCATTGATCATTGTTTGACCTACAGATGTTGACAGCAAACCAAAGGTGGAGTGCAGCGTGGTGACTGAATTTACAGATCACATCTGTGTCACAATGGATGCCGAGCTCATTATATTTTTGCATGATCTGGTGTCTGCCTATCTGAAGGAGAAAGAGAAAGGTAGACAAAATAAACCACATGTTTTTTCTTTGTTTTTTATACTATGTAATAGTTCAACTACTGCTTAATTTTAAGAGCTAACCTGTTTAATCTGCTTTGTACATAAATATGTAAATGTACAAAACCAGAAATTAGGCACCAGTTTATTAAATTCTAAAAATGTTTAGATATACACACCTATATGTTTATTTTGCGTGTCATTATTTCTTTAAATAAGATATTACATTGGGCTTTGTTGGTTGTTCCGCACTCTTTCCCACATCATTATAGTAAGTGCACTTCCTCCTTTTTCAATTGAAAAGAAGTAGTGAGAATATTATTTACTGTTGTGTATGGTGTCACTGGCACTATAAGTACAATTTATAATAATGCAATTTTTCAGTTTTTTACTCGCTTTTGCCATCTACATTAATATAATTAGTGTCTCACATTTGTGTATTCAATGTGTCCATATTATGACAAGCCAGGGGCGGATTGGGATGGAAAACCAGCCCGGGAAATTTCACGGAAGTAGCCCTAATGGGGGCGGAGTCTGTTGAGAGGGTGTGGTCTGTAGAGGGGGCAGGAGCCCTAAGGGGCCTGATTCTAAGTTGGACACAGTTGCGGCCTTCCTTGCATCTCTTGCTGCTGTTGCATTGGCAACTTTATGCGAATACCACTACAATGCCATTCCCTGGTGTACATCCATGTCTCCAAGGACTGAGACACCCACTGTCAGTTTCTACTGACGCTGCAATCATGCTTTGTGCATCTTTAGATGCCACCATCGGTCATACCATTGAAACTTTCACCAGCCCAATGATAGGTGCAAATCATACGTCTGAGTACGGCCTCCACTGAGAGCAATTCAGCGTCTATGTCACTCCAATAACCTGCCCATACTATGCTATAGCTGTGTTTGATTAGCCAGCCCCCTGTTATCGCCTAGGAACACCCAACACATTTCTAATACACTTTTTGGTGCGTACGTCTAAATCTGTACAGCAACTCTGTGCAAACACCATCGAGACGCATGTGAGGTAAAACTTAAATGCATGCACAGACATAAAACTTTGCACAAGAAAAAAATAAAACACAATGGCTCCCACAGACAAAAAACAAACACATTGGCACCCACATGCAAAAAAACACACTGGCACGGACAACAAAAAATAAAACATCTTGGCTACCAACATAAAAAAAAACCACATTGGCCCTCACAGACAAAAACAAACATATTGGCCCCCACAAGGAAAAAAAGTAATGGCCCATGTAGTGCCCTTATAGTAATGCCCCCTGTAGTGCCCTTATACTAATGCCCCCTGTAGTGCCCTTATAGCCGCTGACACACACACACACAAAAAAAAAACTTACCTTAAACCCGCTCCTGCGTCCTCCACCCTCTGGTCTGCCAGGCTGCTCCTCGGAACTATGGGAGAGACTGTCATTATGTCTCTCCCATAGTGCCCATGGGGAGAGCCAGAAGCTGAGTTCAGGGAAGAACTCCAGCCTCCAGCTACCGCACAGTCCGCATCGTGCACTGAGCTGAGTAGTCTGTGTTCAGTCAGTGCTGTGATCGGGGCCTGTGTAATGTGCTCTCCGCGCATTACACAGGCTCCGATTACAGCACAGGCTGAACACAGACTGCTCAGCTCAGTGCATGATGCGGACTGTCTGTGCTAGGGGGGGTGGTCTAGTATGCATACTGCCACTTAATATTGCTTGTGTAACTCCTATCTAGGTATCCTCCCTCCCCGAGTTTTCACTACTCGTTCAGGGCAGAAGAGTCCTGTGATACAAACTGATGAGCGCTCTTCTGAAAAAGAAAAGGAGGAGGGCACTAATTACACTTACGTGGACTGGAGGGAATTCATGTGCAATACATGGCACCTGGAGCCTACGCTCAGGTATTCATTCACTACTTCAAATGATTCCATCTTAGTAATTAATATTATTCAGGTTTGCTGTAAATGTTTTTTTTTTTTTATAAATGGTAATGAAACCCAGTACTGTACCTTTAGAGAAATGTCGAACTTTGTGATTTTATTGTACATTTTTGCACTTAGTATGCAGTCAAAATGTCGGCATTCAGAATGTCGACACTTATGTCAACAGACAACTTTAGGGTTAAGGTTAGATTTGGGTCAGGCTGCAGTTAAGGTTAGATTAAGATTAGGCTGCCATTAGGGTTAGGTTTACATTCAAAATGACTTTAAAATTGCATTGTTGACATGTCAAATGTCGACATTATGTTAGTGTTAACTTAATATACTGCAGTCCTCCACATAGCTTTTGTTTTCCCAATAGTGTTTGTTTTTATTTTTTCAAATGAAGGAAATGAATGACGCAGGAAAAAAAATGAATTAAACACATGGATAGAAGTTATTTTGCATGCACAGTTGGAACCGCAGTCATTCAGATGTGTGCCTACCTCTTTACACACCAGGCAGTAACTTGTCTTTCTCAAACAGTCTTATAATTACTATTACCTCCTATATAGTTTGTATGATAAGTCAAAATACATGTTTAAAATTTTACACTGACCCAATGTATTTCATATTCTGCCTTTCCTCCTTAGGCTAATATCCTGGACAGGAAGGAAAATTGATCCAGTGGGAGTAGATTACATACTTCAAAAGTTAGGTTTCCACCACGCCAGAACCACTATTCCAAAATGGCTTCAGCGTGGAGTAATGGATCCGCTTGATAAGGTCCTCTCAGTCCTCATCAAAAAGCTGGGGTCTGCTTTACAGGATGAGAAGGAAAAGAAAGGAAAGGACAAAGAGGAGCATTGAACATATTCAGGAAAAGAACAAAATGTCAAAGATCAAAGCAAATAAGTTACTTGTTTTTATTATACAGGAAGAGGTTTTAACCAATATATGTGGAAGTGACAAATTTGAGCTTCTTTTTAAAACAGAAACTGCTATGATCTCTCATCCCTGGGAGTTGTTTTAGCTGCATTTCTTCCTGTGGTTACATCCCATGGCCTTTGCCACCATTCTGTCACTACATTAATATAGTTTCCATTATTTCTGGCTGAGGGAAACCCTTGGCTGTGTTTTGCCTCCTCCAGTGCATACATCTCAGATAAAACTCAGGGATGAGAGGGGTTAATAAATTCTTTTGTGAATGTAACTGTTTACTGTGGTGCATGCTGCTATTCGCAAAGGATAAAGCATTGCATGATTATGTATATTTTGGACTGAAAGTAGGGATTCAACACTGTACAATGTCTGCAGTTTGTGTTATTACCTTTTTATTATGTGCAATATGTTTATTTTTCTGTTATAACTGCAGAATGTTAACTGTGAATTTTTATTTTATTTTTTTCCCGTTGGCCATCACAATAAATTGTTGACAATGTGAATCCAGTTATTCTTTTTTGTTTTCTTTTTGTTTTAAGTAGAGATGTTTTCCTGAAAATACAAGAAACAGAATTATCCTGCACAGGACAATAGCAGTTGTAGAGATAAAGGGAAGCCAATTAATAGTGTAAAATAAGAACTTATGGTGCATACACACGGTCAGATTTTTCCTTCAGATATGAACGATAACGATTTAAAAATCGTTCAGTCGTTCATATCTGAAGGAAAATCGTTCATATCTGACATGCCTGAACGATGGACGATCAACGATGCGCGTTCCCGTTTGTCAGATAACGATATCTGACATCTGATGGGTTTGCAGTCAGACTTGGACGATTCCATTCATTTTAATGCAGTCAAAAATCGTTCAATCGTTCAAATCGTTCAAATCGTTCAAACTTTGGTAAAATCGTTCAAATCGTTCAAATCGTTCAAAACTTTGGTAAAATCGTTCAAATCGTTCAGTCGTTCAGTCGTTCATCTGACAAATCTGACAAGTCTGACAAATCTGACCGTGTGTATGCTCCATTAGAAATATCTCTATTAACTCAAGTTGGTGGTGCTCCCCTGGGTTAACGAACGTACATTAACATACTAAAAAGGAATTGTTGCATCAAAGAAAATGCTACATAAACAGAAAGAACCCTTGGTGGGGGCACCACTTGGATATAGAATTCCTAAGATATGGCTACAACGAGAGAGTGGACAAATTGTGTGTATACTAAAATGTAACTTTTATTCTTATATGCTTAAAATAAATGAGAGAAAAAAACAGAAAAATTACAATAATTATCTACAATCACGAAGGGAGTATATACTCAATTTAGTGATTAACTACAAAAAGGGTCTTATTAGTTTTCTTAATTGCAGGGTTTTTTTTTATCACAATCTGAATAATCGTACCTATATGATTGACATACAGTCAGGTGCATAAATATTGGGACATTGACAGAATTTTCATATTTTGGCCTCTATTCACCACCGCAATGGCTTTGAAATGAAACAAACAAGATGTGCTTTAACTGCAGACTTTCAGATTTAATTTGAGGGTAATTACATCCAAATCAGGTGAACGGTGTAGGAATTACAACGGTTTCTATATGTGCCTCCCACTTTTTAAGGGGCCAAAAGTAATGGGACTATCAACTCAAAAGCTATTTCATGGACAGGTGTGGGCTATTCCCTCGTTATTTCATTATCAATTAAGCAGGTAAAAGGTCTGTAGTTGATTCTAGGTGTGACATTTGCATTTGGAATCAGTTGCTGTCGACTCTCAAGATGAGATCCAAAGAGCTGTCACTATCAGTGAAGCAAGCCATCATTAGGCTGAAAAATCAAAACAAACCCATCAGAGACATAGCAAAAACATTAGGTGTGGCCAAAGCAACTGTTTGGAACATTCTTAAACAGAAAGAATGCATCGGAGAGCTCAGCAACACCAAAAGACCCGGAAGACCACGGAAAACAACTGTGGTGGATGACAGAAGAATTATTTCCCTGGTGAAGAAAAACCCCTTCACAACAGTTGGCCAAATCAAGAACACTCTCCAGGAGGTAGGTGTATATGTGTCAAAGTCAACAATCAAGAGAAGACTTCACAAGAGTGAAATAGAGGGTTCACCACAAGATGTAAACCATTAGTGAGCCACAAAAACAGGACCAGATTAGAGTTTGCTAAACAACATCTAAAAAAGCCATTACAGTTCTGGAACAACATCATATGGACAGATGAGACAAAGATCAACTTGTACCAGAGTGATGGGAAGAGAAGAGTATGGAGAAGGAAAGGACTGCTCGTGATCCAAAACATATCAACTCATCAGTGAAGCATGGTGGTGGTAGTGTCATGGCGTGGGCATGTATGGCTGCCAATGGAACTGGTTCCCTTGTATTTATTGATGATGTGACTGCTGACAAAAGCAGCAGAATGAATTCTGAAGTGTTTCGGGCAATATTATATACTCATATTCAGTCAAATGCTTCAAAACTCATTGGACGGCGCTTCACAGCGCAGATGGACAATGACCCGAAGCATACTGCAAAAGCAACCAAAGAGTTTTTTAAGGCTAAAAAGTGGAATGTTATGCAATGGCCAAGTCAATCCCCTGACCTGAATCCGATTGAGCATGTATTTCACTTGATGAAGACAAAACTGAAGGGAAAATGCCCCAAGAACAAGCAGGAACTGAAGACATTTGCAGTAGAGGCCTGGCAGAGCATCATCAGCAATGAAACCCAGCGTCTGGTGATGTCTATGCGCTCCAGACTTCAGGCTGTAATTGCCTGCAAAGGATTTGCAACAAAGTATTCAAAAGTGACAGTTAGATTTAGGATTGTTTAGTTTGTCCCATTACTTTTGGCCCCTTAAAAAGTGGGAGGCACATATAGAAACGTTGTAATTCCTACACCGTTCACCTGATTTGGATGTAATTACCCTCAAATTAAATCTGAAAGTCTGCAGTTAAAGCACATCTTGTTTGTTTCATTTCAAAGCCATTGTGGTGGTGAATAGAGGCCAAAATATGAAAATTCTGTCAATGTCCCAATATTTTTGCACCTGACTGTATTACTTCAAGCATAGAATTGTTCTCACTAACACTGAGCTTAAATGATCTAATATTTTCACCCAGCCCAATACTCAGTGGCGGGCTGGGCCGGGGGGCAGGGTGCCATGTGCCCCCCGGGTCGCATCGTCATGCGGGCTGCGGTGCAGACTGTGTCACTGTGACACAGACTGCACCGCGTGTGTAGCGCTGACCGGACGGAGTTCGGTCAGCGCTACACAGCACAAACCCACAGCCGCCGGAGCCGGCAGCTGTGTGTTTGCTTTAGCAGCTGATGAGAGTCAGACAGACTCTCATTGGCTGTTGCTCCCACTGCCAGAGCCGGACATCTTCCGGCTCCCGCAGTGGGTAAAATGGGAGTGACGCGTCACTCCCATGATGCGTCACTCCCATAATGCAAAGCGGGGGACGGAGGAGCTGATCTCGGCGGCGGGACCAGGAGCGGGTGTCGGATAAGTGTGGTTTTTTTTTTTAAATTATGTCTCTACTGCGGGGGTGGGGGGACTACTGGGAGCACTACAAGGGGGGGGGACTCCTGGGGGCACTACAAGGGGGGGACTACTGGGAGCTCTACAAGGGGAGGACTCCTGGGAGCACTACAAGGGGGGGACTCCTCGGAGCACTACAAGGGGGGGGACTCCTCGGAGCACTACAAGGGGGGGACTCCTGGGAGCACTACAGGGAGGAATACTACTGGGAGCACTACAAGGGGGGGACTCCTGGGAGCACTACAAGGGGGGAATACTGGGGGGGGGACTACTGGGGAGCACTACAAGGGGGGGGGACTACTTGGAGCACTACAGGGGGGGAATACTACTGGGGGCAATACAAGGGGGGGACTCCTGGGAGCACTACAGGGGGGGGAATACTACTGGGAGCACTACAAGGGGGGGGACTACTACTACTGGGGGCACTACAAGGGCAGGACTACTACTACTGGGGGCACTACAAGGGCAGGACTACTACTACTGGGGGCACTACAAGGGGGGTACTACTACTGGGGGGGACTACTACTATGGGCACTACAAGGGGAGGGGACTACTACTAGGGGCATTGCATAGGGGGGAGGGGACTACTACTAGGGGCACTACAAGGGGAGGGGACTACTACTAGGGGCATTGCATAGGGGGGAGGGGACTACCACTGAGGGCACTGCATCGAGGGACCACTGCTGGGGGCTCTATATAAAGGGCAATAGTGGGGGTACTGCATAGGGGGAAGACTACAACTGGGGCCACTATTTAAGGGGCACTGCATAAGGGTTACCACTACTGGGGGCACTATATAAGGGGCTTACTACTGGGGGCACAAGGCGCACTGCATAGGGGGGATCACTACTGGGGGCACTACTCGAGGCCTGTATAAGGGTGTCCTCCTGTGGCACAGGTGGCACTGTATATGGGCACTACAACAGGGGGCTGCCCCATATCTTTATTTTTACCTTACATTAATCCCATATGGACCCGCCTCCTTCCTAGAACACTTGGGGGGGGGCGCCGTAGCACGCACGTTCTTTCGAGCACCCTGGCTACACGCTACTCCTCTGCCTGCATGCATTTGCCCCCCAGGCTAAAAGTTGCCAGCCAGCCCCTGCCAATACTGCAATTAAGAAAACTAATAAGACCCTTTTTGTAGTTAATCACTAAATTGAGTATATACTCCCTACGTGATTGTAGGTAATTATTGTAATTTTTTTTTCATTTATTTTATGTATATAAGAATAAAAGTTACATTTTAGTATACACACAATTTGTCCACTCTCTCGTTGTAGCAAAATCTTAGGAATTCTATATCCAAGTAGTGCCCCCACCCAAGGGTTCTTTCTGTTTTTGTAGAATTTTCTTTGATGCAACAATTCCTTTTTTAGTATGTTTTCACGAAAACCGAATACACCCGAACTTTGGGGTTCCGAGTTGAATCGAGTCACGGCTCGGGTCTGCTGAGAGTTCGAAATTCGGATTTAAAAAACTATTCTTGGGTTTTGAATTGCATGTAAACAGGTTACAAATTACATGATTTTAGCTGCTTTTATCAATTTTATGCAAAATCGAATCCAAACCAAAACACTTGAGGGTGGTTTTGCCAAAACCTTAACATTTGAGGGTGGTTTTTGCAAAATCAAAATTATGTGGTTCAAGCACATCTCTCGTTTTAAGTTACATTGCTTGTTTGTTATATTTCATCTTATATGTTGGCTAATTAAACTACAAATTCTCATACAATTCTCTTATTCAGTGCAAATAGCCACAGCATTAGTAAAAGGGTATTTCTACATATGTGTTGAATGTCAATTGGACATGTTTGTGCTATCAGATTGAACATATGTAGAGACTCCTCTGTGCTAAGCACCATTTGAAAGGCATAGACATGAACCACTCAGAGGGGTCAATCCAATTAGATGCTAGTTGGGTCCTGCGAGCTGTTGTAACGGCAAACTCGCACCACAAATTGCATTTGCAATTTAATTCCATACTTGCATTGAGTTTTTTTTTGTGTGCATCCCCCTGAGCAGGGGAAAAGGTAGGAAAGTCTTTATTTTAAGGTAAAAATGTAAAAATGTCAGGAGACAGTGCAGAACCCTCTGGTACAACCCTCCCAATGAATAATAATGCACTTGAAGGGGTTTAAATAGCATAATTTGGCCAATAAAGATATGTCAGTGTTTCTCTAAAGAGCTCAATAATGAGTTACATGATGTCGGAGAGGTATTTGGAGATGTATTGATAGGAGAGGAGATTTGAAACTTGCAGATGGGAGCTAAAAAGCGTTTTTTCAAGTTTTTACATAGTGGTATTAAAACACAAACATCACTTTATATACATTTTCTGTACCCCAAAATGCTGCTATCATTTTTCCACCATTAATAAAAGTGCAGAAAAACATCCATATGACACCTTTTTATCTTTTTTTTTTTTTATTTAATCAGGAATATTTATTAAAAAGATTTTCAAATTACAATAGAACAAGAAAAAGCAAACACAAACAATTGAAACAGTTAATGTGCACACAAAGTTATGGGGTACAAACAATATAAAAATAGAGTTATATGAAGAACTACATGACAGCAGAGATAGTGGGGTAAAAAAACAAATAGACTTGACATAACTGTGGGGGGTGGGGTATATGGAACTGCAAAATAAAACCCTACTATATACAGATATGCACCTTAGTCACATCGCATTGCGACTTAGACTCATATTTGTCAAAAAAAGACGCCTGGCGCTAGCAGAGTCTCACAGGACCAGGCACACCAAGAGGGGTTGTTTGGCGCTACGAGTGACGACACATCTGTTGTCATGTAGATAAAGAAAACATGCAGCAAAGTGGTGGGTATAAAAGCATACTTTGTAGAGGATTAAGAGTGAGAATAGTCCAGGCCTAGGACATGCCTCATGGACCACCAAAGACACCATACTCTCTCAAACTTTGAGGCATTTACGCTTAGTGTACATAAATTTTTATTAGCCACTATAGAATTTACCAGACCAGATTTGTAGGTAGTGCCACATCTGCAAGATCTAATTAAAAAACGCATGGCCTCGGAGAGGACAATAAATAGATTATCACGGAATTAGTTATACAATGCAGTATACTAGTCCAGAAAGTGATGACCATAGGGCAAGACCAAAGCAAATGCCAGAAGCCAGCGTTAGAGTCGCCACATTTAGGACAGGAGGTGGAGGCCAACCTCTCCAATTTCCCCAGGTGCATCGGCATCCAGAATATTCTTTGAAGGATATAGACCTGAATTTGCTGGAATTTGGCATCGCCATGGCCACCCAGGGGAATGCAGACAATGTAACCGCTTCAGCTGTATAATCATTTTCCCTAAACTGATCTGACCAGTTACAGAAAGTAGAAGCTTCTGCCAAACATGCGCCTTACATTTAAAGTAATCAATCTGGAGTGGAAAATTGTGAGGCACATACTCAGATACCTAAATATTGAAACTTGGAACATGAGTGCAAGGAGATTATAATCAACTAGCTATGTCGATGCAGGTAGTATAGAAAAAACAACTGACATTCCAAATAATAAAAATACCTGATTAAGTACCAACCACCAAAACTATAGGATTGGGTAGTAGCATCAGCATCAATCAACCTGTGTACACCAGAGAGGATAACCCCATCGTGAGCCATATAAGCCAAAAATGTATTAGTACTATCTGCCCGCTCGTATATAGTGGTCATGGACTGAAAAGAGAAGCCGGCGCTTGGATATATCTAACAGAAAGTCAGTCCAATCTTTGTGGAGTATAACACATTCAATCCTATCAGCATCTTAGAGATGTACAAAGGGGAGCTTGTAAAAATGTATATAAAACGTGTCTGTGTACTTTAAAATTGTGAAGGGGAGTGCTTGTGAGAATATAAAATTCTAAGATTGGTTCCAAATCGCACTGACACATTTTTGACAATCAATGCTAAGAATAAAATACAAAGAATAAGATACTCCTTGCGTGTGGTCCATATTTATAGCTAGATTTTCAAAAAAACTTTAGTTTTATTTAAAAGGAAGTCCTCCATTTTTTTAAACAAAATTAAAAGTATTTTTTTTTTTTATTCAGCTATAAATATGGACCACACACAAGGGACAGTATTCTTCACAAAGTGCACCATAGCATGAAATGCGTTGGGGGGGGGGGGGGGAGGAGTATCCGCTGGACAGAAAATCATATCGCAGACTACTACCGGCTGGGAAGCAGGACAAACACTTTTGCGAGGAGAGAAGAGTGACGGCTGCCAGGAGACCAAGGAAGGAGTAGGGCTATTTACACAGAGGCTCCCTGGGTCTCCATACATCGAGCATGTGACACCACCCTGAAAGCACAATATGTTTGCTACCCCCGCTGCCCAGCTCCAAAACTATACGCTAAAGAGCTATAACCATTGGTGGAATTAACCACAAACATCTTACTTTTCAATTTTTCTTTTCAGCATTGCTTTTGTATTTTATTCTTTGTGTTTTATTCTTGGCATTGGTTCCATAACCCACTGTCACATTTTTGACACTCTTACAATTTTATATTCTCACAAGCACTCCACAATTTTAAAGTACACAGACACGTTTTATATACATTTTTTATAAGCGCTCCTTTGCATATCTCTAATTTCTATATTTTATAGGAGCTGCTAGATATACTGTACTTAGGACAGACCACATAACCACACCTTAATTTCCTATAAGCAGCATGTCGACTCTGAAGATATTTCTGCTCCAAGTCCCGGCTTCTCTGCTCCCATTTTCTATGAAAGATCTTCATCTGCACCACTCAAGAAATTATGAAAAGCCTTAAAGGCATCTCAAAGCACCGGAGCACTACTTACAGCAGAATTACCTCCAAAAGGAAGCACATCTGGTGAAACTCAAATCAAGGAGAAGCAACAGGGGAGTGGTCCGAAATACCTCGGGACAAATAAGAGACCGTGGGTACCACAGGGAGTTAAGAACAGGAGACCTATCCTATATCAAAACGAGAAAATGCATGATAAGATGAAGAGAAGCAGGAATAACAACGCAATCCAGGATTTTTAGATTTCCAAGCATCCACAAACCCCATCTCAGAGACAAGATGAGAGATGGTGGGAGGATGCGGAGTCTAGCGCCACCTGTACAAATCCTTATCCAACACAGCATTGAAGTCCCCGATACACAACATTGCAACCAAGGGATGATCAGACAAAAATTCTGAAAACTTAGTCAGAACCTCAGCGCTCTAGAGTGTAGGATAATATATACCGGTAGTAGAATAAAGCAGGGGGCATGAATGGAGCCATGAAGGAATAAAAATGTCCCAAAGGATCTGCCTGGACCTTATAACAAACAAAACACTGTTGTGCTAATAAGTACAGACACAAGTGTAAAAAGGTGAATGAAAAGACCAACCTGCCAGGGACATTTGAAGGACAGGATATAACCATCCATTAAATTGTTTCTAGGAGGCATACTATACTAAGATTTTGAGATTTGACAGAGCACAGAAAAAAAAGAAATGCTCCAAAACCCACCACCCTGCAAACCCACCCAAATAGGTACGCCTAACCTAAACGGCTCTATTAACTAACTACTTGAAAAGAACTGTGGAGAGGAGGAGGGGGGGGGCAATCGCAGTGTTATGCCCTACAGACATGGCACCACCAGCTCAGAAGCACAGGAGCTGCCGCTATCCCCAATTACAGAAATTAAAAGGAATCGCGCACGTCGACTGATCCAACATAACTAGAAAAAAATATTTACAGTGACACAATAATAAAGATAAACAGGGCATATAACCTGTATAGGGCCTCAACAGATTAATCAAATATAGCAGGTAATGTCCAAAGCAATAACAGTAGTAACGGAGGCATATGGAGGTGTACTCCATAAAGAGCTATGTGTTACTGGGTGGGGAAAATGCAGAATAATTGAATAGGTACGGGTGTGAAACCCATAGCTTTACCCCGCGCAGTAAACTCCACACCTAAATGTGCAGAGAAATTAATATTTGGGAGGGGTGAGTCCTAGCTGAACTCTAAATTGCAGTGTAAAAATACAGCTGTCTAGCATTTGTGGGCTACATGCAAAAAAAAATTATATATATATTTGCAATTTTTTTGGTTTGTTTTGCCTCCTTATTTCCTGATTTGCAGCAGTGTATCCACTTTTGGATTTTTTCCTCAGTGTTTCTGGTTTGCAGCAGCTTGTTTACAGGGAAATCTGAAAGATAAGGTATAGTGTTTCCACCTTTTGTTTTTTTCCTGGTCGGATAGAATTACTTTTATCATTTTTTTTTAACTGTAGTTAGTTTTGTTAGCGCTCCTGTTATGTAATTACCACAGGATTTTAAGAAGAAAAACATTTCCAGGGAATTTTTCCTGAGACCAGGAAATCTGAACATATGAAAGTGAAAACACGGTGTGTATCTCTTGCATTGCAACATGGTATATCCAGGTGCAAAGGTTAATTTATTTGCTTTGCTCCCACATTTGAATCATTCCAATACTCTGTATACTTTATATGTCAGTAGAGACATTATCATGGAATATCATTAATTTACTGCAAAATTGCTTGATCAGAAAAAAATCGGAAATAGTATACCTTCTACAGCACTTACCCTCCCACCAAATATAGGTAAACAGCTTTGAGGAATTAAGCTGGGCTCAGAAGCGGACCGGAAAAAAAAAATATGCATTAAAAAAAAAATCTAAAAAAATAATTTTATTTTGGGTATAACTTCTTAATTTCTCTTCAACCAAAAATGTCAAGCCTGCTATCTGTCTCATGCTGTTGCTGACAATTGCCAATTTATGAGGATATTTATTCTCTCAATCTTTTAGCTAACAAATACCGGGTGTGGTAGAATATGTCGACATTCAGGATGTTGACATGTTCGGGATGTCAACATGTCAACATTAATATTACGATAGGTAAGTATGCCAAACTCTAACCCTAATTGCTTGCTGACCTAAGCCTACAATCGTCCACAAATCGTCTGTCAACATTCATAATGTAAAAGTGTAATGTTGACATTCAGACCTTGTTGACATTCTGAATGTACTGTATACCGACATACCATTATACGAGGTGATAACCTCGTCTTGTGGCAGAACCTTTTTGGCAGCAGAAATAAGGCTCTAATTCTTGTCTCCTGCATATTTCTCTCTCTCTTGTACTGGCATACCCATAATTATTCTTCCCAGAGCTGTAACTAGACTTTTTGGTGCCCTGTGCCATAAAGAGCATTGGCGCCCCCCTCATTTTTCAAAGGGACATAATGCACCCAAAAAAGGGCCATGGCTTCATGGGGAAGGGCCAGGAGATGCTGGGGATGAAATAAGAGGAAGCCACAAGCAAGAATGATAATAAACAGAAATCTGACAGGCCCAAACAGCGCCCCCTGACCTGTGGTGCCCTGTGCGATGGCACCGGCCGCACTACCCTAGCTACGGCCCTGATTCTTCCTCTATATATCATTGGCCATTTGGTGAATGGTTGAGGTGCTCATTAGGTGACAATGGCACTAAAAGGGAGGGAAAAACTTCTATTCCTCCCATATATTTCCTTACTGACTTTTTTCAGTTACTGCACTCCACAAACCTGGATTACATGAGAAAGCACCTAATGAAATGTTACCCTGGGCTTTCTCATACAGTCTAAAGGTGTGTACACACTGGGCGATAAAGTGGACGACTAAACGATAACGATATTGTTTAGTCGTTCACTATATCGTCCATTATTTACACCAAAATAATGCGTATTCACGCAGGTCGTTTGTCTTTATCGTTCATCTGGCAAACATGCAGGCCAATCTGACGATATAGTCAGGTTGCTGCATGTTGGGGAATGGGGGAGAGAGCCCGTCGCTGAACGTTATCGTTAATGATATCGTTCAGCGGGTGTGCTCAATGTCATGAACGACATTGAGCACACCCTGCCGGGGACACACTAGACCACAGGTTCTCAAACTCGGTCCTCAGGACCCTAAACAGTGCATGTTTTCCAGGTCTCCTCAGAATCCCAAGTGAAATAATTAGCTCCACCTGGGGATCTTTTAAAATGTGTCAGTGAGAATTAACTACACCTGTGCACCTGCTAGGAGACCTATATAATGTGACCTGTGGGGGGGGGGTCCTGAGGACTGAGTTTGAGAACCACTGCACTAGACAATATCGCTCATGGAGCATATAGTCTAGTGCAGTGGTTCTCAAACTTGGTTCTCAGGACCCCACACAGGTCACGTTTTCCAGGTCACCCAGCAGGAGCACAGGTGTATTCATTAATCACTGACACATTTTAAAAGATCCACAGGTGGAGATAATTATTTAACTGATTCTGTGAGGAAACCTGCAAAACATGCACTGTTTGGGGTCCTGAGGACCGAGTTTGAGTCTAGTGTGTACGCACCTTAACACATAAGTTCTCAAACTATGTCCTCAGGATCCCAAACAGTGCATGTTTCCACTTTCCAGGTCTCCTCACTGGTCTAATGGATGTGGTTTAGTCAGTATAGGAATAATTTTTTTACATACTTTACTTTTATAGTACTTTGTTGCGTTACTGAACAATATATTTACCTTCATGTTTCACATATAACAAATACAATGTTAGGTTTTAAAAAAACTATTTTAGGCTAAAACCACAATAAATCAACGATGCATTGTCACAATTCCCTGATCCCCAGACGCCAGAGTCAGGCATCGGTGAAATCCAACATTGAATTTCCCATATTATAACAAGTATATTTTTAAATCTTCAATTAATATTTATATTTTATAAATGTAAAGAATGAGCCTTCAGGCTTTGTAGTATAATGATATTATTCAATATCATGTACTTTTTTTTTTTTTTAAAGTATGATACATTTTTCAATGCTACAATTTGAGAAGAGCATCGCTTGGATTGGAGGGATAGTCTAAAAAGTCCTGATCTTGCACAATAAACCCTACACTAGGTAATGTCAATTACTTGGACAGAAAATATTGAAAAATAAAATCCATATATTTTTCGCTTGAAAGCCATACAGAAACGTGGTTAATGACTAAATTGCCCAACAAGCCTTATCAGTTGACATCATTGAATGCCAGTGGTTCCCAAACTCTATGCTGCAGCACACTGGATCACTGCAGTGCACTGGAAGGAGGACACATTTCTGTCTGTAGCCATAGGCCAGTATTGCATTGCCATTTACACAGGATGAACTACATAATGTACAGCTGTGCATGCCTTCCTGATCCTCCCCTGTTCAGCTTCCTACATGAGGAGTCACGGCAGACCTTAATTTAAGTAGAACAGTATTTCTCAATCCTGGTCCTTATGGAACCCTACCAGTGCATGTTTTCCAGATCATCTAGCTTGAGCACAGGTGTGTTAATTGACAGATGGTACTAATTATTTCTATGGATACCCAACACACACAGTTAAGGTTCTATGATATCCGAGTTGGAGAAACACTGAAGTAGAGTATGTAATAGGATACAGCTGGGAAGCTACTGCAGACACTTCAGGGCGCTGTGATCTGAGAAGGTATGATGGGAGTCACTGATGTATGCATTATTTAAAATGACATTCCCCAAACAATACAGATCTGACCCATGTCATCATGAAGGACACTGTCTCCTGTTTATCAGTGACTCTAGGACCTGATTGCCTTGACAAATTAATAATAAATGTAAATGATTATCACATTAGTTAATAAAATTAACCAATAACATCCACAGTAAATACAGGGTCAGTGACATATCTTAGAGTAAATTCGCCACATACACTTCTGCTGTTCTAACTAGCTTCAAAATACACTGGAGCATCCAGCCAGGGAATAGGGACTACTTTTCTTTCCTATGAACTAGAAGGCGGCGGCGCAGCAGACAGTGACCGCGTGGAGCATATTTATCACTCCTGACTATGTCATGCGTCGCGTCACGTGTGCAGTTTCCTTGCAGTGATTGGACGGGACGCTGAGCAGCTCTGTCCTGTTGCCATTGTGCCAAGGAGGAGCGGCCGCTGTCTGGAACTGCGGGAACGGTAATGGTGTGTGCTGCGCAGGGGACGGGAGCGCACGCTGTCTGGTGGCAAAGGCCCCTCACTGCTGATGTGTTTGTTCCGGGCTGCCCAGCTGCTGCTAAGCTACAAGTTCCGCTTAGAGCTGGGCACCCTACCTCCATCAAACATGTGCTCCATGGCTGACCGGTGTGTGTGCCGTAGTATCGTGACGGTGTCTGGCTGTGATAGTAAATGTAATGGGAAGACAAGGAGCCAGCGTTATGCAATTAGTGGGGGGACTGGTAGGCCTGTGTTCTGTCTGGTCCATCGTTATACCTGTAATTGGCAAGGTTAGTAGCTGTAAAATATAGCACGTCTATGCAGTGTAGTAGACTAATAAAAGAAACAAAAACAATCAGTACTTTTCACTATATATCGCATTGGTTTGATGTGGATATATAGCTTTAAGTAGCCATTCTTGCATCCTTACCTTCACGTTGATCCGGTATCCAGGGGTCCGACGGTCCTGTATATGGCTGTGGTCCAGGATGAGTAGCCAGGTGGCAAAAGGCAGGTCCTTCATGCGCTGGCAGCTGAGCTCAGGGGAGGCTGTAGTGGCGGAGCCAGCGCTGGGTGCCGTACAGAAGACAGGGCGGTAAGCTACTTCCCTGCCCGTTTCGCACTGCAGTTCAAATTACGCTATTCTGAGATGGCAAATCTGAACACAATGAAGCG
Source organism: Taudactylus pleione (assembly GCA_031769625.1). Classification (NCBI taxonomy): domain Eukaryota; kingdom Metazoa; phylum Chordata; class Amphibia; order Anura; family Myobatrachidae; genus Taudactylus; species Taudactylus pleione. Next base: position 9,578,652 of record JAUIMM010000035.1, read on the forward strand.
GGGAGCAGAGCTTTCCGGGGGTCTATTCATGTATACAATTAAATGGCTACCGGTAATTACCACTATATATCACATCATATCCATACGATATAGTAGTGTTACGTAGCCATTCATGATGGTCCTCCGAGATATTGTGATCTCGGCAAACGGGAACTATTTGTGCATGTGCCATCCACCATGGGGAGCGGGGGTGGCAGCATGGTGGTGGGGCGGGCAGTGGTTTGGGCAAAGCAATCCGCGGGGAGTCGGTAGTGTGCGTGTATAGAATATACACGCACAAGACGCAATGGGGGTGGTGGCAGAGCGAGCCGGCCGCGATAGTGTAGAGGCAGCGGTATGAAGTGGTTCGGCCAGCATATGCCAGGTCACTTATATGTACACTGTGGAAAACCTCTCCATCAGGGAGCAGGGGCAGAGTTTTTCTCTGTCCCTTTCTCCCTGGGCCCCTCTGACTGCTTTAGCAACATGGGGCAGGGAGACAGCTGTCTTCCCTGCTCTTCTCCCCTCAGGAGGCTCATTACGCCATCCTGAGATGCAGAAAAAAAATTTAAATGCTTCTATCATTCGCTCTCCCTATACTAGTGTATCGAGAAGCGATCCTGACACAGAACTGGGGCACCGCTGGAGAAATCTCAGATTTCTCCAAGGTAGTCCCTTCTATGAAGTGGAGAAAGCAATGAAAAGCGCTTTTATCAATGATAAAGGGCTTTTACTGCTACATGAATACCCTTCCATTCTTTGATGAATGGCACTCTCCATATTTAAGTACTGTATGGTGATGCGATTCAGCCACGGAGCCCGCTGGAGAAGTATAGAACGTCTCCATGGTAACCCGTGCTGTGAATAGCACCAAGCAGAGAAAAGCCCTGTTTACCGCAAACCAGGCTTTTCTTTGCTCCATGAATAGACCCCTAGGGCTCTAGTCATAAAGGATGTTGAAAGAGAATTGTTACTTTTCGCTATATATCGCATCAGTTCGAAGGCGCACGAGCCAGGTTACCACAGTTTGTGGCGGCAGGGGGTCTTGTGGTGCATAGGGGGCGCGCAGATCGAGTCAGGCATGCGGGCATTCTGCTGTGATCTGGCATATGCATATTGTCGGGTCACCTCACTAATTTATAGCGATAGCAAGTCGGCAGCAGGCTGTAAGTAGAGTGAAATGAACCGGCATATGCCATATGCTCTTCTCCCCTCAGGCAGCACATTACGCCATCCTGAGATGGCGAAAAATAAATTTTAGAACTGAAACAAAAAGCTAAGCGTGTGGGATCGAGCTTAGCCCCAGCTGTGCTGCTAAGCCCTGATCACTCCTTGATTGGCCCCACTGCCCGCCTTTTGCCACTGCAATATTGACCATCGATGGGTGCAAACTATTGATCTTTCTCAAATCGATCGTTTAATTGCATAAATGTTAACCATAAATAGTTAACCCACTGATGGACATCCCTGTTTAAAAAGACTAGATCCTCACTTAGGGGGTCATTCAGACCCGGTCGCAAGCGCTCGCAACCGGGTCGATGTTTCCCCACTGGGCATGCGCACGTCGGAGCTGGCTCCGACATGCGCGAGACCCGGCCAGTGATAGGCGCTCCGTCGCTCGGGGTCTCGCACCAAAGGTGGCGTGTTGTTGATGGTGAGTGACAGCACGCCCCGTTTGGGAGGCGGGCAGGGGGCGTGGCCTGCGAAACGGAGGCGTTCCCAACGGAACGCTTGCCGTTTGGGGGCGGCCCCACTGACGTCAGCAATGATGCCAGTGGAGAACTTCCTGCTCGATCAGAGCAGGAAGCTCCCTGGGGCTTGCGAGTGCCGAAACCTAACCTTGGGGTCGCAAGCCCCGCTGGTTGCGATGGTCTTGACCATCACCCTGGTCGGTCGCTAGAGCTGTGGGTGGTAACCCACAGCTTAGCGATCGACCAAGAGGCGGCACTACAAGATGCAAGCGGCCACCCTCATTCAGAGCGACCGCTTGCATCTAACGACCGCCTCTGAATGAGGTGCTTAATTTCCACACATACCCAGAAAAGCTAGATCTACATTAAGTTTATACTCTCAGAAATGCCGGTTTCATACAAACAATATTTAAAATCTGGATCTATACAAGCTATATTGATAGTTGATCATCACACACGCCTAGAAAAGCCAAATCCACTAATTTCACAAACAACTGTATAATACATAGCAGGAAAGATGCCCGTATCACAGTGAGCTATAAAGAAGAACTTTGCAGTAGAACGGGCACAACCATTCCCAGTTCCGTGTCAGCGCAGGTATGGAGGTTGCCTTGGTGCATGGTTAGGAGTAGGGATGGCCATCAGTGAACTGTCCATTGATAGTTCCATCAGTGATTACCATTGATGATACATAACCAGCTATCGTGATCCATCGATGGTTTGCACCTTCTCGATAGCCAAAGCTGCTGAGGGGTTACAGCGGTATGGGAGCCAATCAGAAGTGGGGGCAGGGCTTAGTGGGGCGGATCTAAGCTCCATGTAGCCTGGGGGGAAGGAATAAATCAGTTTCTACTCAATCCATACGAAGTGGTCCAACACCAGTTGCTTGACCATTTTTTTAAAAAATTCATTTTTTTGTACGTTTTCTCCCTTAAATGCCAATAGTTCAAAACCACTAATAATTTAAATGGTGACCATCTTTAAATCATGGCAAATGGCAATTTCTATTGCAGGGTCCATAGGGTATCCACAGGGATACCTTGAGGTATAGGCGATGGCTCTGCCGTCGGGCACCACATAGTTAAACTTTCGGTCCCAGGAAGCACCGATGCCTCCTCTCCTATACCCAGGCCAAGGCTTACTCTGTTTCGTGGTTGCCCAGCCGGAGATCGGGTCACCGCACAGAGGGGCTGCTCTGACAACCCCTGAAGAATTTCTAGAGTGGCTAAACGGACAGTCCAGTGGACGTCTGTGATACCACTCCGACACTCCACCGGCGCCGACCACCGGTACGGATCCGGGGAACTCGGCGGGCACCTGGGGGGTCCAGCTAGCAGGGAACCCCCAGGGGGCCTGGGACTGTGGCCGGACTTCACAGGGGACATTGAGGTAAGCAGCGGGCGTCTGCGGTAGGCGCACGCTGACATACAGTCCTTATTTTTTCCCCAGTGTTGGGGGTTCCCTGGGGATGGTCTGCTTGTGGGGCCAGGTACTAACCTGCGCTGCCACTGAACCTCTTGGATAGGGGGCTGGAGCGGCGCAAAATCACACTCCAGCATCCTAGAGGTTAAATGCATGCCAGGGGAGCGCGCTTCCCTCTTCAGCACAGGCGGCGCCTCCCCTGCTGCACACAAACTGCTTTATTCATTGAGTTCAGCGGGCTATCCCAGTGTTACTCTCCCAGGCCCGCCCACCCTGAGTTCTCCGGCGGCCATCTTTTTTGTGCAATACGCTGGTCTCTACACGCTGTGCCTGGGTCCCCCTGCATACCTCTCCATTCAGGTCGGTGTATGCAGCACTTTTTCCTAGTAGACATAGATCTATTGGTTGATGATGGCGCTATTGTGCAGGCTGGTTTCTGCTTTATGTGTGACTTATGCTAGTGCTGTGTATCTGATTTCTATTGTCAGACATTTGACTAATCTTCCTCCCTTTTACCTCTCTCAGTACCAGTACTGTCAGGGTGGGAATTACCTCACAGTCAGCACCACTTACTGTGCGGTGGGTCACACTGTTTGACGATTCCCCACAATTTGGCGCCTCTCCCCCAATCGCAAGCACTAAATGTAATGTAAATATTGGTGAGAGTGATGTGTTTCTGGAGGTCTTAGGTACATCTTGCTGTGCCCTTTCCTGTACTCAAACTATGCCAGTGATATCACACCCAGGGGCTCAGGACCCGTGGGATTCCCTGGCCCAGACGGTAAATAATTTGGTGGATCGGTTGTCAGCCCCTCCGGCGTTCCCGCCAATGGGGTTCCAGCAGCAGGCGGTCATCCCGTCCCCCGTTATGGGGGTCCCGGGACTCATGGTGAAATGTCACTCTCAGCAGATGCTTCCCCCTGCGAATCCTGTCTGGGTGAATTCGCTGTCCGCTACGGTGCAGAACCTGACGGACATGTTACATGATCCTCTGCCTAGGCCTGCTAAGAGACTGTTTTTGTCACATCTCATCACACAGTATAATGATGCTGTTGATATATCTGCTGATGAAGGTGAACTCCTGGACGTATCTGAGTCTGAGGGCCTGATTCAGAGCCGGACGCTATTTGCGCTCGCTCGTTCAGAAAAAGGGGCTGGCTATTTAAATTGAGCGCTCACACTTTGCGGTCTGTTGACGCCTCTATGAATGAGCAAACGAAATATGCACTCGCTATTTTGTGAAGACGCCCCCTGGCCGCTCGCATCCTACGTCATCTCCGCTATTTATTTGATTAATCGAGTACATCGAAAGGCATCTGAACTGCTCGCAGTGCTTGTGGTAGGATTTTCCTACCGCAATCATGCGAACAGTTTAGGCTAAGAAACAACCAAGTGACGTGGTCGATGATGCTGCTTTGTTAATTATGCACACCCTTAAAACGCCCGTTTTGGCACGCCTGCGTTCGGATTTCCACTCCCCGTTTTCAAGCACCTTCCCCTGTTACCACCCACAAATGCCTCATTCTGTCACTCAAATTAGCAGGCATTCGCTATTTTGCGAGCACACAATTTTCGACCGCAATGACAATCACATACCCATACGCAAGCGCAGTTGTGCGAACATCGCTCGGAGCGAACGAGCGGCCGCTTACGAGCGGCTCGGAATTAGGCCCTGAGTCCACTCCCAAGGAAGTGGAAGCTAAGTCTGCGATATTTATTCCAGGTCCAATCGGGGCCATGCTAAATCATGGACGACGGCCTGCCTGCAGCTACACCTTCGTGTGCTTACTTTAAGCAAGTTAACGGTAAGGTCGCTATTTTACCCCTATCTGGCCAGTTGGTGGATCATTTAGAGGAAGCGTGGCAGTCTCATGGGAAAATATTTAAATCTCCAAAATGGCTGGCTTATGCATACCCTTTTGCAGATAATAATTTGACTAAATGGGGGTTCCCCCCCCCCAGGTGGATTCTCATGTGACCTGTTTAGTGAAGAGTGCAACTCTGCCTACGCCGTTCATGTCATTTCTAACTGATGCCAAGGACCGTAGGCTGGAGGTGTGTCTCAAGTCCATTTACTCCATTGCTGGAGGGGTCTCCAGACTGGCCATGGCCGTCTGCTGGGTGGCCCGGGCCATGGAGAGTTGGGCGGATGCTTTGGAGGCGTCTTTTCCTCCAGAGGCTTCCAGTGAGCAAATCGTGCTGGTGGGCAATCTCCTAGATTCAGCTGTGTACATTAACGAGGCAGCTTTGGATATTGGCCTACTTACATCAAGGATTTCCGCAGCAGCAATATCTGCTCGTCGCTCCTTGTGGTTACAGTCTGGGAGAGCGGATGCTGAATCCAAAAAGAGATTAGAATGCTTACCTTATAATGGTCAGTTTCTGTTTGGCCCTGATTTGGATGGCAGCCATCTCTGCTTGTCTTCTGTCTGTTCCAGCCCCATCTGGGCCAGGGACCTCGTCCTTTTGGCCTTATCGTCCCCAGGGTAAGCCTAAGGTCAGTCCTTTCCGAGGCCCTCCGGGACCAAAAAGGTTGCTTAACCCAGGAAACGGGCTTGGAGCACCAGGCGTCCAGCCACCAAGCCGGATGACAAACCCTCAGCATGATGGAACGGGCCTCCCCTTGGGGGGTCCCCAGGGTGGGAGGCCGACTTCTACAATATGTCCAGTGCTGGTGTCTGACCACAGCAGACACTTGAGTAAGGGAAGTGGTCTCTCAGGGGTACGCCCTCTCCTTCCGTAGCAGGCCTCCCCATCAATTCTTCACTAAGGGCTTCCCCCTCAGACACGCTCTATGCTCTAGTGAGGGGTCATAGTGCGGTCTCGTTCCCTCTAAGGGGGACGGGTATTATTCCAACCTCTTTCTGGTGCAGAAACCAAAAGGTTCTTACCGTCCTATACTCAACCTAAAGTCCCTAAACAAGTTTCTCAGGTTCAGGATGGAAACCCTACGTTCCATTATTTTGGCTATGGAACCTGGGGATTTTATGGTGTCGCTGGATATTCAGGATGCTTACCTCCATATCCAAATTGCAGCAGCTTATCTACAGTTTCTCCAATTTGCTGTGCTGGATCACCATTACCAGTTTCAAGCTCTGCCGTTTGGCCTCTCTACGGCACAGCAGGTGTTTACCGAGGTAATGACTGTCGTGGCGGCCCACCTGCGCTTACAGGGGGTTCGCCTACTGCCCTACAAGGACGACGTTCTCCGATTGGCTGGGCCTCCAGAGGTGTTTTGCTGCCATCCGCAACTGAAGATATGTGTTGCAGGCTCATGGCTGGCTGATCAATTGTAAGAAGTCCTCCCTCATCCCATCCCAGAGAAGGCTATATCTGGGTGCGCTGTTGGACTCTTCAACAGAGGATCTTCATGACGGAAGAGAAGATATTGGTGTTACAGACAAGGCTTCGCACTTTTCTCCACAGTCGCCGAGTGTCCATTCACTCTGCAATGAGATTACTGGGCTCCATGGTGTCGATATGGTGGAATATGCCCAGTTCCACTCCAGGCCCCTGCAGAGGTTGCTTCTCTCCAGGTAGGACGGATTCCCCAGTCGGATAAGGACACAGATGATGGTGCTTTCTCCGGAGGTGCGCCTGTCTCTGACTTGGTGGTTACAGGAGGAGCATCTCAACAAGGGACGCCTGTTCTGGACTTCGGACTGGATCCTTCTGACGATGGAGGCCTGTCTCCGGGGTTGGGGTGCAGTGACTGGTCCACACGTTCTTCAGAGACGGTCGACCGTAGAATCGAACCTCCCAATAAACATACTGGAACTTCGGGCGGTGTTCTGAGCCATACAACACGTCAGACACTTCATGGGTATCCCATGCAAGTTCAGTCAGACAACGCCACCACGGTGGCTTACATAAATCGTCAAGGAGGAACTCTAGGTTGGGCGGCAGGCAATCTCCCAGTCATATCGGAGGTGTTCATTCCAGGAGTACTCAACTGGGAAGCGGACTTCCTCAGCCATTTCGGCGAGCATCCAGGGGAATAGTCTCTTCACCAGGATGTGTTTCAGCTCCTAGTGCACAAGTGGGGTCTTCCTGAAATAGACCTGATTGCCTCCAGACACTACCGCAAGCTGCGGGTGTATGGGTCCAGAACAAGGACGCAGAGGCTTTCCTGGTAGACGCTCTGGCAGTTCGGTGGACCTTCCAGTCTGCGTATCTGTTTCCTCCGTTCTCCCTTCTTCCTCAAGTACTTCGCAAGTTCAAGCAAGAAGGGGGCAAGATCCTGCTGGTGGCTCCAGCTTGGCCCAGATGTCACTGGTACTCAGATCTTTAGAGTTTCTCCATCGACACTCCGTTGCTGTTGCCTCAAAGTCCGGGTCTGTTGTCTCAGGTCCTTGCCTTTACCCGGCTCTGGGTCGTTTGTCTTTGTCGGCGTGGCTCTTGAGACATCCCTCCTAAGGGCAAAGCTATGTGGTGCATACCATGCTTGGAAGTCCGCTTCTGCCAGGTTTTACCACAGGGTGTGGCATATCTACTTTGACTGGTGTCGCCCCAGGGGGTACGATCACCAGATATTTTGGATACCCAGGGTTCTGGCTTTCCTACGGGAGGGCCTGGACAAGGGTCTCCGCCTCGCCCCTTTGAAGGTAAATGTGTCTGCACTGTCCATGTGGTTCCATCGTAGGATAGCTGTGCTTTCTGATATCCGCACCTTTTATGCAAGGTGCTCTTCGCATTCAGCCTCCCTTTGTCCCTACAGTGGCTCCATGGGATTTGGTTGTGGTCCTTCGGGCTCTCCAAGGACCTACATTTGAACCCCTGGGCTCAGTGGCCTTCAAATGGCTTACAGCAAAGATTGGGTGTTGGATTTGGGGGCTCTGTCATGTTGCCCCCCTTTTCTGATTTTTCACAGGAACAGGGCGGTACTTGGGACTCACCCTGGTTTCCTTCCTAAGGTGCTCTCTAGTTTCCACATTAACAGGGAAATTATAGTACCGGCCTTTAACTCACCAGACCTTTCAACAGGTGAGGCCTCAGTGGATGTGGTACGTGCCCTTCGTATCTACATGAACCGTACTAGTTCCCTTCAGAAGTCGGACTCTGTTCATCCCCCATGGTTTCCATAAGAAGGGTTGCCCGGCCAACAAACAGATTCCAGGCCAGATGGATTCGCTTGGCGATCTCTGAGGCTTGCACTCATGAGGGCTTTCAGTGCCGCCCTCTGTTTCTGCTCATTCTACTCGGTCTGTGGATCCCTCTTGGGCAGCTTGCCGTGGTGCCTCGGTTGTTCAACTTTGTAAAGCGGCCACGTCGTCTTCTGTCCACCCCTTTTTGTAAGGTATTATGCATTTGATACCTTTTGCTTCTCAGGATGCTTCCTTCGGGCGGCTGATTCTCCTTTCTGCACAGGAGTGTCCCCACCCTTGAAGGTACTGCTTTGGGATATCCCCAAGGTATCCCTGTAGATACGCTATGGACCCTGCAGTAGAAAATAAGAGAGATGGTAAGATCTTACCTTTGTTATCTCTTTCATCGAAGTCCATAGGGTTCCACAGGGCGCCCACCCTGTCGCCCTGTGCTTCAGATGGGTTTGGTTCTGGTCACCGGTTTCCCGTCTCCTTCTATGTGAGAGTGGTTCTTGTGTGTTCCAGAATTCCTTCTCTCTGTTCTTTCCTCCTATGGCTTGGTACGAAACTGAGGATGCCTTGGCCTGGGGGTGGGGTATAGGAGAGGAGGCCCCGGTGCATCCTGGGACTGAAAGTTTAACTATGTGGTGCCCGACGGCAAAGCCATTGCCTATACCCCAAGGTATCCCTGTGGAACTCTATGGACTTCGTAGAAATAGAGATAACAAAGGTAAGTTCTTACCATATCTCTTATTTTTTGTGTTTCTAGGCATTTACGCAAATGCAAATATCTCAGGACTGGGATGTGGTAGAGTCTTGGGACAAAAACCATTGTTCTCAGCAAAGTTTGGGCTATATGTGTATGTTGCATATATTGCCTTATTTCACTGTAATGGTGATAAAGAAGACATATATTGCTCCCCTCAGCCACCATCATCCCTCACACCCACCCTCCTACTAACCCCCCCTCCCCCACTCCAACCAGAGCGCAGTATTCAACCATTGTTATGTAAAAATTTTAAGTTTGAGACTGAAGGCAGAATGAATTTCTTATTGATACAAAGAATAGAAAACATTTTTTACAGGCTACATATATGTTTATAATACTGTACTTAATGTCCAAACTTGCATGTTTATTTTTAATAATAGGACATTCATATATTTAATAACAATCTTTTTATGTACTCACAAGTGATTACATTTGGTGTTTCAGCAGTAGGTGGGAAATGTCCTCAGAAAGTTTACATTGAATTTTGTGTGATCGTCCAGTTGATGTTGTCTGTTCCATTGCATTCAGTTTCCTTAGAATATTTTTCACTGGAATCCAGGTTGAGTCCTTGTTCTTCTCAAATTAGTTATTTTGTCCTAATGAATGGTAGAAAATCATGTGCATGTTATTGTTCTACACGCTGATGTTATCCACTTCCCCCAGCCACCACTATCCATCATATACACAGGCAACTGTGAGAGGGACAGACTTGCTCACTTGGACTTCTTCATACTCTGCAGAGGTTGAAGTTAAGTAACATTTAATCTTGCTCTGACAGAGGATCAAATCGATGGTAGCTTGTGGTCGCAGGAACTTGTTTGCAGCTGTTCAATCTTTCAGTGCTTCAGCATGAGCTTGAACCTCTTGACTTGGAACATAAAAGTAGGGAATTCCTTTTATGTTTTGTGAGCAAAAGTTGAAGAGGTCATTTGGTGCTAGAATTTGATTATTTAAAGCAAGGAGATCCGTACCTTTTCACGGGCTGCTTTTTTTCCCACTATGTGGCTGATTGGCTATTGAATCGTGAACATTTTCCCATTCTCTCGATAGATGAAGCCCTTTTTGATCCAGGGGGACTTGGGGTTAGGCACCACCCCAGGAGTTTAGGGTTAGGCACCCCTAATGGAGGGTTAGGCGGGGGGGGGGCAGAGGGGATGGTTAGGTGACTTACCTGCCATCGGTATTTCAATCCCATTCCTGTAATTGGTCTTGCCTGTCTTGAAGATATTGTTCAGTGAAGTGTAATTTATGGCTTAGTGTTTCCTTAACACAGGGTAATTCTACTTCTTTGATTAGAAGGTCATGTGGCTTCAGCTGTAGCCTTTCTTAAATGGATGTACTATATATTTGCATTCAGTTATGGGGGCAGTTGTCTGAGTTTGGAAATATACGAAGTGAGGAAATTACAAAAGTGTGAACAATTTTTAAATAACAGTAAAAAAAACAGTTGAACAACATCTGAGACCAGATCATTCCAAAATTATTCTTAAGCATTTTCAAATATACTGTCTGACCATGTCTAGGAAAAAAAAAAGTTTGTACAAGCAAAACTCTTAAGCGGGCCATACATGGTGCGATAAAGCAGTCGATCCGACTGATTGGTACGATTTTGCTGCTATATCACGATTTCGCTGCTATATCACAGTGTATGGGCATGATGTCAGAGCGTGCACCCGTGGGGTCATACATCATGATCTTGCTGCAGGTTCAGTTGATCAGGGGATGTGATGTGCGATCCCATGCAGCGTTATGTGGGTGGGGGAGGGGGGAGCTGGCATATCGGGCGGTCGGTCACCTGATCGCACCGTGTGTGGGGACCGCCCGATATGTCGGACGTCTGATCCCCCGTCGCGTCACAAGGTGCCTATCGCACCTTGTATGGGCCGCTTTAGAGGTGTGTGTGCAAAAAGAAGCATAACTGATAAAATCCCTGAACTAATTGCAATAATGACCAGGGGTGAACTAGATATTGTAGCAATTACAGAGTCATGGTGTAATGTAGTGGTTCCCAAACTAGGTTCCGTGGCACCCTGGGGTGCCTCAGGGTACTTGCAGGGGTGCCTCAGGTTGGTAGTCCAGTACCAAATAAAATGATTTTTAGTCAGTGTGATAGGCAAAACCAGTGCTAATGGCTGCCCATTAAAAAAAATGTGGACAAATAGAAGCGCAGCCCTGTCAACCACCACATAACTGACCCTAAGGGTGACATACTGTAGAAGTATAATTTACTTAATATAATTTTTGCTGAATTTCTCAGTAAGAAACTTTTGGCCCAGGGGTGTCGTGGAAAAAGTTATACTCTAGGGCGCCGTGGTTCCAAGAAGTTTGGGAATCACTGGTGTAATGAAAATCATGACTGGGACATAGCTATACCCTATTTAGAAAGGACAGAATTGGGAGGATTGGAGGGGGAGTAGCTATATACTGTATGTTAAAAATAGCATAAATGCTACTATAATACAAAATATTGAAGAAAAAAACTGAGGCCCTTTGGGTGACCATAGAAACTGGGGACGTAATTCGCACTGGGGTGATCTATAGACTTAACTAGACAGGTACCTATTGCAGAACATTACTAGAATGGCTTTAAAATGAGAGGTTCTAATCATGGGAGACTTTAATTTACCTGATGTAAACTGGGAGGTTTCTGCTGCAAGTTCCTCTAGAAGTGGCGACTCTCTAAATTCCCTTCAGGAAGCAGAGTCTCTAAAGCTATTGGTGAGGGAGCCCACTCTCCAAAATGTTGTTATAGACTTGATGCTCACAAATTGTGACATAATATCAGATGTAAATGTGGATGAGAACCTAGGAGCCAGTGATCACCAAGTAGTATGGTTTAGGATAAATACCGGGTCCAATTCATGCCATACAAAAACAAGTGTTTGCAAAGTCAGCGTTCCTAAAAGCTGAGATGGAAAGATGTGTTAGTGAGGCAGATTGGAGGAACTTGGAAAGAGTGCAGGAAATGTGGGAACAAATAAATATTGCAATACTAAAGACTACAGACCTTTGTTTTAAAAGGGTTAGGAAAAGCAGTAGGAAAAGGAAGCCAGTGTGGTTTACAAAAGAGGTATGAACTAGTGGGAAAGCAAAAAAGATGGCTTTTAGGAAATATAAGCAGACTCCAAATAGTAACGACAGAGGTGTATCTTGCCAGAAGGAAGGAGGCTAAGAAGGTTATTAGGTGTGCACGGTGATCGCGCTCAGTGAAAAAAAAATTGTGGCTCTCAGGGACCCCTAACCTTAAAAAATTTGGGTCCTACACTGATTCTGGGTTCCATAACATATTATGCTTTTGAGCTCCCGATACAGCATCCCCACATGCCCTACACATAAAACAAAGTCAAACTCATATTACAGTACAGATAATGCTTATAAGTACATTGCCATGATCTCACATAGCAAACAGGTGCAGTGCTGGGGGCAGAGAAGTGGGTGAGGGCAGGCAGTTGGAACAGTGTTAGGGTTAGGTGGCAGCTTGGCTAGTGCTGGGGGCAGGTAGCAGTTTGGGTAGAGGGGACTAAGTGCAGACAGCAGATGAGAGTGCTGGTGGACAGGTAACAGTTGGGTAAAAGGGGGCAGGCAGCAGTTGGGGTAGAGCTGGGTGTTGAAACAGGGAGGGGGTAAAGGCATGTGGCAGTTGAGGTAGTAAGGGAGTTAAGTGTACATAGATGTTGGGATAGTATTGGGGGGCAAGGAGATGGTTATGGCCAGGCAGTGCTGGGGTAGGGAGGGGGTAAGGTGCTGATGAATAACACTAAAATTACAGTCCTGTGGACTATCCTCAGGAACCTCCCCCACCTGCCAGCCACATTGATTGATGCAGAGTGTTAGCATCTGCGGCATCCCTAGACCCCAACCTGTCTGTATTATTAGCAGCACGCATGTAACAAATATAACTGCACCAAACCTCATCACACCTAACAAACCCCCACCCGCGGCGCTATCCGCTTTACACTTACCTGTCTATCCACCGTGCAGTGTCTTGAGTGGCCTGCCTTCTGAATACAGGGTGCCGTCTTCACATTGGGGACCGGGTGCCGTGGCAGTCTTCACGCAGGGGCCGGGTGCCGCAACAGTCTTGATGCAGGGGCTGTCCTCATGCCGGGCCTCACGCGGGGGCCAGGCCTGTCCTCATGCCGGGGGACGCGCCTGTCCTCTTGCGGGGGCCAGGACAGGTACAAGGGCAGTCTTCACAATGGGGGCCGCTGCATCAAGAAAAGGTGCCAAAGAGCTTGCTCCACCTCCTGCAGCCGAGCCATCAATCATGTAATCAGGAGCCACGGGATTGGCCGCAGCCAAACGCGTCCCTGGGGGCCCATCCATTATGCAAAAGTGAGTCCCTGGTCCTCATTTGTGGGTAAAATACGTGCTACAGCGCGTATTTGTGATCACTGGTGCAAAGGCAGAAGCTGAGGAGAAATGGCCTAGTCAGTGGATAAAGGGGGCAAAAAATGTTTTAAGTAATATACTGTAAGTGAAAGGAGGAAGTCAATGGAGGAATAATAAGACTTTAGACAGACTGAGTACATGATCGAGGGGTGCAGATGTATGAAGTTCTGGGAAGTGATAAAGTGCAGAATGAACGACCAGTCAGCTCCCAACTGACATTTTTCAAACACGGCCTGTAACATGGCAGTTGGGAGCTGAGTGGCTGGTCGTTTATCACTCTGCACTTTATCACTTTCCAGAGCTTCATACATCTGCCCCAAAGAAATAGCAGATAATCTAAATAATTATTTGTTCATATTCACTACAGAAGGAGAGGGGAAGGGACCACAGTTAAGTTGCATAAAAATGAGGTACATGAAAGTACATTTACAGAGGAGAGGTTCCTAACAGAACTGTGAAAACTAAAAGTGGATAAATCAATGGGGCCGGATGGGATACATCCAAGAATACTAAAAGAGCTTAAAGGGGTTCTGGTAACACCATTAACAGAATTATTTACTCAGTCGCTAGTATCAGGAGTGGTTCCAGAGGACTGGAAAAGAGCAAATGTAATACCACTGTACAAAAGTGGAAGCAAAGAAGAAGCAAGTAACTACAGACCAGCGAGCCTTACATCAGTGGTAGTAAAAATAATGGAAACACTATTAAAAGAAAGAGTGGTGGAATATCTCAAATCCAACAATTTACAGGATCCCAAACAGCATGGATTTACTCAGGAGAGATCATAACAAACAAATCTTATTGACTTTGAGTGGGTGACAAAAGTAATAGATCAAGGGGGAGCCGTAGATGTAGCTTATCTAGACTTTAGTAAGGCTTTTGACATGGTACCACATCGCAGACTAATAAACTTACTGGAAAGCTTAATATTGGATTCTATGGCTGTTGAATGGATAAGATCTTGGTTGCAGAGTAGGAAACAGAGCTTTGTAGTGAATGGAGTGTATTCACGAGAGGGAAAGGTTACCAGTGGAGTACCCCAGGGATCTGTACTTGGACTAGTGCTTTTTAATATGATGCTTGGTTGCATAGGGAGAGGAATCCGTAGCAGGAAAAAATGATAATGCCACTGTATAGGTCATTGGTTCGGCCTCATCTAGAATACGGTGTTCAGTTCTGAAGGCCACATCTCCAGAAGTATATAAATACATTAGAGACGGTACAAGGAAGGGCAACTATAATAGTGCATGGCCGAGAGCACGGAACTTACCCGGAAAGACTAAAAGATCTTAATATGTATAGTTTGGAGCAGAGAAGGGAAAGGGGGGACATGATAGAAACTTTCAAATACATCAAGGGTTTTAACAAGGTACAGGAGGGAAGCATTCTTCAAAGGAAGAGAAGTTCAAGAACACGAGGACATGCACTGAAACTGGAGGGAGGTAGGCTCAGAGGAAATTTGAGGGAACAACTACACCACAGAAAGAGTAGTTAAGTGGAATAGCCTCCCATCAGAGGTGGTTGAAGCTTAGATGGTTGAACAATTTAAACACACTGAGGATAAGCATAAGAATATCCTTCAGAGAGACCTACAGATGTGCCCAGCTCTATTGTTGCTCATAGCGCGCCATTCAGGCCTCCTGTGTCGCGCCATGGAACGTTACTTGATGGCTGTACTGTGGCGTACCGTGGTATTCTACAACAAAAGATAAGCAATGGCATGTAATACACTGCTTAACCTCTAGGTGGCGAGTGCTTCACTGATAAAATTTGTGCTGCGGTGGGATGTTGAGAGAAATGCTTTCAGTTCAGTAGAGTTCTTTAAAATAACTGAACTTCAGTTGCTCTGTAATTATGAAATGCTTAGTGTGCGTCTTCTGGTCAATGTAAGCTACTGTACGGGTGTATCTGCAAGCAAATCGCTACGTTAAAGTGTTAGTCACTATGAGTGTAACATTTTGCGTGCAGATACACCCGCACTGGCTCACAGAACATAGGCATGCTGCATATCATTTTAATCAGCAGAAGCTGCTGGAGCGATTCACTGTATGATTCAGACGCATTTGAAGGTAAACAATCGCATAAGACGCCCGCGCTACCGAGGCACGCTATGGCATGGCGCGACTAGATGGCCTGTTTAACATGCAAGGAGGCTGGATGTATGAGGACCCATCTGTATATGTATTTGTATAAATAACAGAATTCACACACACCACCAAGTGATTTATTTGAAATCTAGTAGTGAAGATTTAAAAACTACAGAATAAGGAAAAAGAAAACTCCCCCTTCCATGAGTCGAACCCCGGACCACAAGGTGCAGATTTTAAAACCACTAGCCCACACACTCTAGCCATGTTGAGCGTTGCACCTGTGGTGGTGATCCCGTTATGTCGTTCCGATCCGCAGGATCGGACTGTAGCAGTATGGGGTAATTATAATGGCGTAATATTATTTTGCCACTCTCTTCTTTGTAAAGAAATAATCACTTCTGCCAACAATTGATTTCTTGCTTATTAGTTACTGTAGAGTATATGCCAGTAGGGTAATAAAAAATGCAATACTTGACTTCATAGTCATGTATTGTCCAGCAATACAATGCTGCTATTCCTCAACCCTGCTCAGGGTGTTTTAAGAGATGAGGGGGACTCTTTAACTATGGATGGCCATTGACCATCATAAGTTACCATCGATGGTTAGGGGTCAATCCATATGAAGTGGGTCTATTTTCTGGTTGCTTGACCATTTTAATTTTTTTTTTTTTTTTGTCAGTTATCTATGCCAATAATTTAAAACCGCAAATTTTTTTTTTCTACTTGCTTCCAGTTCGAAATGGTGGCCATCTTTAAATCATAGTAAACCGATTTTCGTGTTTCTAGGCATTTACACAAGTGCAAACACCTCAGGACTGGGATGTGG
Organism: Taudactylus pleione; assembly: GCA_031769625.1. Taxonomy (NCBI): domain Eukaryota; kingdom Metazoa; phylum Chordata; class Amphibia; order Anura; family Myobatrachidae; genus Taudactylus; species Taudactylus pleione. Next base: position 9,594,905 of record JAUIMM010000035.1, read on the forward strand.
TAGCGCCTTGGTACAAAAACCATTGTTCTCGGCAAAGTTTGGGCTACATTTTTGGTTTGATTACTTTATTTCACTTTAATGGTGAGAAGAGGGCCCAATGAGAACAAAATATTTGCGAAAAAATGACTTTACAGATGCCATTATCTCAGCTTGGAAAGAAATATCAGGTTTCATGCATATGCACAGCATCTATCCAACATGAGGGGAGAGCTTGGGCAAAGGCCAGCAGCTCCATAAGTGCTGGGCACGTCCCCAAGTGTGACAAATTGGTGGTGTCACTCCCCCTCCTCAGCCGACCATGTCCCCTTCTCCCCCTGCCCCCTACCCATAGTTTAGCGGGAACACTATGTACCCATGATATATGCTTGCTCATGCGGTTCGCTAGCAACATTGCTCATCGGCCCTGCTGCAGGGCCAACGGGGGATGTCTCCAACTATACCATGCATGACACTTCCCTTCCCCCATCGGACCCGGCATCGGTAAGGGTGTATGCACTTGCCACATGCCAGGTCCAGCCATTGTCGATATCGTGCTGGTTACACCATCTAATGTGTACCCAGCTTAAGTTTCTGATTACTGTGCTGAGCACAAAATTTTACAGAAAGCGGGGGATTCATTTTGGCACAATGTGTCATTGGGCATCACTGTGGTCCCTGACTGTGCACATATATCATTATGGTAGTGCCAACATTGCAAGTTTTTGCGATACTGGCAGGACATGATTTACTGTTCTGAAATGGCACATTGGCGTGAATTGAATTCCCCCCCCTCCCCCCAGAGATACTCACTGTAGGAGCTCCAGGTATTGTCTGCCTCGGGAGCAGCAGTGGGCCAACAGATGCGCTTTTTCACTTGAGCTTTGTCAGAGGAGTGAGGCATGGTGTAGGCAGCACAGAGATTAACCCCTTCGCTGTTGAGTGTTTTCTCATCTATGTTCTAAGGCCATTTTCCGATGTTAGTGGTTTTAACATTCCAACTTCAGTACCATTGATTTTCTCCTTCCTCCATCTGGGGGACATGGCTTGACCATGAAGTATAGTGAGGGTTGAGGAGTTAGCACTTAACTGGTTAACTGTTTCTAGTATAAAGCTCCTCCACTACAACCCCTTCCTCAATTTAAAATTAAGTGCTGAAAAAGTAGGCCAGCATTAGGTTAGCTAGTATAATTTTATTTTTCTCTGCACCCAAATTTTCTTTCTCCCCTTTGACTCCTTACCTGTGCAGGGCTAGATAACCAACAGGACCCTGTCCTACCCGATGGCCACAGAGAAGGAGCTAAGGGCAAGGTTCCCTGAAAAGACAGCCTTCTGGGAACGGCAGCCAGGTTCCCGGTCAGTGGTGGTCCAGGGGAGGAGGCCACATTCTGTAGTGGGGCAGTGCATGTGCAGAGAGCAATGCTGGAGCTGTTTATTCACGCACAGTAGTTGACCATTACATATGACGTTGGCTGGAAGCAGGAAATTCACCCTGCCTAGTGAAGGGGGGGGGGGGGTGGTGTGGCTGCATCTACAGCAAAGTTGCCTCCTCTCACCCTAGCTAAATAGTCAGAGTAGTAAGCTCTTAGCCTAGCCCAGTGGTTCCCAAACGCGGTCCTCAAGGCTCCCCAACAGTTCAAGTTTTAGAGAGATCTATGGTAGAGCACAGGCGGCTTAATTAGTACCTCTAGTCAATTTTATTTTACCACGTGTGCTCAACCATGGATATCTCTAAAACCTGAACTGTTGGGGAGCCTTGAGGACCGCATTTGGGAACCTCTGCCCTAGCTAAAGGGTCAGAATAGTAAGCTGATGTATCCCTAGTCTACCCTTAACCAAAAGGGTTATTCACTGAAGTAAGGATGACCATTAGGCAGCCCAGAGGAGATGCATCAGATGGTACAGTCCAACACCTGAAATGAGGATCAGTTAAAGACCTCTTCCTGTTCATGTAATTCTAAGGGACTTCATTTGGCTGGAAGGCTGGATTAAGCATCTGACAAATTTTCTTATTTCTATTTAGATATTTGTATGTTCTCTGTGTGTTCGCTGTGTAAATACTCAGTATAATACTGCTTTTGTGGAATTAGCTCCTTATTTCTACTTTTGTAAAAATGTCAGAAAAAGGAGGTAGTTCCAAGTCTAAATCTGGAGCAGGGAAGACTAGTCTTTCTACACTACGGGCAAGATTACCTTTCATGCTTCCTGCGAGGAGGCTTGTGATTTATTACCGGTTGCTGAGATTCCGGCAGGCTGTGTAAGAGAGCCAACTTAGGCTAAGATTGTTTGGTTTATCAACAGCTTCAGTTAGGAGATGGGGACGGTCTGATTTTGTGTCCATGCAAAGTAATAGGTTAACATATACACAGATAGTATATAATGAACAAGGGAAAGACACAGACAGAGGTCCTTTCTTATGGGTTTGTAACCATAGGGTCCTTGGAAGTTCCATCTTGGGTCAAGGCAATTTAGAGGACTGCTTTAGGTCATCCTTTCTAGAGAGATTGTTGCCTTCTGCTGAGCTAAGGATGTGTATGCGACAGTTGATGGCAGATTAATTTTTAAGGTTTTGCAGAGTCTGATGTTCGAATGAAGAGGAACATCAGGAAGCTTCTGATTATGAGGACCCAGCATCCTTAATAAAGTAGTTGTTCAGGGTGTAGATGACTTGTTCAGAGGTGTTCGTTAAATTTTGCACCTATAACTAGGTACACACTGTCCGTTTTTTAATCGGCACAGCAAACGGGGAGATTTTTCAGTAAATTGAAAGCCCAATATCTGTGCTACACATTATGATTTTTTATGTATTAGAAGCTAGCTATTTTCTACCACACTTATTTTGCATATGTCCGTCCACAAGGAGGATGACATAGTGACAGGAAAACATAGGAAATATGGGCAGATTATTCGGAATGCGCGCACACTGCTCAGTGTCTGGAAATTCAGGCTGAGCTTTTCAGTCTTGACCGACAGATCAGATAATCAAAAGAATGTTTGTGGATGCTTTGTAACAGTTTTATCGGTTAATGCTGAAACAATCGTTCATACAGACGATTGTTGGCCGATCCCCCTATTGTTGGCAAATCAGCCCAAAAATTGTGTAGTGTGTACCTAGCTTTAGGGATATAGAAAATCGTTCCTTCTGATGATTTTTATAACCAAGGGTTTGAAGTGAGAGTCTGTATTGTTTCCTTCATCTTCCCAATTATCAGATTTGGCGGCACAGCCATGGCTAAATCCTGATAAGTTTGAGATCCCACGCAGATTTCCTTCAATGTATCCGGTACCAACCGCAAAATATCCTATAGAGAACAGTCAGAGTATGGATCTTATGGTAGCTTTCTAAATCTACTGCTCTCCCTATTCTGGATTGGGGATGGCTCAGGCCAGAAGTGTGAAAGCATATTGAAATCAATGTATGTAACCGTAGTGGGTAGCATTACGGCCCAGTATGTCATCTGCTTGTGTAGCTAAGGCAATGGAAAAGTAGGCTGATCGTTTCATAGATGGTTTATAGTCAGACATATTTCAGTCTCCACTATTATCTACTGCAGAACAGATTAAAATAGAAGCAAATTATTTGGGTGAAGCCACTTTACATGTGTCATTGTTAGTCTAAGATTTCTGGATGAGCATTTGTGGCAAGGCGCATATTGTGGTTAATATAATAATGCAGATTCAGAAAAAAGTAAAATTTTGGAAGGCTTATTTTTTTTTTTAAGGAAATCTTTTGTTTGGCCCAGAACCAGATAAGCAAATCTGATGCATTGGGAGGTAAAGGCTCTTTTTTTTTTTTTTACCTGTAGGTATTTGTAATAAAAAAATAAATAAATTATATATATATATATATATATATATATATATATATATATATATATATATATATATATATATATATTATATTTATCTAAAGCTGGGTACACACCTAACATATATCTGCAGATGATGATTGTTCATACACACTGAACAAACATCATCTGGCTGCGGAACTGCTGGACGGGGGTGACGCCCCATAACATACCCGCCCGTGGCCTCTGCTGCAACTGTACGGGCAGTTGGCTGATCTCTTGTACACACAGGACAATGCACAGATATATCAAAGATTCCTTCCTGCACGTGCCCGTTTGAAAAAGGTATCCGTTTCCTTCAAGTTTTGCAGTCGAAAGAGTAGATTCAGAGCAGTTCTTCAAGTAGATCAGTTAAGAGCAGTGGAATTGCTAAAGTGCCACGGCTGGGTTATCAACTTGAAAAAGTCCAAAATGATTCCGTCAGTGCATGAGGTTTTTGGTCTTGTGTTCAGTACCCAACTAGCAAAGGTCTTTTTGCCGAAATAAAAGATATTCAAAAACTAGTTCAAATTACTTTAAATGTCATTAATCTGTTGGTTCACAGGTGTATGAAGTTACTCAGAAAGATGTTCTCATTTTAAACAGTCCAGTATGCAAAACTTGATTCTTGGATATTTCAGTTAAACGTTCTAATAAATTAATCATTTCAATTATCGTCACACTTCATCATCAATCTTTCAATAGAGACAAGACAGTCCCTCAGGAGGTAGACCATGTGAGAAACATTAACAAAGGTGTGACCATCGCCATGGGTTACGTCGATTCATCAAAGCCCCATGTCATGACTACGTATTTTGTGTGCTCTGGATAAAGTGTGTTTATATATAATTCTATATTTCAGGAATGGCTGCTTGCTAAGAATGGGTACAGTGTGTCAAAACTGGATTGCATAAGCTAATCAGAAAAAATGGCTAAGTGATACCTAGCCTGTGAAAACACAGCTTCCTGGATGTAACATTTGCTCTTACCCTAGGGGGGGCCATTGTGCAAGTCCAGTACACAGACACACTGGCTGCTAGAAGGGTCATTTGTAACACCTTAGGCTATCAGTCTTCCTATCATAAAATACCTTCAAGGTCCAGGGAGTTATATGAATGTCAGGTCTTGTAAGTTGTGCTAAATTGCATCTACACAGACCCTGGGAGAACAAAGGACAGTATTTTTGAGCCTGGAAAGGGTGGGGGCTGCTGGGGGAGAGAAAGTCGTGGGACTATAAGGCCCAGCAGCCCAGACTGCTAGTTCACTCTCAGGGAGTAGCTAGAAGCTAAGGGTGCTACACATCATGATGCCTGGTGGATTCCCTCCACACAGATTCTCTAAGATCTCTGCGTAAGACCCCTTAGGATTCTGATTCTTTATAACTTTCTTTTTACTTTAAATCATTCTGTGCAATAATATGTATGTCTTGTTTATTCACCTATTTTTCTTGTAATTTAACCCTGGAGATATTTCTCCATCAATCCTAAAAATTTATCAGCGTTATCTCTGTGCTCTAATGAATTCACGTGCCTGGAGAGGCCCATGCTATATTTGTGTAATAATTGTGAGTTTAAGTGAGAATTAAGTGTCTGGCGAACGTAAGAGCACTATTTTAATACTATTCGTGGTGGCAGCTTAGATGAAACCCACGTCACAACCACCCAGCTACGTCAGGTTGGCGTATCTGAGCATAGGCTGGGCACGGTGTCGTGACAAAAGGCATGAGTGTTCTCATACAGGTTTGGTTGGTGATCACAATGGATGTCAGTCTCCAGGGATGGGAGGCAGTTCTAATGAACCATCATCTTCAGGGACTCTAGTCCAGAAAAGAAACAAGACTTCCAATTTAGCAGTACTTAACACGTTGACTGAAGCAGTCGCTTATTCAGGGGAATGGCATATATATTTATGATGTCACAAATCATTTTGATTCTTGTTTTGACATTAATTCATTACTCTAAAATTACAACCAGCAGGATTCTACATGTAATCATTCACACGATAAAAACTAAACCATATTTTCTCCATCCCAATTTAAACCTTCACTGTAAGTATAATGGTGAAGCTCAAGAAAGTCTTTAAATTTGGAAAAGCTACTTCATTAAATGAGGGAACCCTTTTTATATGATACAGTAGGAGGTACTGTAGATCTAGCCTTTAGATCCCCTGTGGAAAAATGTGTGTTATTGTGTATTGTCTTTTCATTGGCCTTTACAACTAAGGGAGCACATCATTTAAGAGGAGATTCTTCTTTTTAAACCAAGGTGCCACCACATGTGTGCAGGTCAGTATGGTGGAGATAAGGCACAATTTAGAGATTTGAATGAGATGTTGAATAGCTCCAGGAATGAGTGCCCGGAGTTAATAAATTGTCCGCATCACGTCTGGCTTTTCAGTTGAGAGATGCAGTTTACTGCGCCTAATGCCAGGGGTTTAGCTTTGGTAAATGGCATCTTCCGACTTAAGTGCCGTGTACGATGCTGTAAGAGCTCGCAACTAGCATTGATGCAGTACTTTAGTCTAATTTCTGCTTGCACCGCAGGTGGGTGCAAGCAGAAACCCTCTAGTTGCGGGTTTACAGCACGGCCAATTAAATACAGTCATTACCGTCGTTATTCAACATTGCATACAATTGAAGTGCCTCCACCCATCTATGGGAAAAATAATATCTGTTGTGATGGGTGATAATGTCTGGTGATCACCAGACAATAGCTGCAAAGGGGGCCATATAAATTGAAAGAAAGGACTCTCCTATTTCATATCTGGGTGACCCCACATTTACAGATGTAATTATGGGCTTGATAGGGAAAATGTATTTTCTATAGTGCAAAGTAACATTGTCTGGTGATCACCCCCCCCCCTTTCAAATGTGTTCATCTTATTTTTTTGCTTGCCCGGTTGGAAGGATATATTTCCCCATCCGTGAACTATATGATTTTTCTGTAGTGCCGAGGTTAATGACTGGTGGTCACCAAATGGGTGTTTCACCTTTCTATCTTATATGGTGGAGAAAATGGACTAAAAGTCCTTCCCCAACATTGTCATTTTTTTTTTCCAACTGTCAGCACGATTTCATGCACTGTCTGAATGAAAGCTAGCTCAGTCCTGCATCATTTAGCACAAAGGTCAACAGCAGTCTTTTCTATCTATATAGGCCATGGAAGATATGGTTTGGATCCTATGTTGGGGCATCAATTTGTTTCTTGCATCTCAGGAATGGTTAGACTTGGTCACTAAGCATAACCAGGATCCAAATAAATGTTGTCTTCAATTCAAGGTATACAACAAGCTTTTGGTTTTATGTAATCTTATGTGGTGGGGGAGATGGACTTAGTCCCTTCCACATCTTTTCATTAATTGTCTTTGATGTGTTTTCTCAACCACAAGCTGCCCTAAACAGGACGCTTGGTCCACACACATTCCTCACCAACATGCTTGTCATACCTCACAATTACCCAATAAAAGGAATTTGGGTGCTGTGTACTTTTTCCCTAGAAGGTCTTGGTACAACAATCCAATCAACCAGTCTGTCTATTGGCTCACTTGCCCTTCAGTCAGACCTTTCTTGTCACAGGCCCTTTTTTCATCAGGACTTGGCCATTCCTGTTTTACTAGCATGATTTACAGGAGGTGGAATTTTTTACTAGTCACTATGACCATGCTATGACAATGAAAATATTTAATGTGTTCAGAAAACCTTGTGCAAGAAAAATTATTTTAAACTGGAGTACTTCCACCTTTCCATGGTGCTGTTGGATGGCCTTATGAAGGTGGAGCTGTTTGTACTTTCCATATGTTCCAATATAATTAGCCTTCATTTGGGGTTTACTCCCCACTCCTCCCCCACCAAACCTTTCCTATCCTTCCATTTGTCCTTACTTCAAAGATGACTTTTCTTGTTGTTGTTTCTAATGTGATAAGAAGTAATCACATAGGGTACCTTTTGTAGTTGTATGAGGACCATTAGAAAGTTGTCAGGTTGTAACATTCCTTTAACTAAAAGTTGTTTCTGGATAGCATGTTGTATCATCCTTGTCCCTTCATGCCAGGAACACCAATAAAGTAGAGCTTTACACACTGTGTTGGTACAGTGGCTGCAGCTCTCTATCTCCAGCACCTGTTATTTTCATTGTACAGATTCCTTGTGCTTATCAATGGACTCATACTTGGAAACCTCTTCGGTGCTTCCTCTGTTTCAGATGGATCTGAATAGACATCAGGTAGTCTTTATATGGCCTGAGAACGAATATCTTTCAAGCTCATCTCTTGCTCCTCTAGGGTGATCAGCCATGAGCAGTGTATTCTGGAGCTTTGGCTGAATAGTTCTGCAAAGTAGATATGAGGGAAAATAACCAGGTCGCTAGCCTCAATACGCCACGCAGAACGAGATATCTGGTGTAAGTAAGCCGCCAGGTCTTGTGCTAGAGTTAGGCGTAATTTTTGTCAAAAATGTGTCTACAACGTAATGCTATGTGACTAGGACACACCAGATGACTGCACTGATTAATTTCATATGCGACACTTGTATATCTGTGTGCAACCTGGCGCACCAAGGGGCTTTTTGGCACAATTGCAGCAGTAGTGTATGAGGACACATCTGTACTTTTGCCATATTTTACAGGTTTATGTACAGTAGCTGCTTTGGAGGCTGTCTTCGGCATGAAAAGTCTTTTTTGGATGGCCATTTCAACTCCTGCACTCTTTCCCTCCTGATTTCTAAGTGACGACATGTCTTGCTTTCTATGCTCATCTAAAATTTTACAGAAAGTAAATAAACCTTTCCTTGAATGGGAGAAACTGGAGATTAGTTGTTGGGATGAGGAGTCTGAACAACAAACTTGTGGGCACAGTCGTCGTCCTCTCTCAACCCCCTGCCCCCCCCCCCCCCCCCCCCCCCCCCCCCCCCATGTGCCCATAGGAACTGGATGCTTTTTTTTTATTAGTTATAAAGGAATCCAGAAAGAAACGGCAATAAATATCAAGGAGCAAGTGCAATAATTTTCTTTGCAGTTTATCATTTTGTAAAGAATAGGGTGAGTAGAGGAAGAAGGGTTATGGGGGCAGGAACATAGCAAGCCTAGATATTTAGTCAAGCGAGATCAGAATACAAAGGAAAAATAAAGCGAAAACTCAAAAAGCGACTCAAGTAGTTGAATAATTCTTACATAAATAGAAGAAGCTGTAACCATCGTGGAAGACGGCAGTGGAAGCAATCAGCATAATATCCCCATGGTCACGGTATAAGAACTGGTCCAGAGGGGGGAGAGCGGTGATTTCTCTCTATGAAACTAGGGATGCATGTCATGTAAATAGTGAGTAATACCACCAATACATTTTGTATAAAATTTCCTTAATTTGTGTGTCGATGGAGCTCATGGCAATTCCTTCTCTCACCTCCTCCCAATAGGACTCATTCCGGGTGGCCCCAAATCTCTTTCCCATTCTTGTTCGGGTCTGCTTTGAGATTCACCACTAGTGTCAATCAGTAAGTTATAAATAGAAGAAATCAAACCTTTACAAATTGGGAAACTAAAGCAAAGTATTTCAAGAGGGTTAGGAGAATGTAAGGCATCTGTCTGAGGAAGGGACAAACGGAAGTGATGGATCTGAAAAATTAAATTAAAAAAATGGGATGGAGAGAGGGGAATTTTTGCTGAATATTAGCCATGGAAGCCCAAGTATTGCAAATGCATTTTATTTTTTTGGTGCTGTGGCAGATTTATTTAATTTATTGAAAGAATACTTCCACAAGAGACCTGAAGGAGGAGTCTGCAGGGATATCCAAGAGAAAAAAACTTTTTTTAGGGTGCACAACTTCAAATACCGTATAGAAATGAATAAAACATAGCTTTTAATATACTCAATATAAATAACTGATCACCAGGCAAGATAAAGCCTAGTGTATATAGTCCTCAACAGAAAAGAAAAACACCTTTTGTCTCATATGATGACAAAAAGTGATGTCATAAATAAGAATAAGACATGAACTCTTTTTATAAATGCTAGTTGGTGTCATATATAGGCTGTTGAGACACAAGTACCCAATGGTGGCGAAAATTGAAACAGCAATGATGCAGGAGAAATTTTATCCCTTTTTGAGTTGTTGATCGTCACAAACTATAGAAAAATAATAGTATTGTTATATAAAGTGTTCAACATATGGTTTCTATAAATTGCGAGAAATAGGCAGTTGTACTGTATATTTTGCAATATAAAGAAAAATCAAGAAAAAACGTCACCCTACAAATGATCTATTTGGGTGAAGAAATGTTAAGATCATAATGGTATATCTAAAAAGTATAATCAATAGTTTGCAAGTCACTCTATATGCATACATGATGGGTCACAAATAGAAACTTTAGACAACAATAAATTATAATTATAGATCCACATTTGATAAGCATAGATAACTTGTTACAGGATTGCATAAATAGTGCTAAACATTACATGAGCCGTAATATATAAAAGGGTAAGTATCTTTATACCAAATTCTGTTGTAATGTGTTAGAATGGAACAGAATAGAGAGCTGTGCTGCTGTAGGTAAAGCCCCTATTCTAAATGTGCCCTTAGCCAGTGAACATACAGCGTGAAGGGGACAGTCGAACAGCTGGTAAACACACCGGAAGAAAGAAACGTCACTTCTGTATAGAAAGTTAATCGGTGTACTCCCTGATAGTAAAGAGTATTGCAGGGTGCTAACACCGGACCAGATGAGAGTGACGATCGTGAAGTGAGAGGAATAGAAGCAATACCTGTGTGTTTGTGTCTGTGCCTGTAGTATTGATTCGATACCTCCCGGTTACATTAATAAAGAGATCTGAGTCCTCATCGGCGCCGATGGGAACTGCTGTTGATGTGCATTTCACCCAAAGTCTGCGGGCTTGTTCACCAGTATCAGCCTGACCTGCTAGCAAGCTGGTCAGGGCTTAAATGAAGTAGAGCAACCAATCATAGTCTTTGTGACGAGCATATATGAAAGGCCAATGGGTAGTTACAAATTTTAAACTATCACACCTGTGAGCACACTGGTGGGTAATAGTATACATTAAATTGGTCAATCTAATATAGAAAATGGACTAATCATCATACACATAAATGAAAATATATGATCTAATGATAATGCATAAAATGAAACAAAACAATATAATGTTAATGGGGAAGAGGAAAAAATATATTAAATCAGGGCTTGACAAATTTTTGTAAAATGTATGAGCCAGGATGAAATTGTAGGAGCCAGACCACCACCCCCCCCTAAAAAAAAAAAATTACAGGAGTGAGTAAGGAACACAGCTCTGTGTGTTATACACACTATACTAATCCACAAAATGGTCAGTTGAATGGATACAGTAAAATGGAGGCCACATCACTGCTCTGCACAGCTCCCCTGCTCCACCCTCCAGTAATAACGGACCACATTTCACAAAACAATGGTGCCAGAAAGTAGAACAAACCCCCCCTCCCCTCATGGTCACACCACTATCCCTCTGAAGCCGCTTCGCAATCCCTGGCCACGCATAGACCCTACTACCGCAGAGCTATATGCAGCCGGAGATAGGAGACAGTAGACAGCCGGGGACATACAGGAGGATCAGCGTAGACTGGGACAGACAGCAGGGATCAGAGCAGGCCAGAATGGAGAGGAGTCGTCAGCGCAGGCCGGGATGGACACAGGCACAGCAGTCACCGAAGGCAAGACTAAGCTCATGCACTCCTGTGCATGATATGAACACCGCAATACTATAGGCACAAATCTCCGCCAGAGCTGATGAGGATCTGCTTCCTCCCTCACTGCAAAATCTGGTAGCCATGGCGACCTGGCCCCTGGGATTTGTCGAGCCCTGTATTAAATAATATTGATATAATTTATATTAAGAGAAGCAAAAATTGTAAACCGTTATGTAATATCTGATAGCTGTGTAGGAGAGAGACATTTATATTAGTGCAAAGAGATAGAAATATGTGAGGATTATAAATAGCTGCAAACAAATGTTAATAACTTTGTGTGCAAAATAGAGCTAAAAGTGAAAAATAGAAACAAAAGGAATGGAGGATGACAATAGAGGGGAATAAGCAAAAAAGATGAATGAAGAAAAATATTTTAAAGTAAGAGAATAATAAAATCAAAAAAATTCTAATGGAGTGAAGGTCCTTTATGATTCTAAAAAATCCTAATTGATGTGCATATTAAGAAGCACGAGAAAGAAGAGCGAATGTGTGTCTAACTATACAAGCACGTATTAAAGCACCTGCATAGAAGAAGTGTGTAAAAGTGCAAGAAGTGGTGCAAGAGCATATCTGAAGAAAAGGTCTAAAATTGTAGAAGAATAAGGTAATAACACTTATACCAAAATGGGGGCTGGTAAGAGATAGAAAGTGAAGTACTAAGAAATAAAAACTAAATGATAAAATAAAAATGTATTACAAATAAGGAGTGATATCGTGGAGAGGAGTGTTAGAAAAATAATACATATGAAAATGAGGTCGGAAAGAGTACTTGGATAAATGGCGAAAATGGTACCAAAGTGAAGTCAATGGAGAGAAATGGGGGGGCGTAAGATCAATCAAGAAAGATCGGAGAGTGAAGAATGTGAAATTGGTGATGGATGTGTAGTGTAACAGTGAAACGTGTCTTGAAGAAAGAATTGCAAATTAAAAAAATGTTCTTATCTGTATAGGGTGATGGGTTGTAAAACATTGCAGGACAGGTAATAGGAAAAAAAAAAAAAATATATATATATATATATAATTTTTTTTTTAGAAATACAGTTATGGTGCATACACACTGGGCGATTAAAGTGGACGACTGAACGATATCGTTATCGTTCAGTCGTCCACTTTATCGTCCATTTTTAACACAAAAAAGATTGAACGATGACGACGACGCGCGTTCCCGCGGGTCGTTCGTCATCCTCGTTCATCGGGCTGACATGCAGGCCAACCTGACGACCTCGTCAGGTTGCTGCATGTCAGGGAATGGGTGAGAGAGCCCGGCGCTGAACGATATCGCTAATGATATCGTTCAGTGGCTGTGCTAAATGTCATGAACGACATTGAGCACAGCCTGCCGGGGACACACTAGACGATATCGCTCAGGGAGCATATCGTCTAGTGTGTACGCACCTTAATAATCTGCACTCACATCTTCATACAATAGGTGTATAGGGGTGCTCCTCTTCAGTCCAAGAACCAGTAAATAATATGCATCAATACCACACACTAAATGCAGCATGAGGGCACTCACCAATTTGTAAAAGATCAGTTTGTTTAATGCAGCATCAGTTCATAAGTTCAGGGGTGCTAGAAAGTAAGCATACCGATGTTTCGGTCTACATAGAGACCATTATCAAGGGCCAGCAATCAAAAAGCAGAACGGCAATATAAATCCAACCGGAGTAGCAACATCAGGTATCAACTCGGCACAGTGAAAACCTAAACTGCAGTCTCACGGGTCCCCATTAAATAGCCCTCCCACTCAGTGATACTAATCAATCAAGGAATATCATAGGCTGATTACTTACCCTGACACAGCGATTCATTGGGTATGAACTCAGATCTCCCCCGCCGTGACACCAGCATGAGTTCGAGGCACCACGCCTGGCACCGCAGGCCCAGGCCACGTGTCATTGGACCGGGGGCGCATCACACTGACGCACCAATGTTTGGCATGCCCAGCGTTACGTATAGCGAGCATACAGGGATTACATGTACCAAACCGTGTAATGTACACACTGAGTGTCAGCAGACCACGTGCACCAACCCGCGTGATGTAAACACGGAAGCACACGCCTCAGACTCGTATAGTTGGCAACAGGGATAAACAAATGTCCAGCGAGACATCCACATAGTAAACAGCCAAAATGAATGGAGTGGATAAATAAAAAGGGGGGGAGGAAGTATTACACCTAGGGGCCCGTGCAGAATCGCATAGGAATCATGGTCAAAAGCATCACAGTAAATAGCTGAATAAAGAAACAAATAAGTCATAAAGTGGTATCAAAGCAATAATACCAAGCAAGATTTTGTTACTCGATAACATCAGAACCAAAAGCTTCAAATGCATATGGATATGTCGTAAACTATAAATAGTAGAATCACACAGAGTCGAAATATTAAGGTCACACAAGGTCTACATATTGAGGAATCACAAAGACTGAAAAATAGATTATGGTAAGAAAACCGATAAAGGGTTAGTCTCATTCAACCCTCTCTGTGCCACGGTGTCAAGGCGGCTGAACCACATACTTTCTCTTTGATGTAATAGCTTAATGCGATCACCTCCCCTCCTCGGTGTGGGTACCCAATCAATAAGTCGACAACGTAACATGGACACCTGGTCTTTTTGAAGGAAGTGCCTTGCTACTGGTTTATCTGTTGTACGTGTCTGAAGGGCAGAACGGATAGAAGACCGGTAATTAGCCATTCATTCCCTGAAGGGTCTGGTGGTTAGGCCAACATAATAGAGGCTACAACGACATGTCAGAATGTATATAACAAACTTCATCTGGCAATGTAACCTGTAGTTGATCTTGTACTGTTTTCCAGTATGCGGATGTTGAAAAGTAGAGCCAGTAAGAAGACTTCGACATGTAATAAAATTCTTACAGCTCACACAACCTGGTTTCTGTTTGAGTAGCCAATCAGTGCCCTTCGGTGCATTTGGAGATGGTGTTGGTTTCATGAGGAATTGGTTTAGGTTAGGCTTCCTCTTAAAGGCAAGCATCGGGGGAGGTAAACTCTTCATCCTGAGTTCTGGATCTGTGGTTAATAGGGGCCATCTGTTATTAACCGCTTTACGGATGGTGTGAGCTTTATTATTGTATCGAGTGGAGAGTATCATCCTCGCTTCCTGTCTGGTAGTCAGGGTGTCAGTTGGTCGTTTGATTATATGGGTTTCTCTTGCTTTCGCAAGGTTTTGTTGGATCAAGCGCTCACTACCATACCTGATGATGCCACTTTATTTCAGGCTGAAAAGCATATACTTGTACTCACTGATGAAGATGCTGAGGGAATATTATTATTCAGTGAAACCGAGTATCAGACATTACCCGCTAAGACCGGAATCCTAACCTAAATCAACTTCATAGTTAATGTGTTCAGTAAGGCCATGGGGGGATAAGCCCCCCAATTTGAGAGTCCACTGACTTTTTTTTTTTTTTTCAGAAGTTTCAGAAGGTAGTGATGTTACCACCTCCAAAAGTGTATTGTCTCCAGACCAAATATTTTCAGATCTTTGTAGGTGTTTTTATGTTCATAATGAAAATGTCTGGCCATGGTGGTAATTTGTTTGTTCTTCAGAAGGTGTGACGCAGCGTTCCTAATTGAGCCGAAGTGCTCTAATGCCCTCTGTTTGAGCATGCGTGTGGTCATTCCCACATATAAAGTTGACAATCACAAGTGATGCATTAAGCTATGTTCATGGCCTGACAATTAATGAATTGTCTGATATGGATAGTCTTGCCATATTTGTCTGGTATTGAGTTCCTCTTGAGTATGTGTACACATACTTACAGGATCCACAATGGGTTTTTATGCCAACTTGTTTGTGGTGCCCAAGCCGGACGGTTCAATGAGACCCATTCTCAACCTCAGGGATTTAAACCCCTATCTTCGAGCCTTCAAGTTCAAGATGGTGTCCCTCCAGTCTGTTATAGCAGGACTCGAGAGGGACGAGTTTCTTGTGTCCTTAGACATAAAAGATGTCTATCTCCACATCCCCATCTGGCCTCCTCATCAGGCATTTCTTTGGTTTGCGGTGCTAGACTGTCATTTGCAATTTCAGGCCTTACCTTTCGGTCTTTCGTCGGCACCAAAAGTGTTTTTACGAAAGTAATGGCCGTTATGATGGCCCTGCTTCGTCTTCAGGGGGTTATCATTGTTCCATACTTGGACGATCTCCTGATCAAGGCCCCGTCAGTAGCTCGCTTGCTACTGGATATTTAATTAACTCAGTCTTCTCTTAAAACACGGGTGGATTCTCAATTTCCCAAATTCCTTTCTAATACCAACCCAACGCCTGCTATTCCCGGGCATGATATTGGACACGGTGGAACAAAAGGTATTACCTCAAGACAAGGTCCCCTCCATTCAGCACAAGGTGTGTCTGATACTGCGACATTGCACAGTGGCTGTACATCTCTGTATTTGACTTCTGGGGAAGATGGTGGCGACCTTCAAGGCGATTCAATACGCGAGATTTCATGCACGGCCATTTCAATTGGACCTTCTCTCCCAGTGGTCAGGATCCCACCTCTTTCTCCACCAGCGAGTTCTATTGTCTCCCCAAACTCTTAACATCTCTCATTTGGTGGTTGAATCCCTCTCACCTGTTGGCAGGAAGACTGTTTACAGTGTGGGATTGGATTCTCCTCACCACAGACGCAAGTTTGAGAGGGTGGGGGGCAGTGACTTTGGAAAAACATTTTCAGGGTCACTGGACTCAGCGGGAGGCAGGACTGCTTATAAACATCCTAGTATTAAGGGCAGTGTTTTATGCACTCCAGCTGGCGCATCCTCTGTTGCAGGGTCAGGCAATCCAGAGTACAGTCGGACAATGCCACAGCTATGGCATATATAAACAGACAGGACGGCACCAAAAGCCAAGCCGCCATGAGGAAAGTAAGCAGAATTCTGCTTTGGGTGGAGGAATTTGCAGTAGCGATTTCTGCGATCTTCATCCCAGGAGTAGAAAATTGGGAGGCCGACTATCTCAGGCGGCAAGACATTCATCCAGGGGAATGGTTGCTCAATCCACAAGTATTTCACCAACTGACTCTGCGTTGGGGCCGACCTCATGGCGTCGAGGTTGAACCACCAATTACCAGTTTACTGCTCCCGAACGAGGGACCCGCAGGCAGCAGCAGTGGATGCACTGACAACACCGTGGCCTTTTCACTACATATACCTGTTCCCTCCTTTCCCGCTCATCCCCCGATTTGCTTCAAAGAATCAAGCGAGTAAATGTCAAGGTGCTACTAGTAGCTCCAGATTGGTCCAGACGAGCATGGTACTCCCACATACCGAGTCTGATGGATTAGCCGTGGCCGCTTCCTCTACAAGAAGACCTCCTTCAGGGTCTGTTTATCAAGACTTAAGGCAGCTTCGTTTGACGGTGTTGCTATTGAAGGGGCCGTCCTCAGGAAAATGGGTATCACGTCCTGTGTGATTCCTACCATGATTCGGGCTCGGAAGGAGGTTACGTCTCAACATTACTATCGGATATGGAAGACGTATGTAGCTTGGTGTGAACGATGAAATTCACCTCCGTCATTATTCAAGGTATCACGCCTCCTTTTCCTTCAGGCTGGTTTAACAGCAAGCCTTCGTTTTGGTTCCTTAAAGGTACAGGTATCCACTCTGTCCATTTTCTTTCAGAGGAAATTAGTCTTATTGCCAGATATCCAGACCTTTCTCCAAGGAGTGGTTCGGATTCAGCCTCCTTTTGTGCCTCCAACAGCACCATTGGACTTGGATTTGATACTGTCTTTTCTCCAGTCTGATACCTTTGAGCTGTTACAGAGGGTGGAGATAAAGTATTTAACTTAGAAGGTGGTTCTTCTTTTGGCGCTCGCCTCAGCGAGGCGTGTCTGACCTGGGTGCTTTATCATGTCATCCGCCTTATCTCATTTTCCACGAGGATAGGGTGGAGTTGCGTATGCTAAGGTCTTTCCTTCCAAAAGTCGTATCTGCTATTCATATAAACCAACCAATTGTGGTCCCAGTGTTTACGGATGTGTCTCCAGCCTCTAAATCCTTAGATGTTGTCCTAGCGCTTCGGATTTATGTTGACAGAACTGCTTCTCTCCGAAAGTCCGATGCTTTGTTTGTTCGGTTTGATCTGGCGCGACCAGGTTGGCCAGCTTCAAAACAAACCATTTCTAGATGGATTCGTCTATCAGACAGGCTTATGTGGCGGCTTCAAGACAACCACCTGTTTCCATTACAGCGCATTCAACGCGCACTGTAGGTCCTTCATGGGCCACTGCTCGTGGGGTCTCCTTAAACCAGCTTTGTCGAGCGGCCACTTGGTCAGGCAGGCATACTTTTTTAAAGTTCTACCGCTTTTATACTTTTGCTGCCTCTGCTTCAGAGTTTGGCCGTGCGGTTTTGCAGGGTTCTCAGCGCTCTCCCACCCGGGATGTGAGCTCTGGGACATCCCCACTGTACTGAGACACCATTGTCCCCTAGTGGATGAAGGAGAAATTAGGATTTTGGTACTCACCGATAAATCCCTTTCTCCGATTCCACAGGGGACGCTGGACGCCCACCCTGCTCTGTTTTACCTGCATTCGTTATTGGTTTCCAGGTTCAGACTGTTGTTTGTTTATCCAGAGTCTGGTTGGAATGTTGTTTTTTTTTTTTCTTTTATAACACTGTTTACTTCTTTGTACATGAATGCTGTAGCTTTTCTGTCTCCTTTCTCCTTAATTTCCAGCTCCCCTCAGGCACAGTTTATTTAGACTGACCTGTAGGAGGGTATAGAGGGGGAGGCGCTAGCTACCATTAAAACATTTTTTAAAGGTGCCAGCTCCCGGTTAAACCACTTCTATACCCCACTGTACTGAGACTCCAGTGTCCCCTGTGGAATCGGAGAAAGGGATTTATCGGTAAGTACCAAAATCTTAATTTTTTATTTTACTCAAGTCTATTAGAATTCTATCAGCTGGCAGTCCATACAGAGTTTATACTATAATGTTCTGTCACAAGAATTTGGCATGGACTTAACTAGCTCTGCTGTTATGTCACACAGCTCTTCTGGTTATTTATTGAGGCCTTTCATGTCTGTCACGTACTATATTCTTAATATAATGAGGGCTGACTTACCTGTTTTCTTGTTCTGTCTCAATAATATCTCCATGTTCTTGCATTGAGTGATAACTTACTCAGTAATAAGTTAGCATTATGAGGAATGCTGCCTACTAGTTGAGTTTTTGGGCTCTCCATGCAATGTATTGGTATGGCATACTCCTATACTTAGGACACAACATGTGTAGTTAAGTTTCCTTTTCTCAGTCCTCAGTATTGTTAATGTCACAACTCTTACAGGTTATTAGTCTCTCACTTGTCAGAAAAAGGCCCTGTGCCTCTACCAGTTCTCCATGTTTTTTTCAATGGGGTCTGAATTGCCTACCTCAATATATTTGGTCATAATTCTCTCTCCATCTGAGATTGAGTACTGGCTGAAGTGATATGTAACTGTACACTTAACTTTATCTGCTACATACTGACCTATAGCGAGTGCTTGTTCCCAGTACTCTGTAATTTTGTAGCACTGTAGGTCTTGGCTTTACTACGATATAGTTACTTCCTCTCAGAATTATGGTGTAGACACTACTGGCTTCCTATCACTTTAGAACTCTAGCCAGTACTCTCTACATTGTATTATGGTTGGGTGCTGATTTGCTATATCCTATGGTGGTCCTACTTTTGGTTCTATCACGCGTTAGGTACTTCCTGTTCTCCTTCTTTTTCCTTCCTTACCCCGGCCCAGTGTCTTTGTTAGTTGGTGGGGTATAGAGGGTTTGTGCTTTCAAGTCTATTCTAGAAGTTCACAGATTCCTCGTGCCAACAGCTATACACCAGAATCTCCCATGTCCCCCAAAGGAAGAAAAAGGTTTTTGTACATTTTTAGATTAACAAAGCAAACATTTTATATAACATTCTAGATAAACAAAGCAAAAGAAAAGGATTTAACGGTGAGCACAAAAATCCTGATTTTATTTATTTTTTAGAGCTTTTTCTGCTGTTTGCCCCTGCAGGTTTGTTTATTTCATCGCTTTTGTTCCTGGCAGCCATTTTCTTGGTGAAGTTTCCATTTAATTCCCATTCACTTTGAAATTATTTTGGCTGGGTTATGATTAAATGGAATTCTGTTTATTGTAAAATCTACTCTGAATGATAATTCCCTCCACACACATGCATGCTACCTTAGCAGATCATTACTTCATTACTCCTCATAGACAAATGTCAGTAGATTTTCAAACTGACTGGGCTAATCTTTGACTGTGTCTAGTCAATACCTGTGTTATACAGGGTACACACTGACCTATATCGCCCATTCCATTGAACGTGCAAAATATCTGTAGGCCGACACTGAGTCGAAACGGGTTGTGGAGGCCCTGCCATACACCAGCGAGGTCTTGTTTAGCCTGGAGCTGGATAATAGGATTGCTTTAGCTTCAAGATTGAAAAGCATGTTCCTTCCTTCTACCTCTGCAGTTCCCTGAAGCCGAGGAGTTTTTGGTGTCCCTAGATATCTGGGATTGTTACCTCTACATCCAGATTTGGAAACTGCATCAGGCCTATCTCAGGTTTGCGATCCAGGAATCTCATTACCAGTTCCGCGCCCTTCCGTTTCGACTGTCATTGGCCCCCCGGGTATTCACCAAGGTGATGGCAGCCCTCGTCGGCCATCTCCGGTACCAGGGTGTGTCCATTGTGCCTTATCTGGACGACATTCTCATCAAGGCTCTGTTCGAGGACTTTGATATCACATTTCCTTGACACATCAGGTGCTCATCCAGCACAAGTGGATTGTGAACTTCCAGAAATCCAACCTGGTGCCTACCCAGGGTCTTCAGTTCCTGGACATGATTATGGACACCTTGTGTCAGAGGATATTTCTACCGGAGGGAAAGACATGGGGAATTCCGGAACTAGTCCGTTTGATTCTCAGGCTAAAGAAGGTGTCTGTTCACCTATGCATTCATCTGCCTGGCAAGATGGTGGTTCAGTTCAGCAAGTTTCATCCCAGGCCTTTTCAGTTGGACCTACTTATACCAATGGTCAGGATCCCATCTCCAACTTCACCGGCTGGTTTGTCTGTCCCCAAGGACTCTGTTATCTCTCCTTTGGTGGCTGCAGGCCGTCCACCCTTCGGCAGATCGTCGATTCAGGATCTCTGGTCGCAGCATTTGTTGGGGCCCAGGGCTCTTTACAATGCCATGCTTGCGGCTGCTCATCTGCTAGAGTGTTTACCGATCCGGGTACAATCTGACAACACCACGGCTGTGGCATGCATAAATCACAGACGCCATTTCCCCCATGTTCAATCCAGGAGTCCAGAACTGGAAGGCGGATTATCTCAGTCGTCAGGATCTTTACCCTGGAGAGTGGACTCTTCATCCGGAGGTGTTCCAGATGCTAGTCCGTCGATGAGGACAACCACAAATAGATCTAATGGCCTCTAGCCGGAGCCACCAGTTACCACGGTATTGTTCCAGGACTCGTGATCCGTTGGCGGAGGCAGTGGGTTGCTCTAGCTGTTTCATGGCGGTGCAGGTTGGTTTACCTGTTTTCTCAGATACCGCAAGTACTCAAACACATCAAGCGCGAGTCCGTCACGATCATCTTATTAGCCCTGGATTGGACAAGCTGGGTGTGGTACTCTGATCTGTGGCCTCTGCTGCTTCGGCGGGATCATCTTCAGCAGGGTTCTTTTGTGTACCCCGGCTTACAGTGACTGCATTCGACGGCTTGGCTATTGAAACCACCATCCTAAGGTATCAGGGTATCCCGGAGGAGGTTGTTCCCACCGTGCTTCGGGCTCAGAAGCCAGTGACTGCTTCACAATAGGGCTTGCGTGAGTTGGATTCTTAATTTGTACTTTTATGATGCTGCTAGGAGAAGATGGCCAGCTTCCAAGCAGACTTTGGCTTGGTGGATTCGTTTTACCATCCGTCAGGCATACATGGCCAATGATAGGTCTCCGCCTGCTTCCATCTATGCGCATTCCACACGCTTGCTGTTGGCACTTCCTGAGCGGCTCGCAGAGGTGTTTCTGCTCGTAACTCTGCCGTGCGGCCACTTGGTCCTCAGTTCATACCTTTTTGTTCGATTCTATCGATTTTTATTCTTTTGCGGCCTCGGATTCTGGTTTTGGCCATAGGGCTTTGGGATATCCCCAGTGTAACTCCAGTGTTCCCTAGTGGAAGACGGAGAAAATAGGATTTTGGTACTTACCGATAAATCCATTTCACAGATTCAATAGGGGATTTTGTTTGGATGTGTCTGCATGTGTTGCTTGCAGTCTATTCCATTTTTCTTTTCTTCGGGCTTGGGCTGCTCTTTTTCCTTGGTTCCTCCTTCTCCTTCTCTCTCTGTTGCCCCTGTTTTCAGTCTCCACTCGGGCTTGATTCGTCTTAACTGAGTCAGTTGGGGCATAGAGGGAGAGGAGCCAGTCTCAGTTTTAAAGAAATTTTAAAGTGCCAGTGTAACTCCAGTGTCCCCTATGGAATCTGAGAAATGGATTTACCGGTAAGTACCAAAATCCTGTTTTTAAAAGTTAATGTGGAGACGTAATTTCAGTTTTGTTACCTTGTTAAACTGCAATTCCATATCCTTAGTGTGGAGGGGACTATACAGGGCTTGGCTAGCTGTAGGACTTAGAAACACAAAATGTAGAACACATCGGGCGGATTTCAATTCAATGCGAATTGAATATCGCCGAGAAGTAGCTCCCGGTGCTATTCAATTCATCGCGCTGTTATGTCGGAGAATGCCCGTTCTCGCGCCCTAAACATGGTGTTTAGTCACGAGAACCGGCATTCTCGGACATAAGTGCCCAGCGAGATGCTGTTGCTGTGGCCCTAGGGGCAGGAAACTGCATCATGTCAGGAGTTTTGTAAAAAAAAATTCTACTCTCATCCTAGGAGGGGTGCGAGAAGAAATCCTTCAGTCGGGATTAACAGCGTGTGGAATTGAATGGCTCCGGGAGCTCCTTCCCAGCGCTATTCAGTACGCGTTTAATAGAATTCCTCCCATTAATTTTTATTTAGGGGACACTTTAAAGATTTTGTTAGTTTCTCATAAAGTCAACATAAAAGTAATAATGGCGCTATATTCTGGCAACACTGACTAAAGTAGAAGAGTTCTCATTCATATTTCCCCACATATACCTGGACTACTCAGCATGTGGGTGTATCCTGAATGACATCAGCAGATCTTCTCTATTTACGTAACAGCATTCAACTTACTCAGTATATTTAATTTATTTTTATTTTTTTACAGACAAAATGGCAGGTTGCTGGAATCAAACCTCTAAGGTTCCCAGT
Organism: Taudactylus pleione; assembly: GCA_031769625.1. Lineage (NCBI taxonomy): Eukaryota > Metazoa > Chordata > Amphibia > Anura > Myobatrachidae > Taudactylus > Taudactylus pleione. The sequence continues at coordinate 9,617,758 of JAUIMM010000035.1, forward strand.
TTTGCTCAGATGCTAAAGAAAAATTTACCTGTCCAAGTGCCATATCCTACTGTAAGCAAAGCACCCACACCTTCACTATGCAGTGAGGCACATGATGGAACTTCCAAAGTGACTCCAGTTACAGGTAATGTAGGCTTTGTTTTTTTATACCATGGAAACGTTTATTCATATAACATAGTTCAGCGTGCATTTTAAAAATGAATGGAATGTAAAAATCCTTTCTAGATTCTATTCACGCATAAATACAGAGGTTAATAAGCAAAAACTCTTAACATATATTTTAGGCAGTGTAAATGAATTACTTTTCCTAATTGCACTCAGTATTGTTTCTTTCTTTCTGTCTTTCTTTCGGTTCCATAGGGTCCACCGGAATTACCTTGGGGTTGGAGTGATCCAGGCACCAAACAGTTACAAGCTCTAGCTCCCAGGATGCACTGGGTCCTCCTCCATATACACCCCGCCCCTTAGTTTTTTGTTTGGTGCGCAGGAGCAGTGCACCTTGTAGACAGGGGACTTCTCAGGCAGTTCCAAGCTTTTTTTTTTTTTTTTAAATGAGTAAGCAGCTCTAAGCGTCCGTGCTGCTGTTCCATCTACCCCCACCGGCGCCGCAACACCAGTGAGGGAACTGGTGATTTGAGTTTCACTAGACCCTGGGCCCGGGATTGCAGCCGGAAGACACGGGGATGCAGGTAAGGTGGTTCCCCACTTGCCACCACGTGGCAGTCCGTACCTCCAGCAGTGGAGATCTGCCTGAGGTCGCTGTAGTGGGGAACCAGGGACGACTGCTTATAATTCTGGCGCCGGGACAGTGGCGGCGTCCATGTAAAAAGCCAGTGCGCCTGGTGGGTTGATGCAGTCTAGGGGGAGGTAGGCTCTCCCCGGCAGCCCCTTCCCCAGCCGAGACGCTGATCCAGAGACGAGGTTTCCTGTGTCTGCGTTGCTCCTCCCTGGTATATGAGGCGCCCAGAGACAACTTTCAGGTGCTCTACTTGTAGCTGCGAATCTCAGGAGGTTTTGTCAGTCTCCCTGTATACCTCTCCTTTGGTGGCCAGGTTATACAGAGCTCAATATCCTACTAAGCTTTTGTGCTTTTCGTAGTTGACTAAGAGCCTATTGCATATATTTTATATATAGTATTGCATTGTATGTGACTTATGTAAGTTCTGCTGTGTGTTATACTGCCTTTTTATTCCTGAATAACTGTCAGTTAGTCAGTTATACCTATCACTGCTATTTCACCTCATAAACCTCTGCTACAGGTGTGCGGGTTTCATGTATGGCCTGTCAGACGGGCTTGTCCCCTGAGTATTTCATATAGGATGGATTGTGTGGTCGCTGTTATAAGGAGCCACCACATCATTCCAGCCTACCAGCTCCTGGACAGGGACCAGCCTGGGCTTCCTTTTCTCAGGTTATGGCACAGGTTGTGAACCGTTTATCTACACTCACGCCGACCCCTTTTATGGGGTACCCTCAGCAGCTACAACCTGCTATGTTTATGTATCCGCCCTAGATTGATATTTATGCCCACTCAAGCCAGAATATGGCTCCGTCTCCTACTACATTTCAGCAAATGCTGCAAGCAGGTAGGCCAGTAGTATCTAAAACCAGAAGGCGGTCGGCTTCTTCTTATCTGTCCGTCCAGCATGTAGATTCTGATGCATCTTCAGATGAATTTGAAGAGGTATAGGGATCCTCTCTGGAGAGGACCATCTGTCAGCAGTGGATGTTCTCTGCTTGATTAAGGCGGTCAAAACTATATTAAACCTAGATCAAGCGCCAGAAGGTCGTTAAGGCTGAGTTTCCCAAATCTGAGCAACTCTCTGAACTTATGGGGGAAGCATAGAGTTCTCCTGATAGCTGATTCCATGTTACAAAGAAGGTTACAGCTTTATACACCCTCCCACCTGGCAAATGTGTTAAATGGGAAGTTCTGCCTACTGTGGATGCTCATGTGGCACATTGGTTAAGAGCGCCACATTGCCCATATCATCTACATCCTCCTTTAAGGATCCTACAGATAGAAGACTTGAGGCCTGTCTCAAGGCGTTTTTTTCTCTGTCAGGAGCTGTTACCCATCCGCCCATAGCTATGGCCTGGGAGTCCAGGGCCATTTAAGAATGGACAGGGGCACTGGAAAATACTCTGCCAGAAGCTTCCATGGAGCAGCTGACATTTATCTCCTATATCAAGTTGGCATCCTCCTATTTGGTGGAGGCGGTATTAGACACCGGCATTATAGCTTCTAAGGCATCAGCTACCTCAGTTGTTGCTCGCAGAGTCCTATTGGTAAGGGCCTGGAAATCAGATGCAGGTTCCAAGAAGGCTCTGGAATCCCTGCCATTTGCTGGAGGCATACTGTTTGGCACGGAATTGGATAAGATTGTGGCTACCCTGGCAGCTTCTAAAGCAGCCGGTCTGCCTTCGGCGACTACCCCTAGGCAGCAGTTGTTTCGAGCCTTTTGCCCGCAAGGAAAAGCGAAATGACAGTCTTTCTTTAGACAATCCCAGTTCTCGTAGGAGACTGCAAACTTAGAGATATTGGGCAATCAGACGTCCGGCTTCCAAGTCAGACGACAAACCCTCGGCCTGATGAGTGGGCCTCCTCCTGGGGAATTCCAGTGTGGGAGGCCAACTTCTTCAGTTTTTGGATACCTGGCATCAGACAACAGACACCTGGGTCCGAGAAGTGGTCTCTCAAGAGTATGCCCTGACTTTCTTGAAGAGTCCCCGCAAAGGTTTTTTTGCAGAGCTCCTCCTTCGGAGTCTACCAAGGCCTTAGCCCTCCAGCAGGCCATTCGTTCCCTGCTGTGTTCAGTGATCGCAAATGTGCGGTTTAGCACGTATTTTACCAGCAAATGAGGACAGGGGACTCACTTTTGTAGAAAGGGTGGGTCCCCTGGGACGCGCTCCTCTGCAGCCAATCACATGGCTCCTGTTTATATGATTGAGGTCTTCCCTGGCCCGGCGGCAGGGAGGACTATAAAAATGAGGTGGAGCCAGCCCTTTGGCGCTTACCTTGATACAGTGGCACCAGGTGAAGACTGCCCTAGTATCTGTCCCGGCCCCCGCATGAAGCCAGACCCCGTATGAAGGCTGCCCCGGCCTCGCAGCAATACTGCCACTGTCCTCACGTGTACCCGGCCCCCGCATGAAGCCTGCCCTGGACCCCACATACATCAAGAGTTGGCATTAAGCAAGCTCTGGCATGAAGGCTGTCCTGGCCCCCAGCATTAAGACGGCAGACTAGGCAAGACACTGCTTGTGTAGCTGCACTCCCTGGCCTGTACTCGGAGAATAGACAGGTAAGTATAAAGCGGTGAGCGCCATGAGTAGGGGTTACATAGGTGCGGCAGGGGTTAGTTCAGTGTGATGGTTGGTTTGGTGCAGTTATTAATGCTGTGGTGATGCTGATTAATACAAACGTGGTGTGGTCAAGGGGTGCTGCAGAGGCTAACACTCTGCATCGCTCAGTGTGGATGGCAGGCGGGGGAGGGGGGTTCCTAAGGGTAGTCCACAGGACTGTCATTTTAGTGTCTTTCACCAGCAGCTTACCCACTCTCTACCGCCTGCACTGACTGCTTTTAACCCTCTCCTTGTCCCCCGGTACTATCCCAACATCTACACATAACCCCCCTTGCTACCCCAACTGCTACATGCCCTTACCTCCCTTTTACCCCCTCCCTGCCAAACTTCTCCCTGCTTCAACCCCAGCTCTACCCCAACTGCTGCCTGCCCTTAACCCCCTCTATCCCAACTGTAAAACCACCACCAGCACAGTCCCATCTGCTGGGGGTGGTTTTAATCCCCTCTATCCCAACTACCTGCCCCCAGCACTTGCCAAGCTGCCACCTGACCCTAGCACTGTTCCAACTGCTGCCTGCCCTCATGCCCCCAGCACGGCACCTGTTGGCTATGTGAGATCAAGGCAGATCATGTGATTATAATATCTGTACTGTAATGAGTTTGACTTCCCATCGTGTATGTGTAGGGAATGTGGGGTTGTCTCATGCTTTATTGGGAGCTCAAAAGCATAATATATGATGGTACTCGGGGGTCCCTGGGATCCACATTGAGCGCAATCACTGATTTTCCCAATGTATTTTTGATCCAGAAGCCCAATGGGTCCCACCGGGCTTTTCTGAATCTGGAAGGCCTCAACCGATTTATCCGGGTGCCCAATTTCCGTATGGAAACTCGTCGGTAAATAGTTCTGGCAATGGAACTGGGGGATTTTATGGTGTCCTTGGACATTCAGGATGCGTATCTGCATGTGCCAATTAAGCCTTCCCACCAAAGGTTTCTGCGGTTTGCTGTTCTGCAGCAACATTTCCAATTTCATGCGCTGCCTTTTGGTTTGTCAACGGCCCCGCGGGTCTTTACCAAAATAATGGCAGCAATGATGGCCTACCTCAGGCGTCACGGAGTCAGAATACTGCAATACTTGGACAACCTCCTAATACTGGCACAGTCTACAGATGTATTACAACATCATCTCAGACTGACGACTGCCTGCCTACACAGGCACGGCTGGATCATAAATTGGAAAAAGTAGTCTTTCTCCAGTACAGCAGATGGTGCATTTAGGTGCACTCCTGGATTCTATGGCACAGAGGGTATTACTGCCAGGAGACAAGATTTTGGCCCTTCAATTACGGGTTCGCAGATTTCTCTGCAATCAGAGGGTGTCTATCCACTCAGCGATGCAGGTTCTGGGGTCCACGGTGTCCACCTTCGACATGGAGAAATATGCTCAGTTCCACTCCAGACAACTGCAACAGCTGATCCTCTCCCGGTGGAGCGGGGAGTATCAGTTAATAAAGTCACAGACGATCGGTCTTTCTCCAGAGGTTCAGCTATCCCTCTCATGGTGGCTGCAGACGTTTCGTCTGAACAGGGGTCGCCACTTCTGGATTCCAGATTGGGTGTTCCTCCCAATGGATGCCAGCCTTCACGGATGGGGCGCAGTGATGGGTCGTCACACTTTTCAGGGAAGATGGATGACCAAGGAGGGTCACCTATCCATAAACATCCTGGAACTTCGTGCAGTATTCAGGGCACTCGTTCAGAAACAGTCCGACAACGCGACCGCAGTAGACTACCTCAACCTTTAGGGAGGCACTCTAAGGGGCATATTCAATTAGACGTGAAAAGTCCCATACTTTTCGCTTGCCGGACTTCACCGACATCGATTGTTTACCATGCAAAAAAGTATCGCGTGCGTCCCCGCTTAATCCCGTATTCAATTACAAATCTGCAATAAAAGTGTACCCGGTGTAACGCAAACAGGCAAAAGTGCTGTCACCCCCCAAAAGATGCACTAACATTGGGGATCATGGTAGATGCCCCCGAAAAGCCCTTCTGAAGCTTTTTGGGGCACTTAAATGCTCTCATTAGCTGTTAAATAGAGTCTTTGCACAAGTGGTGAAGAATAGCATTTAGCATTTTTTTTGTGTGTGTGCAATTAACTAATCCCAGCAATTTTGGGTACATGAATATGGGTGCAAGCATGGATAAAATTCGAAAAAAGTGAGGTTTTAAATAAGTGAATAAAGCACCTTCAGCAAGCTTCCAGTTCCCTTTGTCCCTCCTGTAGCTCTGTGGGATTTGTCTTTGGTTCTCAGGGCTCTACAGGCTCCCCATTTAAACCCCTGATATCAGTAGACCTCAAGTAGTTGACAGCGAAGACCGTTTTTCTTCTTGCTATCTCGTCTGCCCGCAGGGTCACTGATTTGGCAGCCCTTTCTTGTCGCTCTCCCTTTTTGATTTTTCACTAGGATAGAGCTGTTCTTTGTACCAGGACGGGTTACCTTCCTAAGGTAGTATGCCGGTTTCATGTAAATTAAAATATAGCAGTTCCAGTTTTCAGACCTCTCTGTAGGTGAAGCTTCCCTGGATGTGGTGCGTGCCCTACGTATCTACTTGGATCGTACCAACTCCTTTAGGAAATCTGATTCTCTTTTTGTGTTGTATGGCTGTCATAAGCGAGGCTGGCCAGCTAACAAACAGATTCTAGCTAGATGGCTTCGTATGACGATTTCTCAGGCTTACACACAAGCTGATCTCTCTGTTCCAAACACAGTGACAGCACATTCCACTAGATCTGTGGGACCATCGTGGGCGTTTTGTCGTGGTGCCTCTGCTGCAATAATCTGAATACAGGAAGCAGTCAGAGGCTAAAGGACAGAATTTTGGAGGTGGGTGTGTTATCTTTCATAATACAGTAAAGTAGGGATGGCCAACTGTGTGGCCTCCATCGATGGTGGCAGACCATCATGGTAGGTACCTATTCTGTGTTTTACCATCGATGGTTTTACCATTGTTTTCGTATATGCGCAGAAGAGTCGGCACAAGCGGCAGCTAACACTGCTGTTTTTGTATAAAGGCCAATCTAGTGTGTACCGACCACGGTGGGGGCCATGTTGCCTTCGGCAGCATGGCCCTCACTAACGATGTTACCAGGACCGACGGACGATGTCGTCATCATCAGTGACAATGAGTACACACTAGACGATGTGCCAGATCTGACAACATTTGGCGGGTACACACTAGATAAGGGTTTGTCTGTGACTGACAGCTGTTCCTGTCAGGGATGCGGGCCATCCCATTCCCAGCACAGCACACCGTGTGTAAGTGCTAGGGGCGGCGCAGTGCTGCTGGCTGACAGCCTGGCAACTCTGTATAGCAGCACTGTAAATGGCAAAAAAAAACATTGCTACAGTAAAGCAGCATTGACTCTGTTTATGTTCAGATGACAGCCTTGGTCTGAAACTCAGTCATTCCTTTTTTTCCTGATTCTCATACTATCTTTCTGCCAAGAGCACAAACCTTAGTATGGGCCCCTAATAGGTGTTTTAATCGGTGATTGTCTGTTTCAGATTCTATCTTTCTTAATTGGTAGATTGTGCAACATCAATAGGTATCCCCATTCCTGCATAATTTGTTTGTGTTCTATAAATAAAAGTCAATTATATTATGATTACAAAAAGATTTCACAATTTAGAATTACTTATTTAAAAAAGGAGGGGGCAGGTGCTCACATCACGCTCCCCTTTCCATCACTCTAGGGGCGTTTCCAGCACTCATTGAGATTCTGGGCTGCCCCCAAGCTCTCCCTGCACTGTGAATAGATGGTGCGTGTATATAAATTGAAGAAAGCTGCAGAGCCCAAATGACCATTCAAACTTTTGGAGGCATTTGAGTTTAAAAAAAATATATAATTTTTTTCAACTACATGAGTTTATTAGCTGGGGCTCTCTTCTGCAGGTGTGTCTGTCTTCTTGGTCTTTCACATATCACCATCATTCCACCCTAATGTGGTGCCTGGTTTCCATGTCAATCAGGATTCAGTCATTCCTTCTTTACAGGATTCCAGATCTTCAAGTGACCGGTAACAGCTGGCTAGTTCTCTTCCACATGCAGTGGAGGGGTGAGCCAGAATCAATATTTGCTATAGCCAGGTAAATCACACCCATTCTGCAGTCTTATTCAGTCCAGGAATATATCTCTGCTCACTCTACCTTATCAGTGAGTGTGTCTTAGGTGGTTAGGCATGGCGCCTCTGCCAAGCAGCTACAGTATGTTAGGCATATACCAGGTCCTCTGTCCACACATTTTTCATTTTGTATCTGTTTAATGTTTTTGCATCAAAGAATGCCATCTTTGGACGAAAAGTATGTTCTCCTGGGGAAGCTTTGTAATATCCACAAGGTAACAGTGTACCCTAGATATGATGCAGCAGAATGTTTTTTTTTTCCTTTTGTCTAGGGGATACCGCGCTCCCACCCTTATGCTCATTGTTCATTTAGTTGCCTGTTTGATGTGCGTTGTCTGGTGTTCATTTTATTTACTCTGTCTTTTGGGCCTCTCAATCTGGGAACTGGAGAGGGGTTGGAGCGGGTAGGAACTAAGGTGTCAGGAATTTAACCCTTAAGTGTCCAGCAGTTGCACTTTCAACACAAAGCCAAGGTAGCAGTATCCCCCAGATGTATCAGAATACTTTGATTTCATATCCGTATGAAAAATCATCTTTCCATTTTATTTAAGCTAGCATGGAGACTTGTTTTGTTTCCCTATTATGCATTGACCTAAAAACTATTTTTATGCTGCAATTATGTTACAGATCAAAAAGTGAACCAAAATGTACAGTCTGGGTAGAAACTAGTTAAACATCACAGGGTTTCATCAAATAGGTTCATGATTGCTTTGTTGAAAGTAGATATAGTTAAAACAGCATATTTCCAATTTCTGTAGGTGTCTTTCCGGAGCCATATTTATCCAAAGTAGCTTTGCCTGCACCAACGAATTCTTTACCAGTTAAAAAAATTCCAAGAGAATTCATTGTGAAATACAGGTGTGGAGAGCTGAATCCAGTTTCTGCATTACATCAGTTTTCACAAATGCAGCGTATGGAACTTGAGCTGAAAGAGACTGTAACTACAGGTAAGATTGAATAGGCACTGAAATTAATCTTAATTTCTTCTTCAGGGTCAATAGGGATCCACAGGGAGACATTGGGTTGTAGGTGGGACCTGGAGTACCGGACACCAACAGCAAAGCTTTTCAATCCCAGGATGCTTCGGTCCTTCCCCCTATACCCTGCCCAGAACTTGAGGGCACTTCATTTTCGTTTGTGTCCAGCAGGAGCTGGATCACCATTGTAACGGGGCTGCATTAAGCAGCCCAAGCTTTTATTTTATGATTTAATTTATTTTCTATTTTTATTCTAAAAGGCAAGCAGCACCAGACTGTCCTCCGTACATCTGTGCTGCCGCCCCATCACCTCTCCGTGACACCAAGCCTGTGCTAGGTACTCCCGGCGGGGGATCCGATGGGGACTAGCCAGTGGGCTCCCAGACTGCAGCCCGGAATTCAGGGGACAAATAAGGCGGAACAAAACAGAAAAGAAATATGCCCGCGCTCGGTTTTACCCATATCATACATTGTACCAGCAGCATGGCAATATTAATGCCATAAATGTATACAAAACAGAAAAACGTTTGCTATCTCGCGCTAACCATAATATACTGCAAATTTATGGGGATTTTGTCATGATTTGATCGAAGCATTTAAGCTTGCAGCCCAGCATCAAGGGACCCCATTTTTCTGCGGGTCCCTAACACTAGAATATATGCACATCATTACATTGCAGCTAAATGTACTCACCTCCTAGATACAGAGGGACACATTATTGTTAGCGCCGAGAGCAAAAGTTTTTTTCTGTTTTGTATACATTTATGGCATTAATATTGCCATGCTGCTGGAACCATGTATGATATGGGTAAAACCGAGCGTGGGCATATTTCTTTTCTGTTTTGTTTCAAAATTTTGCCTTGTGCTATCATGGCAGCTTTCAATTAAGGCTAGAAAAGGCCTAGTTGGGTGTGGCTAACAGCCAGCGACTGTATAGATGTGCCCCTCTGTATCTAGGAGGTGAGTACATTTAACTGCAATGTAATGATGTGCTGGGCATATATGCTAGTGTTAGGGACCTGCAGAAAAATGGGGTCCCTTGATGCTGGGCTGCAGGCTTAAATGCTTTGATCAAATCATGACAAAATCCCCTTTGTTTTATTTGCTGCACACACATAAATTTGTAGTATATTATTGTTAGCGCCGATAGCAAAAGTTTTTCCTGTTTTGTAGACAAGTAAAGCGGTACCCCCGTTCGCGGGGACCCGCATTTGTGCGCAGTCTTACTTCCGGTCTCAGGAGACAGTCCGGAGGCGCTGATGTGGACACTGGTGCGCCCACGATTCCACTAGACAACCAGGGCATATAATGCACTGGAGCAGGGGACCCGGTGGTTAACGTAAGCAAGGGGAGAAGACTCTCTCCCTGCAGGCCCTCCCCCATTCCAGAGCACCATTCCACTGCGGTCCTGGTGTTCCCTGGGCTACCCCTCCCTCACCCTCCGCCCCCTCAGAGACACGCGGCAGCCATTTTATGCAAGCAAGTCTTCGGGAACGCTGGGTCCAGTCTCCCTGTATACCTCTCCCACGGGCCAGGTCATACTGCGCTATATCCTACCAGTCACTGTGGTCTGTGTAGTTGATATTAGTGCCCATTGTAAACATGTAATGTTTTTCTGCGTTTTGTGTGTGACTTGTGCTAGCGTTAATCTCCACAAAGAATAACAAGCAGCCTAATGCTGCTGCTCCTACTCTGGTGTCTTGTAAGTCCTGCTCAGTGGGCTTAGCCACAGAGGATCTCATTCAGGAGGGTCTTTGTACTAATTGTTACACAGGCCCCTCAGCCTCGGTGTCTCTCCCTCAGGACCCACCCTGGGCTGCCTCTTCACAGATGCTGGCAAAACTTACGGACCACATAGCAGTCCCTGTGGTAGCTCCCCCTGTGGGATGGCCACAGCAGGTACTTTGCCTCCCCCATGGGTAGACGTACTGTCTTCCTCAGTACAGAGTTTGGCTAATATCTCTACGGGTTTTCAGCAAATGCTTTTACCTACTAAGCCTACTGAACGTGCTGTGTTATCTTCCTAGTCCACACAGTTATCTGATTCTGCTATATCATTTGGGGTGGCAGAAGATGCAGACCTCTCTGTCTGACTCCGTCTCAGGAGAAGAGGAGCCACCCTCTAAACTAAATATACCTGCTCTTGTGAGAGCTGTTAAAACTATTTTACAAATAGTGTATATACGGTAGGGCAGTACCTATGCGCCTCGGACTGCAGCTAGGTAATAAATCCCAGGCTTCACCAACCTGAAACAATGTAATCAAAGAACGAGAATGGAAAAAACACCAGCGCTATCACAAACAAAAAGAAATAACACAAAGAACAGTAATTGGATAAAAATATATTCCTCCTATTGCAAGTCCTTCTCAAATTCGTGGTCCACTGCCGTTTCTTATAGGACCTGGATAGCTCACCAAATAAAGCCTATACCAGTCAAATAGCAGTTTATTTTAGTCTTTTCTTCTCCTCTCTACAATTCCCACACACTTGGAGCATATGAAACAGGACTCGCCTATAGGTCCCTTTCCGCATTCACATAAAGGTATCTTTTGTAGTGTACTGGTCTCCAATGTGTTTCACCTCCACATTCACAAACGAGAGGAAAAGCTTCTCCATAAAAATACATTTATTCCATAAAAACATGAACAAAATAAAACATACAGCAGAGAAGGTTAGGCTGTTCCAGGCTTGTACATCTCCTTACATGTACCCGGGACAAGAGCTGACGACCACAGCCAGATGAAAACAGAAAACAGCCAGTTGATATTCTACATCCTCTGCTTAAAAATCATCTAGGTCCACCACCATCTACGCGTTTCAGACCACACCGTCCTTCCTCACGATGTGGCTAAGACCAAACAGGAAATGGTATTTATGTCATATCTTCTATTTCACCAATTAATAAAAATAATCCTGATTACATACTCTAATGAAACATTCCATAGTCCTAACGCTTAATAAAATGATCCTATGTTACTCCGGACATCATCTTGTGCAAAATAGTGTTATAAATATACAAATTCAATACATATAAATACATAAATAAGCATATAAATACATAAATGGGCAAAATTACCCTATTTAGAAAACCTTAAAAACATGGAGCTAAGAGAGCCTTTCCAGAAGTCCGTGTTGTAGAAAGTTCATAGGTTTAGAATGACACTCCATTCTGGAATGCTCAATCCAATGCCGTTACAACTCCTTGCGATAATCAAGAAGCATATACACATCACCAGTCCGGCCATCCCTTTCATCTTTCACATGCAGTTCCACATATCAGTAAGTTTCTCCGTATGCCGGATAGGTCAGACCACCTCGTAGTTCCGGCTTTGATAGGTCACATGTCGGAGGCTATACGTATGTGGAACGCATTCCCGGAAGTGTTATGGAGTGGAACGCAACACCCGGAAGTTTGTAATCTGCACTTAATACGTATTGGGGAACCCAATCAAAGTATATCTCCTATTCATAATCAATGCACACATAAAGAAAAAACAACAATTAGACAACACAGAAATATATTCCAACCCTCATAAATGATACATAGTATGTGATGCACATAAACAACCCCCAGTTTAATCCATCAAAAACCACTTTACTTCAAACTCTGCGTTCAAACCTCTAGGGGACAAAGTTTTTAATTTATAGATATTTTTCATCTCAGCCTTTGCTAACCTAACGTCCCTGTTGTCTACACGCCAACTGGGATGTATAATTTGTATCCCACAAAATGTGACAAGGTGAGATATATCACACAGATGTTTTTCTTTAAAATGTAGTGACACATTATCTGTGATCAAACCCTTTTTGATATTACAGGCATGCTCAGATGACCTCTCTTTCAGCTTTCGCATCGTCTTTCCAATATATTGGGATCCGCAAGAACATTCTAATAGGTAAATGCAATACTTGCTATCACAAGTGATGAAATCGTAAATCTCATATGTAATATTCGTTTGCGAATACCTATATTGTGTAATCTTCCTCGTATTACTTTTACAGCGATGACACATAGTACATGAACCACACCTAAAGAATCCCTTCTATTTGTTCAAACCACCTGTTTTTGGAATGGATAGAGCACTACTCACAACTCCTATTTTTAATATTAGTAACTTTTCGATACACGAAGCTGGGTTGTTTATATATCTGGCCAGAATCTGGTCTCTAGTCAAAACACCCCAATGTCTTTTTATGATGCTTATAACTTGTTGATATTGACTATGATAGCCTGTAATAAAAGACATTTTCCTTGCCTTTACTCCCCAAGTTTCCCACATGTTGGAGGGCACATTCTCTATCCATATTCTGAGCCTGATTCATAGCTTTCACAATTAACCTCACCATCGTATTTCTTAGAAATAAACTGACCCTTCAGGGTCTCTGCCTGCGACAAGTATTCATTTACATCCGTGCAATTCCTTCGGTTTCTTTGGAACTGGCTGAGCGGAATACTCCTCAGCCAGTTCCAATGGTGATTACTACAAGCATCAATGAAGGAGTTACAATCCGTAGGCTTACTAAAATTTCTTGTCTTAACCTTTCCCTGATCTATGTATACAGTCAAAGCCAAGAAATTCACTCATTCCTCACTGATCGTGAAGTTTAGGTTAATATTCCAGGAATTATTATTGAGGTAATTGCAGAAATTATCCAAAGACATTCTGTCACCCTTCCAGATGAACAGGATGTCATCAGTATAGTGTATCCAGGACACCAGGCTAGCCCCAAACTCATGCCCACCCCACACGGAGTGTTCTTCCCATGCGGCCATGAACAGGTTGGCATAGCTCGGGGCCAGCCTGGTGCCCATAGCCGTACCGGACAACTGCAGATAAAAGGAATCTCCAAACCAGAAGAAATTATTCCTCAGAATCAGGGAAATGCCCCAAGAATAAACTTCTTATATTTGTCAGAAAAGTCTACCTTACTCAGAGACAATTGAATGGCAGATAAACCCAACTCATGATTTATATTGGTGTATAAAGAAGTTACATCGGCGGTAACCAACAGGTACCCTGATTCCCAATCCACCTCCGCCAATTTATTGATGGCTGAAATGGTGTCTCTCAGATAAGAAGGGATAGTTTTAACCATTGGTTGTAAAAAATTGTCTAAAAAATGAGACAAATTTGACAGTACTGAATTAGTCCCTGCAACAATGGGTCGATAGGGGGGTTTTGTCAAGTTTTTATGTATTTTAGGGATCCCATAAATTACCGGTATAGCTGCTTTCTCAATGTACATAAATTCTTTATTTTTCACTAATAACTCCATTTGATGTGTACATCATCAAATACACCAAATTTTTCCATAATTTTCTTAGATGGATTCCCCATAAGTTTTTTTTTTTTTTTTTTTTAATATAATTATCTTCATCAGAGAGTTGTCTAAAGATTTCCGAATTGTAATCATCCACATTAAGGATGACAATCCCGCCCCCCTTGTCGGTGGGCTTGATTACTATCTCCTCGTTATTTTTAAAAGTTATAATGGCCTCTCGTTTGGCTTTAGACAAATTCACGTTTTTTACTGGTTTAAATTTTGTTCTTTCTAAATCTTCCATTACCAACCGTTCAAAGGTATTGATAAAACATCCCTTCTTGTGTTTAGGAAAAAAACATGATTTTTTTCAGAATACAGGAAACGTCACTTCAACGTCCATAGGGGCAGGCTGTTCCTCAAAAAAACATTTAAGAATCAATTTTCTAATGAACTTTTTCAAGTCCACAAAAATTTCAAATTTGTCTTAATTTATTTAAAGGAGCAAATTTAAGACCTCTCTCGAGGACATTTTTCTCACATTCTGTGAGTACATATTTGCTAAGATTATAAATCTTCGTCTTAGCCAGTGATTTCACTATCTCCGACTCATGTTGTCATATCCTTCTTTTTTATTTTTATTAATTGGTGAAATAGAGGATATGACATAAATACCATTTCCTGTTTGTTCTTAGCCACATCCTGAGGAAGGACCGTGTGGTCTGAAACGCGTAGATGGTGGTGGACCTAGATGATTTTTAAGCAGAGGAGGTAGAATATCAACTGGCTGTTTTCTGTTTTCATCAGCTCTTGTCCCCGGGTTCATGTAAGGAGATCTACAAGCCTGGAACAGCCTCACCTTGTATTTGTATTTTTGTGGAGAAGCTTTTCCTCTCCTTTGTGAATGTGGAGGTGAAACACATTGGAGACCATTTCACTACAAAAGTTACCTTTATGTGAATGCGGGAAGGGACCTATAGGTGAGTCCTGTTTCATATGCTCCAAGTGTGTGGGAATTGTAGAGAGGAGAAGAAAAGACTAAAAGAAACTGCTAGGGATGTGCAGGCTCGGATAGGTTCGAGTTTGCACGTGGAGTTCGGATTTTTCCCTCCAAAAAAACGGAACTCAGAACGAGGCAAAACGTCATCTTACATGGACGAACATCATCATTCCTGGTCTTTTGTCCAGGAATGATGATGTTCGTCCATGTAAGATGACGTTTTGCCTCGTTCTGAGTTCCGTTTTTTTGGAGGGAAAAATCCGAACTCCACGTGCAAACTCGAACCTATCCGAGCCTGCACATCCCTAGAAACTGCTGACTGGTATAGGCTTTATTTGGTGAGTTCTATCCAGGTCCTATAAGAGATGGCAGTGGACCACGAATTTGGGAAGGACTTGCAATAGGAGGAATATATTTTTATCCATATTACTGTTCTTTGTGTTATTTTGCAAATAGAAGAGGATGAACCCGCTCATAGGAAAAAATACACACTTTGGTAAAACTACCTTTGTCGTTTAAAGAGTTTCCTCAATCTGACCAGCTATCTGATCACATGAGTGAAGCTTGGAATATGCCCGGTAAAAGGTTTCAAATTCCAAAACGGTTCAGTTCCTTTTACCCTCTTCCAGCTACTGATTGTACTAAATGGGAATTCTCATGTAACACGTCTGGTTAAAATGCCACCTTACCCATTCATACTGCAACCTCCTTGAAGGAGACTACAGATAGACATAGAAAAGCCTGTCCAAAATCCATATACTCTTACCGGAGCTACTACTCGTCCTGCTAGGGCTATGGCCTGGGTGGCAAAAGCCATTGATAGTTGGGCAGACCCGAGAAGAGACATTTCCCCCTGATGCTTCGAGGGAACAACTGTCCTACATATCTCACATTAGAGATGCAGCCTCCTACTTAGGCGAAGCAGCTATGGATACAGCTCTCCTGGCCTCCAGGATATCAGCCACTTCGGTAGTGGCCTGTCGTATTGTTTGGTTACGTTCCTGGAAAGCAGATTCAGACTTAAAACGGGCTCTGGAGTCTCTGTCTTATTCTGGAGACATCCTATTTGGTCCAGAATTAGATGAAATTGTGACTATTTTGGCAGCTTCCAAGACTGCATTCCTGCCCTCAATATATAATACAAAGCCTCGGACGTCATCCTTTCGGTCCTTTCGCCATCAAGGAAAAGCCAAGTGGGTCAGTCCTTTCTACGACAGCAGACATCAGCCAAGGCCTCCAAGCATAGGGTCAAACAGGCCTGGGCTACTATATGTACACCTGCCAAGTCTGAGGACAAGCCTACAGCCTAAAGGGACGGGCCTCTCCCTGGGTGGGAGGCCGACTTCTTCAATTTGCCCAGGTTTGGTAAGGGAAGTGGTCTCCCACGGATACATTCCTGAGGTGACACCCCCCCCCAGTAGTTCTTTTGCACAGGACCTCCATCGGACCCAACCAAGGCACTGCTGCTCAAAAAAGTCATTCAGTCTTTACTGAATTCAGGAGTAATAATTCGGGTTCCCTCCTCACAACGGGACAAGGGCTATTATTCTTCCCTTTTCTTAGTTCAAAAGTCCAATGGGTCTCATCGGCCTATCCTCAACCTCAAATCTGAACAAGTTCCATTATCCTTGCTATGGAGCCTGGGGTTTTTATGGTATCTGTAGACATTCAGGATGCTTACCTACATGTCTTTAACTGCTCTTGAGACATCCCTCCTAACGGCTAAGGGTTTCTCCAGCTCTGGGGTCCAGACCATGCTTAGAGCAACTAAACCGGCGTCAGCCAGGATTTACCACAGACTATGGCATACATATTTCCAATGGTGTGTTTCAAGAAACTATGAACCCCAAGTCTTTAAGGTTTCTCAAATTCTTGTGCTAATAAAGGAATAACGCAAAGACACTGTGGGTGTATAATATATACAACGCTGCACGTAATAGTTAGTTTTTCAATTCATAAATTTATTCAAAATAAATATTAAACATAGATAATAAAACATGGGAATAGACCTGCCTTTTGCAGATGGTATGGATTTTCATTCAAGGATAAAGTAATGGATTTCTGACCTGCGGGACAGGTCTATTTAAACAAAGACATAATCTCAAGGGCTTTTTAGTATCCCCCACAGTCACATATAAATTCCTGTACATATTATGCAATAATTAGAATTTTATTCCCATGTTTTATTATCTGTTTAATATTTCTTTTGAATAAATTTATGAATTGAAAAACGAACTATTACATGCAGCATTGTATATATTATACACCCACAGTGTCTTTGTGCTATTCCTTTATTAGCACATGTTTATTCAGACAACCACCGACAGTTGGATAGCTGCAGCGATACTATTTGTGTTAATTATATTGCTATTTGAATTTAATACATTTCCTATTCTGGATCAGCTAGGGCTATCTTTTCTTTAATTGGATATTCTCAAATTCTTGCCTTTCTTCAGGCTGGACTGGATCTAGGGCCTCCGTCTAGGATCTGAAAGTGCAGGTCTGGTTTCAGCGCAGAATTAATGTCAACACCTTCATGCAGGGTGTTCTACGTATACAACCTCTTTGTCCCTCCTGTGGCTCCATGGGATTTTTGCTCAAAGCACTTCAGCAACCTCCATTAGAACCCCTAGAATCAGCGGCTGTCAAGTGGTTCACTGCGAAGACTGTTTCTTCTGGCTATAGCATCTGCCAGTAGGGTATCTGATTTAGGGGCGCTTTCATGTCACTCCCCCTTTTTTTAATATTTCATCAGGACAAGGCTGTTTTTCGTACACGCCCAGGTTTCCTTCCCAAGGTGGTTTCTCTCTTCCACCTGAATGAGGAAATTGTGGTTCCTGCATTTAATTCACCAGACCTCTCGGCAGGTGAGGCCTCGTTGGATGTGGTCCATGCTCTGAAGACTTACGTGGACCGCACTACTTCCATCAGGAAATCGGACTCCCTCTTTGTCCTATATGGATTCCACAAGAAGGGATGACCAGCTAACAAACACACTGGCCAGATGGATTTGCATGATTATCTCACAGGCTTACACGCAGACTGGCCTTCCTGTGCCAGCTTCAGTATCTGCTCATTCTACTCGCTCTGTGGGCAGCCCGGAGTGGCGCCTCAGCTGAACAGCTATGCAAGGCTGCCACCTGGTCTTCTCTCCACACCTTTCATTTATTTTATTGCCTTTGATCCATTTGCATCTCAGGATGCTTCCTTCGGGCGTAGGATTCTCCTATCGGCTCAGGAGAGTTTCCACCATTGAACAACTGCTTTGGCACATCCCCAATGTCTCCCTGTGGAGCCCTATGGACCCTGAAGAAGAAAAGGAGAGTTATGGTAAAACTTACCTTTTGTTAACGCTCTTTCTTCGAAGTCCATAGGGTCCACAGGGCACCCGTCCTGACACACCTGGCTTCTATGGGTTTCTTCTCCTGGTCACTTGTTTCCTTCTCTGTGTGAGAGTGGGATTCTTCAGTGTAGCAGTCTTCCTTCTCTCCTCTCCTGCTCCTGCCTTGGGCTTGTTAACAAAACTGAGTTGCCCTCAGGCTGTGGGTGGGATATAGGGGAAAGTACAAGTGCATCCTCACAACTGTCCCAATCTTCACTCTGAGGCTCAACCAATAAACAATCTTTTTTGATATGAGGTGCAGTCATATAACTGAGGCTGTCATTGTTTCTGACATTAAGCCTGACACTTGTCTGTTTTATGTATGTATGTATGTTGTGTACCCCGCTGTCCGGCAGTGTGGAGCATTATGGCAAATTATAAATAGATGATGGTAAAGAATGAAAGGCACTCGTGCATCTTCATTAATCAAATAAACAGTGTTTCAGCAGTTTTTGTGTTCTCTTTTGGCATTATTCACGCAAAAGGGCACTTCTATTGGTTGGACATCCTTCAGCTACAGGTTGAGTCTCCCATATCAAAAATGCTTGGACCAGGGGTATTTTGGATATTGTAATATTCCATATTTTGGAATATTTGCATACCATAATGAGATATCTTGGGAATGGGACCCTAATCTAAACACAAAATGCTTTTATCTTTTATATACACCTTAAACATACAGCATGAAGGTAATTTTATACAATATTTTTAATAATTTTGTGCATCTAAAAAAGGTTTGAGTACATACATGAAATTCATTTATTTTTTATATACACACGGCCTGAAGGTTATTTATATACTATATTTTTAATAATTTTGTGCCAAAATACAAAGTTTGTGTACATTGAACCATCAGAAAGCAAAGGCTTCACTATCTCGGTCATGCTAAAAATATTAGTTTTTCGGAATATTCTGTATTTCCGAATATTTGGATATGGGAGCTGCACCTGTACACTTGCTTGCTAGTATCAGTATCTAATCAGTTAATCATTTGACAAAAGCTCATTGAGTAAAAACACGCATTCATGCTAAACAACAGAGTAGATAAAAAATTTTATAAAAGTGACTGTCTGTGGAATGATTGGTTCTAGATGGGTTGGTTTGAGTATCCTGTGATTTCACAAAACAGTCTGTAGTTTACAGAGCATTGTGCACAAAGCAAAAGACCCAGTTCTGTGGGCGAAAACTTGATAATGATAGACGTCAGAGGAGAATAGTTCAAACTGACAGTGGGCAAGTGGCGAGAGAACTCAGGGGCGCACCGAAACAGTGAGTGAGCACTCGAAGGAGATCAGCAGCAACACATCGTGCAACTTTCTCACTCTCCCACTCAGCATCTCACTTATACCCCTTTTACAGTTACCTGAAAATCTCGGGTTGATGCACATGAACGCTGCTTGGCGGGTAACAGGGTAAGGCTGTGTCTGTAATGCTTGCCTCCAATGTCGGGTAGGCCAAGGTCGAGGTATTGTAGACTCGTGGAGGGGATCCTTGGCAGGGATCCTTCTTCTGGCAGGCGCCTTTGTGCAATGAACATTTCTGTTGCTCACAGCGCTGTCTGCTGGCTGGCGCCAGTGTACAGTCTGAGCCACCTCCTTGCAGGTGCCTTTGAGCAATGAGCATTTCTGTTGCTCACAGAGCGCTCTCTGCTGACTGGCGCCAGTGTACAGTCTGAGCCTTGTGTAAGTTGGGCCAGCCCTGTGTGCCTGATGTTAGCAGGGCAGTGCACCTGAAAAGACCCTGGGGAGAACTCTGCATACCCTGCCTTGCAGAAAACAGTAAAGGTGCGTGTACACTAAACTATTCGCTCCATGAGCGATATCGTCTAGTGTGTCCTCGGCAGGGGTGTGCTCAATGTTGTTAATGACATTGAGCACACACTGAACGATATCGTTCAGTGCCAACCCTCCCTCATCCCCAAACATGCAACAACCTGACAGTGTCGTCAGATTGGCCTGCATGTTCGGGTGATGAACAACAATGACCCACGGGAGCGCACATCGTTCAAAATATCGTGTACGCATCTTTAGAGTTCTAGAGCTGCGGAGAACAGTTCATGTTGGAATATACGCACTTGTGAGCACCCCTATTTGGAAGAGGGGAGTCCCCTCTTCCAAAAATGCCATCTTAGTAATTAATTATTGGCTGGACTTCGTTTTCAAGAAATGGTGGAGAGGCTCCAATGCTCAAATCTCACCCATCCTGTCTCGCATAAACACAGGGGTTCCTACATTTTAATTTGGTAGATTTTCTAGGGGTCAAAATGGTATGCCTTAAGGTGCATACACACACAACGATTATGTAAATGAACGATTTTATTAAACTATTTTCGTTCTTTTTTTTTCAAGGGAAATTGAACGAAAATCGTTTACTAAAATCGTTCATTTACTAAATGTAATGAATGATTTTTTTGAACTACAAACGATTTTTGTAGATGGTCTTTCTTTTTAAAAAATACCCACCTTTTCCTTTAGCTCACTCTTTTTAAATTGACTTGTACAGCAGGCCATGAAGTACATTTAGAAAATAGTTAAAGACAACATTTTATTGCAGAGGTTACCAAACCATTACATTCCAGGTATTAAGGATATCCATGCTTGAGTCCAATTGGTTAAATCAAATTGACTGTGATACTAATTAGGTTGCCTGTGCTCAAGCATGGATATCCTTAAAATGTGGACTGTAATGGCGTAGTTTAGGAACCTCTGCTTTATTGTATTTCTTTGCCCCGCTTTAATATAGTTTTGATTACATATTGAGCTTATGTTTTAAATATGCCTACTTTCTTCTTGTGTTTTTAGGAAATGTTTTTGGTGCCTATTTTGCATTTTGTGCTGTTGTTGATGGAATTGAGTACAAAACTGGAATGGGACAGAATAAAAAAGAAGCGAAAGCAAATGCATCAAAATTGGCACTAGATGAACTACTTCAATATGAAGACTCTGAACACCAAGGTACTAACCAGTGACTACTCTGCAACTACTATTACCTTAGTGACAGTTTGAAATCGCTCCTGGAAACTGTTTTTTTTTTTTTTTTTTTTTTTTATGAGCTTTTCTAGTTGTATTGCTTTGTATAGGGGCCCGGGCGTGGGAGTGGCTAAAGTGTCCAGCAGCACCTTCACCCACCACTCACACCAATGGCACTGTGTGCCCTGTGCACAGGCTGCTATGTAGCCTATACTATTCAAGTGAATGTGGGCCCACAGCATGTCTCCCCACCACTCTTTACCGGCAGCACGCATGATGCCACACACCTATCTCTTGCATTGATGGTGTCAATCATTTTTTTAATGTTTTTATTTATTGCTCAACTTTAACTTGATGGATCGAGATGAAACAAAGTGCAGGTTATTTCTAGGAGTTTCCACTACAAAATGAAGCAGTTTTCATGAAAATTAGTTTGTGTAGTTTTTGTGCTAACTTGGAATAAACAGACAGGCGAAACATTCTTTTTATATTTGTATAGGTAAAGTTGAAAAGTACACTATTAAAAAATGTTGCACATCATTGTTTCCTTAAGGTGCCCACACACATACCGACTTGCTCCCAATCAGCCAATGTACACGATTTCCCCTGAACTCTCCCCAGGCAGTCGTGGTCACGATTTGGAGTTAAAAATGTCCAATCTGACTTAAGATCTATCTTGCAGCCAGTGCATTGTATCCCAGATTGGCTAATCTGCCCTACAGCACGGCAGATCTGAAGATGCGATGTACGACGAGCGGGGACGCGCATCGGCATCGTGATCAAGTGTATAAACTCACGATTTGGCCATTTTTTACATGATCTGTCGTCACGATTCGTCGAAATCGGCCAAATTGGATGAATAGTCGGTATGTGTGTGGGCACCTTTAGGAGAAGCTCATACATCGATTATGCATAAATGGTATCAAAACCAGATAGAATTTCCCGGAGCAAAATTCCACTGATGTAATCCCTGTGTTTGCTGTTAGCAGCTTTCTGCTAACATGATAAACCATTCCATGTATAGAATGTATGATATATAGGTCAATTATCAACAACATTTGATATATTAATACACCACTTTTGATGATTTCACTTCAAATTCTGGCTTTTCTTGCTCTTAAAGAGCCTACATAAATATTGGTTGGAGTGAAGATGATATTAAGACAAGTTTTATTTATTTTGGGCTTTTTGTAATTTTGTTAAATGCTTGTCTCACAATCCATTGTGGGACACTGGAGAAGACAGTGGAGTGTAGATTTGGAGTAGAGAGCCTGGGCGCTTCAAGAGTTTTAAATCTCTGGCACCTCCCATGGATAACCGTAGGTAACAGAATATAAAGAGTATAGAGGGAGAGCCTCCAGCGTACTTTGAATTAGGATTTCATGTAAGTCATACAAAAATTTAATTCAATTCTCGTGACGGGACACTAGAGAATTCCATGAGGATATTATAAGGCTGTCCTTAAGGGAGGCTACTCTCAGTACCTTATGACCAAAGCTTGCATGTTTTAGCACAAGTATTGAACCTAGAATACTTAGCAAAGGTTTTATTTGAAGACCAGTTTGCCACCCAGCACAACTGCTTAGCACAACCCCAGTAACAATATTCACAAATCAATCTGGTGGAATAGAAAACAGAAAATGCCACCAAGTTAAGTCTGGCAAATTACAAAGTAAGCGGGCGTTGCCGAAACAGGCATGGAAGTAGGACACACACATCCTTGCTGTCCAGCTCATTATCTGATATTCAGTAACCTACCTTGGTGATTGTGCCCTATGTGAGGTCTCACTCTGAGTCTGCGCTGTTAAATAACATTGTAAACCTGCTTTGGGGATTCTTGCTGCTGTCCATGGCGTGGTGTGCCTCATCAAGGGATTTCTGGCCTGGTCCTTCTTGTGCACCATTATTTACTCCTGTCAGGACCTGCTCTCTCACTGGTGGCCTACCGATTTGCCACTGTCGGTTTCCGGGCTTCCCTCATTCCTGTAGCTTGGGTCCTCTCTGTGCCAAAGTCTGTCTGGGAAGTTAATTCCATCCACTTCCTGTAACTCCCATCGGCATGTCCATACAGCTGCCATTGTAAAGGTCTCTGCGCCCTGCTTTTCAGTGCGCTGACTGTGACTCTCTTACATGTGCCCTGACATCTTTCTGGACGTACGGAGTAGTGCTGGTTGGACTTTACTGTTTCCTGCTGTCCACATCACTATTCAGTGATCACGCCTTAGCCTGCCCTCTGGTGCTTTGCTGTACCCTCCCAGTTTAATATGGCTAGATTGGATTGTGGTATAGAGGTCAGGAAGCTGGACTGTCTTGTCCTTACTACGATTGCTACACTACCCGCATCCCAGCAGGTGCTGGGATCCATTGGATCATATTGTGCATTTTTTTCCTGATGTTACACTTCAGGAAATGCTACAGGCAGTGGGTAACTATGAACAAAGAATCGTGGATAAAATTGAGTAGGCTAGTGGGAGAAAGCAGATGAAGGTTCTGCAAAATATAATTCTACAGCAATATCTGTCTTTATAATAAATGATAAAATAACAAAAAAATTAAATAGTTTCGTTTTCATAGAAAATGTATACATTGGTGAATATACTATATCAATAAAATAGTTTTCGTGTACATCTTATGCATTGTTCTTCGACACCGTCCATTATAGCAATTGATTCCATTATTACAAACTATCGGACAACTGTTTTCTAAATAAATGTCCAGGGCATGTTTTCATCCAAATGAGGGTGAGATATATTGTGTAGTATTTACAGCACAGCAATATTAGATTCACTGATCTGCACTATGTTGGAACTATTTTTCTTTCCCTCTGATTCCTGTACATAAGAAGAAACAACATTGGATGATATGACATCCACATTGCCTAGGCAACCACCACAGGACAATGTTGTGAGTTTGTCCAATGCCTGATATTTCTTTTTCATCCGATCTGGGGGACACTGGACCTTTGGGGTTGCTTGAGGGTTCGAAGGAGCCGACACTTAGACTATTATAACTTTTAAGGGAGTAGCTCCTCCTCTCTACATCCTTTATCTACTGTACATTTTGTTTAAAAAATGTAAAAAAAATTATTTCACCAGAAAAACGTGTAGTGTTTCTACTCTCCTTAACGTAGTGGTACTTCAGGACATTCACAATGGCTTTTCAGGTGTCCGGGATGATGTGCCCCAAAACCTGGGGGGAAATGAGGGTCCCAAACTTCAGGTCTTCAAAGGACCTTCCTGTAGCCAGGTACCTCAGGGTAGCAATGAGCCCCTCCTCATATTCGTATCTTGCCTCCGAATATAGGAGGTCACCAGATGCAGCAACTCCTGGAAGGTGGCGTCATCCATGCGCAGGTAGTTTCGGTAATCGTCCGGGTTTTTTTCCCGAATCTCCATTAGCAGCGGCATCTGGGAGTGAGTCTCCCTCCTCATCAGCCACTCCTTCGTCCAGCAGAACCTCATCCTCCTCCTTAGCTCAGCTCCAACCCGTGGTTGCAGCACACATTGAGAGATCCAGAGGCTATGATAACCGGGTAAGAAGGGACTCCACTCGAAGCTCTCCCTCACATTGGCTCCCAGCCAACAATCAGTGCAGCCGCTAGACTGCTAGTGAAGTGAACTATGTTTAATGTCCCAAGTTTGGGAGTACCAACATTGTGTGATTTATCCTTTTTGGCTGAGGTTTCACAACCGCTATTCATAGTACAGGCATTGTGTGGCTTTTCTTGGTCCTTTGGTCTATCCGGGTATGTTTTTTTTTTTTTTTTTTTGTATGCAGTGGGCCTGGTTGTCACGTGCACCTAGGTTCAAGTGCCCTGACATTTGTGCTGTTAATGTTCTGATGGGTCAAGCTTTTCATGCTTCACTGTTGATTTAGCAGGTTCTATTTCTCTCGCTGTAGTTGTCCCCTGACAGGAGGGGGTATCTTTACCCAGGCCGACTCTTTTGAGCCACAGATGTTTCCGCCTTTGTTTTTCCCATTGGTCCTGAGACCGTGTCTTGCGTATTGTAGCACCTGCACAGGTCCTGCTGCAAGGTCCAGCGCAGCAGTTGGAGCTGCCCTAGACAGGTACTGGCTTCCTTTCAATGGTGGCCTGTTTTCTTGCCATCTGATTTTTTGAGCCTTGCCTACATTGAGGGGATGTAGCCCGAAAGGTCTGCCGTTATCGTTTTTAGGTGACCATTGTTCCTGGACTATGGGTGTTTTACATCTATATCCCAGACTCGGGTAGGATACCGTGGTTGTCATTTCGGTACTTCGGTTTCAGAGTTTTCCTCCTTGTTGTATGTAGGGGGCTAGGTCCCATTTCCCTTTTGAGTGCTTTCCCGCAGGGTTGGAGTTCTCTTTGTGTCAGAACTAGCAGTGCTTACGGGTGGTAAAAGTACTTCCTTACTAGTGTCTGCGCCTAGTCTACTAGTGCTAGGTATTCGTACTTTTTATGAACTGTTATCTCTGCAATGAATTTGAGTCCTTAGTTGTGGTCCTGGCGCTGCTGCTAGTTTGCAGTGGTGATTACTTCCTAATTCGTTGATCACATTTGGCAGCAGCATGGCCACTACCTGTAAGATCCCCTTCGGGAAGCTGAGAAGCGTGAACTTATTGGCTTCTTTCAGGACTGCTAGCTTGCTTTGCTGCACCTGTTTTTGTGGTGTGGTTCCACTGAGCCCAAGGGTTCTAATATGAGGGCCCGGGGATGTCTTTTACATTTCGGTTCTCAGTTGTGTTTTATTTCAGCAGTATGGATGGACAGAATATAAAGTCGATTTCGGTGTCCATTTCTCTGCTGGGCCGTGTCAGAATCGCACATTCTGCAGCTTTTCTACAGGCTTGTTCTGATTTGTTCTTTTGTTTTCCACGGTACGCTCAGCTATGCTTACCATGGTTTAGTTTACCAAGGCTTCTCTTCACCTGCAGGAATTGGTAGCTGTCCTTCTGAATGTCCATCCTCCTTGTTCAGTCTCAGGGCTAGTTTCTGCTGAGACTACTTGTGGCTCTAGCCTTGGTTTTTCGGATGTTGGGTCCCCCAAATGGGCTAGTTGTTCCTGCTCGGTTCTAGGACCCACAGTGTGCCTACCACTTGCTAATTGTGTCCATCGTTACCAAGTGTTTCTGATTCTGGAGTTGGAATCTCTGCTGCGCTCTACATTGCCTGGGTACCGATTCGGTCCCACATGTGCTACTGCACTGTGTCTCTGCATGCTCTACGTATTGCCTCCATTGGGATATTAAAGCACAAACCATAGGACATACGGTTCTGTATGCTCCTATGTGTCTGATTGCCTTTTGTTGCGACATTGAAGCCTGCATGGCTCAGGGTGTGGATCCTCAGCTTTTGTGCTATACAGACTGGGTCCGAATCCTCCGGTGTTAAATTTCTCTTAAGGGACGTATGTGCTGCTTTCTTGCCTTTATGTTTTGGGACTCCCTGACGTCTTTTCAGGACACTTATTCTGAGCGAATCACAAAAAATAAAATGAGTAAAACGGCACTCTTCAATCAGCAGCTATTTGTAGGTGAGTGTTAGCCTCCCAAATTATGTAAAATATATAAAGTAGTAAAAACAGCGCTAGTAGGTATCCAATAACTATTCAGTTCAAATATTAATCATAATCACGGCTTGGTTAATATAGTAAAAACACTTTTATTAAGATAAGTACCTCTGTACTAACATAATAATAAAATATATAGATGTTCAATAGACACAATAAAAGAGTGGCATTGATCAGCTATATGTGTACATTACTTGTAATGGAATGACAACTATTCAAATCCTGTAAGGTTCTTATAGTCCATATAACATTGTCCAAAAAATTCCGGTATATTATCCAGTATTAAGAGAGTGTATTACCCAATGGATAGGTCCACAATCGACATCACTTGGCAAGGACTCCTTGCAACATTGAGTTGATGCCAATAGATGGCAGGATCGGGTGAAAATTTCTTTGTAAACTGGTCCGGAATAGATGTATAGGATAATCCAGGTAAGTTTGGAAAACCGGAACAAGTGGTCCCGATAGTTCTGGCTCAACGTGTTTCTGTATGGAACATCCTCATACCTTCCTCAGGAGCAAGTGAATAAATCCAGGAACGGTAGCTGGTATTTATGCCACACTAATAAGTAAATAATCGTCAGGTGTAATCTGACAATTAACCAAGCCGTGGACATTCAATACATATCTTATAAATGGTGCATATAATAGGAGGCAGTCATACTAAAAATGTGTGCAATAGTTTTTAAAAAAAAAATGTATAATATATATTTATATAATTGACTAAATACCTCCAGTATTGGTCCTGATGTTCCCACCACGTGAGCATTCGTCATCACGTGGGCAGTCCCGATCACGTGATCTATGACACATCGGCTGCAACTTTATCTTTATTGGTGGATCGAGTCATGCACCTAGTGTTGACATCACGTGCCTGTCAATATGCTAATTAGAGAAAAGGTAAATAACTAAAAGGACTTGAGCCATTAGTCGGGGACAAACAGTGAGTATATTAACTATTAAAACCCCCAATGAGGGCTTTTTATGTTACAATAAAGTCATATATTAAAATGTGTTGTGCGTATTTACAATTACATCTAGACATGTGATGTAAACCTTGTCTGTATGAACACATCACATTGTTTCTTTAAACCGATTACTCCTAATACCGTGATTATGATTAATATTTGAACTGAATAGTTATCTGATGCCTACTAGCGCTTTATTTTGAGCGATTTTCTGGCGCGGTTTCCTATCTCCTTAGTTTGGTCTTCTCAGTGGTCTGCTTAAAGTCCATTTCCTTTTAATTTTTTCGTCCTTGAGGCGGTAGTCCGGACTTGGTCAGGCTGTTTTGAAATTGCCTTGGCAGCTATTTGTGGTGAGCTGAATCCGTTTGCATTCTGGCTTCTCCAAATTGTTGTCTTCTTTTCTATTATTATTATTTTGGAGCTTCTGTTAGAGACTTTCACTGTTTGCTCATATTTTCTAGGTGGCTGCACACTCTGGTATGTGTTGGTTATTTGTAAGGCTGACTGGTGCAGTATTAACAGTCTGTAGGGGTGAATCTATTGTTTTTTAAGGCGTGATAATTAATGAGCGCCCAGTGTTGCAATTCAATTGTTCTAGGCGCTCATTAATTATCGTCCTCTTCGCCCCGGGTTTAGCTGTGCAATATAAGTTGTAAGTTTAGACATTAAGGCCCTGATTCAGAGCCGCTCGTAAGCGGCCGCTTGTTCGTTCTGACCGATGTTCGCACATCTGCGCATGCGTACGGTTTTTAATACGCATGCGTCAACCAGTCAGTGCGGCCAAAAATCGTTTGTTCGCTATATAGCGAATGCCTGCTATTTTGAGTGACAGAAGGAGGCGTATGTGGGTGGTAACAGGGGAAGGTGCTTGAAAACGGGGGTGTGGAATTCGAACGCAGGCGTGCTTAAAGGTCAAAACGGGCGTTTTAAGGGAGTGCATAATTAATACAGCAGCGTCATTGACCACGTCACTTGGTTTTTTGTTACTCAGAACTGCTCGCAAAATAGCGGTTGAAAAAACCAACCACAAGAATAGCGAGCAGTTCATACGCTGTTCGATGTACTCGATTAATCTAATAAATAGCGGACATGACGTATGGCGCAAGCGGCAAGGGGGCGTATTTTTCAAAATTACAACCGCAAGTTTTGCTCGTTCAGACTTAGAGGCGTGAACAGACCGCAATTACCGAACGGTTCATTTGAATAGCCACCCCTTGTTTTAGAACGAACGACCGCAAATAGCGAGCGGCTCTGAATGAGGGCCTAAGTCCAGTATTATAAACTTATATGGAACCTGTAAAATAAAAATAAAAAATTTCTATTTTTGTTTCAATAACTTCATTCTGCCTTCAGTCTCAAACTTTACATCTTTCCAATTTTGCCATCCTGAGATTTTTAGGCCTCTGACAGCATATTTGGTAACAAACTACTAGTACATATGTACCTCTCACAAAAAACTGAAACCTTCCATTTCTTTCCAAGCTGAGATAATGGCACCCTGAAAAGTCATATTTTCGGAAATCTTTTGTTCTTGTTGGGCTCTCTTTTTCATCATTAAAGTGAAATAAGGTAATTATGCCTAAAAATGTAGCCCAAACTTTGCTGAGAACAATAACTTTTGTCCCAAGGCTCTACCACATACCAGTCCTGACATATGTGTGTAAATGTGTAGAAACACAAAAATTGCTGTCTGCCATGATTTAAAGATGGCCACCATTTACAAAAGGAAGCAAGTAAAAAAAATATATTGGTGGTTTCGAACTATTGGTGTATATAGAGGAGATAAATGAAAAAAAAATAAAATTTCTTTAAAAATTGTCAAGCAACCGGTGTTGAACCACTTCGTATAGATTGACCCAGTTGAATGTAGTTTTTTTGTTGTTGTTTTTGGGGATCCTGGGGTGTTGCTGTATGGTATACAGGGTGGTGGGAGGAGGGTGTATGTTGATTGGCCAGGTTTGGTGTTGCGTATTAAAAAGCGATTTATAAGTCGCCGGTTCAAATCACAACACTGGAAGGCTGACAGATGAAAACACTGACACTGGCTGGTAAGTATATTTACCTCTGTCCCCCCTCCCCCCCAACCCTCCCTTGGGGGTGCCTAATCCTAAGAATCCGGGGGTGGTGCCCATCCCTAAGTCTCACCTGTGGTGCCTAACCCGGTGATCCCTAGCCTAACCCTCCGGGGGGGGGCCTAAACCTAATCCTCCCAGCGGCTAACTGCTTACGACAAGCGGCTTACCTACGTTTGGTATGCCGGGCGTTGGGCTAATGATATCCGTCGATATTTAGACACCTATATTTAGCCCCATGCCGGGATTCTAACTACATCCCGTTCTTATGTGTGATGACTTTTCACATAGGGCCTGATTCAGCTTTGGGAATAGAGTGAGATATAGCAAGTAATTGTGTATCTTGGTAAAACCATGAAACCATGTTGCACTGCAGGTAGGGCAGATTTAAAATGTGCAGAGACATTTAGTTTTGGGAGGGGTTTGTCCAAACTGAAATTTACATTGCAGTGTAGAAATAAAGTTGTCCAGTATTTTCGGCTTACATGCAAAAGCAGCCACTATTTACCCTACATGACAATTTTTTTGTATGTATTTGCACCCCTTCCAATGCAACATGGTTTGTCCAGGTTCACACTTACTTGCTATATCTTGCTCTATTCCCAATGCTTTATCAGGCCCATAGTTCCATCTTCTAGTTATGTTTTAATCATAATTGATTGTGGAAAGGCTGCATTAGTTTGTCCTTTTTGATATTGTTCTCAATATTATAATACCTGCTAGCTCTCATAGACACTGGCTGCTTAAATACCACCAGGCCACTCTTCTTTTCATATATTTTTTTAATATGTGCTGGGTTCATTCTTCCATTCTCATGCCATATTTCTTGTTTGTTAAGGTAATTTTTTAGTGTTGTGAGTGTAAACTTTTAATATTTCTAATAAATGCAATTAAAGTAATTCAACAGACAATGGTCATCTTGGAGGCTGGCTGGTCTCACTTGTGGACAATGTAAAGGGACAACACCATGATCCTGCTTTTTTTCTTCCCTCTTTGCAGGGCACTTTTGGTACGCTTTAGTGGTTTTATGTAAGCCAACTAAATGCGTTAACAGATTGTACCTTGATGTGGATCAGAACATTGAGAATCACTTTGAGCTCCAGCACGTTGATTGGGAGCTTCAACTCCTCTGGAGTCCAAAGGCCCTAGAACTTGCCTAAAGAGCAACAGCACTTAACTCCCAGTCCCACATGGAGAACAGGATGACCCATGTAGATATTATCACCTTTCACCCACCAGCGTTGAGATACATTTTTAAAGAGCCTGAAACGCTTGCTTCGATTAAAAATTAGTTTGATCTGGAATGTCTGTGAAGGAAACTGTTTACATTGCCGTATTCCCCAGAACCTCCATACTAAGGTGAACTGACACCTACCAGTGCTCCAAAAGGGACCTCCTTTTCTGGTAAGATGACCCGACTGGTGTCGATCATGCAGGTCTTGGACGATTATACACTGGTAAGCAGTCAGGTTGGACTTCTTGAAGCTGATAAATCCACAGCCTGGATTGTCTGGAAAACCAAAAACAGTTCCCAGGCCTAATTACAATCATTCTGAAAAGGGAGGATTGTCACCTCCAAAGATCTGCGAACAGCCATAATGATGGTGGAAATCCTCAGTTGCTTGGCCAGACTGAAGGGCTGGGCCTGGAACTGGACAGCAGTAATCATATTGTTGTCTTTCCCAGATGGGAACATGTATGTATATATACTTGATGTCCATGGACACTATGAATGTGATCTGTTCCATGCTGTTAATGAGGGATGCAGTAATAAGACCGGAAGCCGCAAGGCCAACAGCAGAATGCTGGCTAGGGATTATTGATATGCGTCGAAATACCGACGCCTATCCATAATCCCCATGCCGGAATCCAGAACGACGCGGGACCGAACGAGGTAAGTACGGTCCGTGCGTCCTCATAGCCGCGGAAGGGAGACATAGGGTTAGGCACTGTCACAAGCCACCACGCTGCCAATACTGTGTGGGGTGAATGCCGGGCAAGTGTTTTCGCTGAAGTCTCCTCCTTCCTCCTGTTAGGATCTGTGGTTGCAGCATATTGTTTGCAGTTCCAGCCTTAGTTGCTACTGAGGCTCTGCACTAATTACTGCCTGTCTGTGTGCAGTATCAGGTGCACACTAATTGATTCTCCTGTCTGTGTACAACCCAGCTGCACACTAGTCTGTCATTAGGGAGGCTTGCTCTGGTTGTGTCCTGTTTCTGTTAAATTCCAGCCAGCCCTTCACTCCATGCCAGTGATGGCGTTTCTCAAGTTTCCAGTTGTGCCCAGTCTCCTGTTTTAGTCGAGTTCCAGAATCCTGTTTTGCTGTGTTTACCGCTGCTGTTTGTTCCATCCAGGCGGTCCGGCTAGCACACTGTCTGCTAGTGCTACTTGTGTCATCTAAGCGGCACGGCGTGCATTCTCATCCTGGGGCGCATGCCAGCGTCCAGCGGCTAGTGACAACCCGGCAACATTGGACGCACCTCAGCGTCCAAAGTGTGCAGTCTGGCGCATCATCGCAAGTGTCAACCCAGCGACATTGGCCGCACCTCAGCGTCCAAAGTGCGCAATCTGGCACACCGTCGCCAGTGTTAACCCGGCGGCATTGGTCGCACCTCCACGCCCTTGGGCATATTACACCAGAGACTTACCAGCCCTCAAAGCTACCTCTACAGCCCAAAGATTGCCTCCACAGCCCAAAAGTTGCATCAAACCCTTGGCCCTCAGGCCACAACTAGTCAAGGCATACCAGCCCTCAAGGCTGCTTCCACAGCCCAAAGGCTGCATCTCACCCTTGGCCCTCGTGCCACGACTAGCCAAGTCATACCCAACCTTCAAGGCTGCTGCACGGCCGCATTCAGCCAAGGTATACCAGCCCTCAAGGCTGTAGCAGGACTAATTCCCTTTGGTCTTGCCCAAGCCTTAACAGGCACCCCCGGGGGAAGGTTAGGGATAAGGACCCCCGGGAGGGTTAGGGGAGGGGGAGGGTGTGGGGCAGGTTTAGGCACCCCAGGGGGGAGGTTAGGCACTAAGGGGGGAGGTTAGGCACCCCTGAAGGAGGGTTGGGGGGGGGAGAGGGGAGGGTTAGGTAATTTACTCCCCTCCGTCGGGATCTCCGCTGTTCGGCCTGCCAGTGTCAGGATTTCGAGGTCATTCATACCGATCCCGTTTATGACGGTCCACAAGGACTCAGTATTGAACCTGTACAAGAAAAAGCTGTGTGCAGGCTCTGCTGCTGTGTCCTAACATATGATATGTCCTTATAACATATGATATAACACAGTGTGAGTAAGCTGTTAATTCAGATGTATTAAAATATTTCAATAGCTACGTAATGCAAATCTGACTGGTGGGTGTGTGGCAGTACATTAAAATCCTGGAAGTACATTAATGGCATTTATATGTGGTAGTGTTCCTTTTGATGTGTGACAAAGAGGGATATTACTATCTACAACACTGGCAATGATTTTTGTGGACACACAATACCTTGCCTAAACCCTTGAGGACATTACCCAATATATAATCAAATTATTTTTTGGATGGTGGCTACATTATTACCATTCATTTTAATAACATTGTCATGCAGTGGGTGTTACATCACACTGTGTAAATCCTTGGGGATGTCTGTTATTCCCACCTTCATCTGATAATCAAGTATAAACTCCTCAATACAATATAAAATATATGAAAGAGACACTTATAGCGGCATTCCTGCATACAGGAAGTTTTTATCACAATTGCTATATTTTTTCACACTTCTAAGGGCCGTATTCAATTAGCGTTGAAATGCCGTTTTCAGTGATTAGTTTCGTGAGTGACGTCATTTCGCTATTGAAAAGTTCCCCCCGTATTGAATTCTGGAGACTTTCGCCGGTGCGAAAACTCAATGCAATGGAACCGGCGTAAAAGTTTCGCCTATGAATAGGTGTCGGAAAAAAGTGCAGAATTGGGGTTTTGGGGTGTAAACTTCAGAAAAAAACCCTGCACCCTTGGGACAGTGCCCCAAAGGTAATTCGCGTCAAACATTTTAAAAAAAAAATACTTTAGTTCACCCCAAAAAAGTATTTTAATTTTGGGGGCGAAAAATTCCAAAGTTGGGGGACAAATTTGAAAACTAGTGAAATAGACTCGAGGGGGGTCCCCAAGTATGCCCCAGGTTTTTTTAAGTTTGCAGGTGATTGCAGCAGATGGATTTTTAAAGTTTTTTTTAAAACTTCACTGTAGCAACTTTAAAATATGCTAGCCACCATTTTTGTGTCCCCCAAATATGCTGGGACTACTTGTTTTCTGCAAAAAAACCTGCTAAATGCTATTCACCACTTCTGCAAAGATGCTAATTAGCAGCTATTGAGAGCAATTAAGTACCCCAAATACCTTCAGCAGGGCTATTTGGGGTTATCTATAGTGATCCCCAATGTCAGTACATCTTTTGGGGGGTGTCAGGCTGATTTCCCCAAATCTGACAGCACTTTTCGCCTCTTTGCGTTTCGCCGGGGGCTGTTTTCGATGATATCTAATTGAATACGGGGATAAGCGGGGACGCGCAAGATACTTTTTCGCATGGAAAATCAGCGATGTCGACAAAGTCCGGCATGCGGAAAGTACTGGACTTTTCACATCTAATTGAATATGCCCCTTAGTATTATTTTGCAGTCATTTTAATTAACGGTATTTTAATTTATGTAATACGTTTAATTTTAATTTCTCTCTTTGTGCACCACAGTATAGAAATTCTAGTCTTTAAAAAAAAAAATTCTCAGTATTGAATCTGTCTGCCCTCATCTTAACATTTAGGGATTTCAGGTTCAGAATAGGCTAAACAGAACTTCAGTTTCTGTACCAGAAAAATCAAAATTCTAATAAAAACTGAAATAACCTTCAGATCAACAACTGGGAAGGAGGAGGAGGAGGGGGGGGGTGACTTGTGCACAGAAAAGCGATTGAAAAACTCCCTCCACGGCAAAGCAATTTGAACAGGGGCAGCCAGGGAACTAAAGTGTATCTCTGCGTGACTATACCTGTCATTCAGACATCTGTGGTGACACCGACCCTCCTTCCCCAGGTCTCCGTGCAGGCCCATTTGAGTGGAGGTGGTAATCACCACAGACGCATGTAGCCTCAGAAATAATGTCCTTTAATTAGAACCATAAGGACCTCCGCAGCGAATGTGACTCTAGAGTAGGGGTGGGCAATAAGCGGCCCCCAGCTGCTGTAGAACTACATTACCCAGTGTGCCCTGCCACAGTTTTGTTATTTGGCCATGCTAAAACTGTTGCAATGCATGCTGGGATTTGTAGTTCAACAACAATTGGAGGGCCGCTTATTGCCCACCCCTACTCTAGAGCCTTCTTAGATTCAGTGTTTGCTTCCCTAGTATAAAGCCAGAGCACACTGCAGAAATTGCCAATCTGAAGCCCATATCGGAGGCCACAAAAATTCTCATCAATGGCTGCTTCTCCCAGATAAACGGAGAACTCACAGAACATAACCGCTCAGCCACCCCAGAACACCTCACCACTACTTCACTGCAGATGAGAGATCAGATAGGGAGAAGAATGAGCTTCCACCAGGGGTTCCTTAAAAATGACCTCTGTGCCTGTTCTGGTTGCTTGCCAGCAGTAAGTCACACCAAGAAGGAAGTCCCAAGCGGGCAGAACTATGGGAGACAATGGAGGTGCCTGCCGCCGGGCTCCAGCTCCGAAGGGGCACCTCCTCCATTGTCCACAACATATTCACCCCACCTAGGGCTGTTACTATGTACCTGGAGTGTACGGTCATGGCAGCCCAATTACTGGCACCCCTTCCTACCACCTGCAAAGCCACCATACACTAGTGGAGAGCTCCATGTCACACCATCAGCTGCCACCTTTGTATATCTATAGCCTGTTTGCATGCAAATTGCTACATTACAGTGTTAGCGGCTGTGGCGAGGGTAGGGCACCAAATTATAACTTGCCTCCGGGCGTCTGTAATGAACTTACGCCACTGGTCCCAAGGGAAAGAAACAAATAGTATTACTATGCATTGCATTGGTAGTTTTTTTACTTGAATGGATCGTTTGCTTTCTTAATTTGCATATGTCTGGGTTAATGTTTTTGAGAGCATTTAAATACATCTTTTTATTTTCTTGCAATATTAGTATAAAACTAAGCCTCCTTTTCCCTACATTTCTTTTAGTAGATCTAAAAGAACTACTTTATGCTGTCTCCTGGTTGGACCCTCTCTGCATATGATGTGACTCGCAACGCTTGTATTATAGATAAATTGCTGTGAGCAAGTGGCATGCTGTATTTTGTGCTTTAAGACATAGCCTTCATCTTGTAGGTTTGATAGTAGGGAGGAGTCCACCGCAATTTACTGTAAAATCCCAAATTGATCTGGCTGCATATTTGGCACACCTCAATGGAGTTGGGAGGTGTTTGTTAATGTTATGTATTTTTTCAGCTGTTAAACCCTTTATTTATATGGACAAAATTCACATGATAATGTTAATATAAAGCAGTTTATTGTACACTTTTTACAAGAACTCTATTAATAATTAACCAGTTTGTTGTGTTTGTTTACTCTACTTTTATTAGTGTTCCTTTTTGTGTAATTGTAGCTCAAACTACAGTAAGTAACAACATGTGTGTTACTGGAGGCCCTCCCTTATTGCCAGTGGAACCAAGAGTCTCATCCGAGCCTTTAAGCAGTTCTAGAACACGAGTTGGTAAGTTTTACTTTAGTTGTTTTTTTGTTTTTTTATTGAAAAGTTATATGCATTGATAGAAAATTAAAAAAATATTCTGAATTAAAAAAAAGTGCAGTGGAAGATGAGCACAGATATAGCACAGTTCCATTTTATAATGGTTGTTGATATTTAACCCTAAAGGGATACTGGCATATATGAAATATATGAAGCAGCAAGAAGCTACAAACAGGGCTTGATTCAGAGTTGTATGAAATTGCAGCCTTACGGTTTCTGAAATTATAGTGGCCAAATCATTTATACTGTATGTAAACAACAGTGCTCACCAATCTCCTTCCAAAGTAACAGTGTACTATATACACATTTTCCACTCTTTTCTACCATGTAATGAAATGGCAGAATGTATATTATAGAACAGACTCGAACATCCATTCCCTACTTTCAAAGTATTTTATGCTAATGTTTATCATAAATAAGTCTGCAAAGCCATAATATTAGACCTGATGCATGACCAGTGATGCAAAAGACCCAGTAGTGCTGCTTCCTTGAATCTACAGTGCAAGCGTTGCATACTTAATTCTACCAAACTGTGTTTGCCTTTTTTTTTTTTTTTTTTTGCAGTGCTTTACCCAAACCTATTGCCCATGTACCACCTTCAACTAAACCTCTGGCATCTTGTATTAGTGGCATGGCTCTAAAGGTCTTCATTGTCAGGAAGAAGCAATCTTGTAAAAATGTATTTAAATGTTGAAAGCTAGCAAAGTCGTCTTTCTACTTCAGGGTCCATAGTCTCCACAGGGAGACCTTTAGGTATAGGTGATGCAGAGTCATCCGGGCACCTTACGCAGTAAATTTTTCTCCCAGGATGCACTTGAGTCTCCCGCTATACCCCGCCCCTGGGCCAGAGGCACCTCAGTTTTGTTGGGTGCCCAGTCGGAGTCTGGTCACTGCTACGCGGGGGGGATGATTAACAGCCCCTGAAGAGTTTATTTTTAAACAAGTTTACCTTCAAGTGCGGACGTCCGCACTGCCGCTCCATCACCCCACCGGCGCAGAGACGCCGGTACTGATCCGGGGATCACGGTGGGCCACGGGGTCTTGGCTAGCAGGGACCCCGGAGGATCCCTGGACTGCGGCTGGATGCTACGGGGATTCAAGGTAAGCGGCGTGCACCGTGGTGGTGATACGCCGAGACGCAGTCCTTTTTCCCCCAGGGCGGAGGACTCCCTGGGGATGACAGCAAGTGGAGCCTGGCATTGATCCTGCGCTTCCACTAGGCCACCAGGGACAGCGGGCTGCAGCGTTATGGATATGCTCCAGCATCCTTGGGGCTAAATGCTGGCCAGGGGAGGTTGCCTTCCCTGTTTAACAGCCGGCTCCTCCCCGCTGCACAGCGCGCCTTTCCACCGCAGTCTGGCTGGGCTGTGGCAGCTCTCCTCCTCCGGATCCGCCCCCTCAGAAGTCTTCGGTGGCCATTTTCTCCTGGCTGAGTCTCAGATCACACAGGCGGTGCGGAGCCCAGGTCCCCCTACATACCTCTCCTCCTGGAAGTGGTCAGTGTATGTAGCACTATATCCTACCAGACGCTAAAGGTGCGTACACATTGAGCGATTAAAGTGGATGACTGAACGCTATCGTTATCGTTCAGTCGTTCACTTTATCGTCCATTTTTTTACCTAAATGATGAACGATGACGATGAACAACGAACGATGCTCGTTCCTGCAGGTCGTTCGTCTTTATTGTTCATCGGGCAAACATGCAGGCCAACCTGACGATATTGTCAGGTTTCTGCATGTTGAGGAATGGGGGAGAGAGCCCGGCGCTGAACGATATCGTTAATGATATCATTCAGCGGGTGTGCTCAATGTCATGAACGACATTGAGCACACCCTGCCAGGGTTACACTAGACGTTATCGCTCAGGGAGCATATCGTCTAGTGTGTACGCTCCTTTAGTCTGTGTAGTTGATTGGTAGTGCCATTAAGTGCAGGTGTTATTATTTTGCATTGTATGTGACTTTATGCTAGCGCTGTCTATCTGAGTATCACTTTCTAAACTGTCAGCCATTTTACTTTCCCTGTGTCTTTTTCTCACTGAGCCCAAATACAAGTGTTGTCAGGGTGTAGCCTCATAGTCTGTTATTCTGTGTGGTGGGTCACATACTGTATATTGGTATCCTCTTCACCATGTCTGGTAGTGAAAGTGATATGCCAAATTTGGCTCCCGCTCAGGGGTTATGCAAAAAGTGTACAGCGGGAATTAGGGGTGGGAGACATGATTCTTGAGGGATTATGTTTGAGGTGTTATGCTCCTCCATGTCTCTGCCACTCCGCAGGAACCCCTTTGGGTGTGCTTACGACCATTGCGGGACGTTTAGCTGCCCCTCCTGTGTTTTCCCCGCTAGGGTTCACACAGCAGCAGCTTATGCCCTCTCAGAGCCTGCTTCCGCAGACTGCACCCATACAGGTATTATCCCCTCCGTGGGTTAATACGATTCCTACCGTGCTACAAAGTGTGGCTGAGGTGCGGCAGGGGGAGGCATCCCATAGTAGACCGGCTAAAAGATTTTTGCCGTCGTCTCAATCCACTCTGTATGATGACGATGCTGTGTCATCTGACGATGGGGTGCTCTCGGATGAATCTGACTCTGAATCCTCTACACGTGAGGTAGAGACCAAATCAAAAATATATATTCTGGGTCTGATACAAGCTGTCCGGGCGGCCTTGGTCATAGAGGAGGACGAACCTCCAGCACCTATGTCCAAGCATGCATATTTCAAGGACATAAAGGCAACCGCGGCTATATTTTCTTTGTCTTATCAACTAGTTGAACACCTAGAGGTGGCTTGGAAAACACCTGGAAAGCATTACCAGCCGCAGAATCGTCTGGCCTATGCTTACCCTTTTGCCGAGGACTGTTTTACTAAATGGGAAACATCACCGGCACTGGATTGCCATGGTAAACGCTTGGTTAAAAGCGAGACACTTCCTATGCCTTCTATGTCATCCCTGAATGATACTACAGATAGGAAGGTGGAGGTTTGTCTGAAATCCATCTTTCAGGTGCCGCGTGCAGACCAGCCATGGCTATCTGCTGGGTGGCTCGGGCTATGGAATGTTGGGCAAACACACTGGAAGGGTCCTTGTCTTCGGAGGCGACCTGGGGATTTTATGGTGTTGCTGGATATTCAGGATGCCTACAGTACTTGCATATCCCGATTGCTTCGGCTCACCAGCGTTTTCTCAGGTTTGCTGTGTCACAACAACATTTCCATTTTCAGGCTCTATTTGGCCTCTACTGCACCTTGGATGTTTACAAAAATTATGGCGGTTATGGCAGCCCATCTGCGGCTGCAAGGGGTCCGCCTGTTACCATGCCTGGACAACCTCTTACTGTTAGCAGGGTCTCCAGAAGTACTTCCCCACCACCTGCAGCTGACAATATCTCTGCTGAAGATGCACGGGTGGTTGATGAATTGGAAGAAGTCGTCCTTGTTCCCATCTCAAAGGATGCTCCATCTGGGGGCTCTGTTGGATTCCCAACAGCAAGAGAGGGTAAAGAAAAAGACTCCTTTGCGAGGCACACCCCACAATATTATAATCACAAGAAATAGAATAGTAGTTAAAACATACCTTTTATTAAATAATCAATAAAAAGAGAAAATCACTAGAATAACTATCTATGACCATATTACGAGCTAAATGAATGATCAAAGCACTAATATCACACACAGACAAAAAAATATATAATAAAAATTGAGGAAAAATAACAATAGTGACACAGGATAGTTATGTGTATAATCTCAGACACTTATCATGTATCCCTATGCAATACGTAGAACACAGATGTATGTAGTCTGTATCCACTGTGATGATTATGGTTAGATCTAAGCAGTAACAGATATAATGTATGTTATAGTTATGGTACCTTGCTGTAATTGCTGCACATATATATACAGGATCTAAACGTTTTGCAAGCTGCGCTATCAATGCCGCCCACATGTATTCAGAAACCAAAATAATATTCTGCATATAGTGGAAGAAACTGAAATTTATACAAATGACAGTGTATTGTTGTAATCAATATGTATAGCTTGCTACAGTTGCTGCACACATGTATATGCACGGAATCTAGTCGTTCTGCATGCAGTGGCGAATTAAAAATATGGAGATCATATATTTTCAATGTGACACCTCACTGTGATAGTCACACACCTATATGCAGAATCTAATAATGCTGTATGCAGCAAAAAAAGATACATAAG
Source organism: Taudactylus pleione (assembly GCA_031769625.1). Taxonomy (NCBI): domain Eukaryota; kingdom Metazoa; phylum Chordata; class Amphibia; order Anura; family Myobatrachidae; genus Taudactylus; species Taudactylus pleione. The sequence goes on from JAUIMM010000035.1 coordinate 9,658,384, forward strand.
TTAGAGCTCATGTGTAAAATAATACATCTGAAATAAATGCCGATCACTAAGTACAGTAAGGGCAATGTCACAAGATAGACAGCACATAAATATTACATAAATTGTAAGAGAAAAGATGAAAATGAAACTTCAATAAATCTAATATACATATAGTCTAATACATATATACTAAAAAGCTGTTCACCATCAAACCGTACCATAATCTAATCACAATGGATATACTGGTGATACGAGGCGTCCCTCTATTACAACAGGTAGGCTACAGGTTCAAATTACATCTAAGTAGATTGAAAAGTCACAGTATGTGCACTTACAGGCCAGATTCTGCTGTCCAACGTCATACAATGTAGAGGACGATGAATGAGTTTCACGGTCTCTAGGCACAATTGGAAACAGTGTAGTCTGCTTCTGCTGTTGGTGCCTATAATATTCTGAAATCCCTGTTGCACTAAGCAGTGCAAGGAATCAGTAAATGGCAACTAATGAGAGAGCAGAGAGATGAAAAGAGAAATAGTACCTGTCCATAAATCTTCCAGGAAGTTGATGGTGTTTCGCCAGAAGCAGGCTTTGTCAAGGAAGCTTCCTTGACAAAATATTTACAAGATAGCAGCGTTAAAATCTATAACCATCCAAGATAGATATTGTGTGAAAAAGTATTAAACAATTTATTAAAAGTCACGAATGGTCAATTGTACATATGACATGGATGAAGGTTAATTATGAAACAATAAAAATGAGCATTGAATTGAATATATACTTTATAGCCTCTTCCAACAATTTCATAGGTAGATATAGCCTGTTCCTATAAAGACTTCCGGATTTTTGAATAGGTGATGTTAACAGTCTCAATTGCAAGAAACGTATTGTGTCCAGTGTATAAATACCAGATCCTGACACCAGGTAGAGGGATGGTCCTATTTGCATACAGTCCCATACGCGCACTCGGAGCCCTCAGATGTCCAAGGTGTAAATAGGTTTTGTAATCCAGGTATTGTGCAAAAGATGTTTCCAAACGAAAATGTACAATAATAACCAGGAAGATGGTCCAGGCTTAGTGTGATCTCCACTAAGAAGACACACTGGTTGGTCATATTGTAGTGTCCAGGAGGGTCTTCTTATACCCCACTAATTGGTTGCTCATTTAGACATGGTTGTAATTAGTCATCTAACAGGCTCATATGTTTATAAAAACAATGTCCTGGTATGGAGGCAGATATATATATATATATATGTATATATATATATATATATATATATATTAGTCAATTTATGAGGAAGACTTTTGTTTTAGTAGCGCTCCGCTAAACTATTCTTACCTTTTCTTTTCTTTCTACGGAGCTAACTTGTCTCACATGTAAATCATGTATTAAACAAAACTACTTCTATTCATACTAAAGCTGAAAATAAAATCTACAATATCAGGAGCTTTATTAACTGTAGTCCGAGTTATGTCGTATACATGATTTCCTGTGACTGCGAATATAAATTTATTGGTAGAATAACAAGATCACTCAAAATAAGATTCCTAGAGCATCGCAGAAATATTATTAAAAAACTACAGTGACATAGTGTGCCTAGACACTTCTGCAATTTTCATAATGGGGACCCAAGTTGTCTAAAACTAGTAGGGATCAAATACATTCCATTAACTAAACGAGGGGGTGACAGATATAAAAATTTGTGTAGACAAGAAGTCTTCTGGATGTTCCAGATGAATTCTATATACCTGGAGGGACTAAATGAGGCGGTAGAACTCAATATGGTTATCTAATGGATTCCTACTCTAAATAAAAACAAAAATATATATAAAAATCTGAATAAAACTATCTCATTAGATATTGATTTTTTAAGCCTTAGAAAATATCATTATTTTCGAGATTTTAGTATCTTTACTCGTCGGGACTTATGATTTTTATCTGTACACTTAAATGATAAATAGATGACAAAGAATATTTATTACTGATGTATAACTAGGATGAATTTAATATCTTGTTTGTATTTGTCGTTGTCCTTTTGTATGACACACATGACATCATACTAGGAATCTATATTTATAAATAGGAGTTGAATCTCCATACACTTTATATAAACCATATGTCAAAGTTAATAAAAGGAAGGTCTACTTAAGTTATGTGTTTTTGATCTTCTCTACCCTCTCACCTTTAATATCCCTCCCCTATGCTTTTTGGGAGGTTTCTAAACCAGTTTTTATCTTTTTCTATATTCCCACTTCCCCCCCTTTTTTTTATATTTATTCATTATTTTTTATTTATTTTTATTCTATATAATGTATCAAACATTTTTCAACATTGGGTCAAATAGTTAGCGGCTCTGAACTACTACTCCCATGATTCTTAGATATACTGATTAGTCATCAGTACAATCGTGTGGTTAATACCACACAATCAGAATAGCGGCATCTAAAAGCCGATAAAATGATATATGTCACATTTGTGGCTATGCTAAGATAAGGATTATGTAACTATTCAATGGGTTTTCATTAAACATTTGATTTTTCTATAATGAAAGATGACTTGAACTACAATACCCATGATTCTAAAATCTATTGACCAGTGCTTAACACGATCACGTGACTAAGACCACATGATCGGAAGAACGGCCTCCGAGAGTTATGTAGATGCCGACAGAACGTCACATGTCACGTTATTGCAGTGACTGTCATTGGACACGGGTCCTTATTATCCAAAAGGATATTAAGAGGAAAGAATCCCCATGGTGATATACGGAGGCAAATCCTCAGACGGATCTCACTCGGGTTACACGTGATGTTATATTTACATCACGTGACCGGAGTTAGCTCCGTAGAAAGAAAAGAAAAGGTAGGAATAGCGGAGCACTATTAAAACAAAAGTCTTCCTCATAAATTGACATATATATATATATATATATATATATATATATATATATTAGATCTGCCTCTGACCCATGACATTAATGTTTTCATAAATATATGAGCTTATTAGATGACTAATTACAACCATGTGTAAATGAGCAACCAATTAGTGGGGTATAAGTAGACCCTCCTGGACACTAGAATTTCACCTTTGAAAAAGCTGTATTATATATACAGCAAAACGCGCCAGTGCCTGCCTCTATCCATCCAGTCTGCCTTCTTAGTGGAGACCACATTAAGCCTGGACCAGCTTCCTGGTTATTATTGGACATTTTTGTTTGGAAACATCTTGTGCACAATACCTGGATTACAAAACCTACTGTATTTACACCTTGGACATCTGAGGGCTCCGAGTGCAGCGTACGGGACTGCATGCAAATAGGACCATCCCTCTACCTGGTGTCAGGATCTGGTAATTTTACACTGGACACAATATGTTTCTTGCAATTGAGACTGTTAACATCACCTATTCAAAAATCCGGAAGTCTTTATAGGAACAGGCTATATCTACCTATGAAATTGTTGGAAGAGGCTATAAAGTATATATTCAATTCAATGCTCATTTTTATTGTTTCATAATTATTAACCTTCATCCATGTCATATGTACAATTGACCATTCGTGTCTTTTAATAAATTGTTTAATACTTTTTCACACAATGTCTATCTTGGATGGTTATAGATTCTAGCGCTGCTATCTTGTAAATATTTTCTCTGTTAGGTCTGACAAACCCTATCTTTAGCAGCTGCTTTGTTAAACAGTTCAATCCAGCGCCTGTATATCCATTTTTTTCAGCTTCCTTGACAAAGCCTGCTTCCGGTGACACACGTGTCGGTTCTTCAGCTGAGGGGGATCCCAGTGCGCACTGTGGATCTCCACACCATCAACCTCCTGCAGTGTTCTCCCCAGAAATTTTTTCCAGCCGGGTGGCATCCAAAAGTAGGCGGGTGGGGGCCTTCGCAATTATGCGCGCGCCGGGAAAAGGGGGTATCTCCCTTACCAATCCAGCCCGACAGGTCTCAGGCTGCTTCCCCACTGGCTCTCAGTCAAAAGTGCCTATTATACAGTGTCCCCTGTAGTTTTCCCCTTTATGCCTTGCCCCCTGTAGTTTAACTTTGCCCTTATGCATTGCCCCCTGGCTGAAGTAGTGCCCCTTATGCAGTGCCCCCAGACTGGCCCCTTATGCAGTGCCCCCAGACTGGCCCCTTATGCAGTGCCCCCAGACTGGCCCCTTATGCAGTGCCCCCAGACTGGCCCCTTATGCAGTGCCCCCAGACTGGCCCCTTATGCAGTGCCCCCAGACTGGCCCCTTATGCAGTGCCCCCAGGTTTAATAGTGTCCCTTATGTAGTGCCCCCAGGTGTCAGGGTTCAGCCTAGGATCGGCCTCTATCACCTCCTTGCCGGCTTCCCCTGACTTCCTTGCAGTCAGACGTCTGGTGCAGTGATGGATGTGGGGCTGAGTATTCTGCCTTAGATGCTTTTTGCGAGCTTCCATGGTCGGCTGTGTGTGCTGGGGATCGGAGTTCCCATCATGGACGCCGCCATGACAGTTCCTCTCATGTGACAGTACTCCTAACCTATGGTAGCATGATTCAGTCAGCTGATGCTGTGCTCCAGTAATCTGCTACCCCTGGGTATAAATCCGCCTCCAGAACTCCAGGAAGTTGCTGTTCAACTTCTTCTCTGTTCCAGTGATACCAGTATTGCTCTGTGCTAATCTTTCAGAGAGCTACTTCAGCCTGTTCACAGTTCTCCAGTCTCCAGTATTAACTTCCAAGCTATTCTTAGTCTGAGAGTAGTTCTCTCCCAGTATCCAGACTGTTTTGTTTTCTATGTCTGTGTGTCTTTGTATATGTGCTGCTAGTATTGCAGGTTCCTTGTGTCACTGAAGTGTCAGATTAACTGCTTTTATTAATTAGCTCACAGCTGGACTTCCCAGCACATATCTGTGTCAATCTGCCCTGTGTCTTGTCAGTGCAAATCTGCACTTGCATTTAGCACTCTCCTAGTGTATGCCTGACTTCTCTTTGTGTCTTGTCTCTGGTAATCAGCTCCAATCATTTCCAGCATTCCCATATATTCCCTGAGTCCACTCTGCTCTTGTCTGTGCAATCTCCAGTATATGTCTGTGTTCTTTGCTCAGTGTCTTGTCTCTGGTAATCAGCTCCATCATTTCCAGCATTCCCATATATTCCCTGAGTCCACTCTGCTCTTGTCTGTGCAATCTCCAGTATATGTCTGTGTTCTTTGCTCAGTGTCTTGTCTCTGGTAATCAGCTCCATCATTTCCAGCATTCCCATATATTCCCTGAGTCCATTCTGCTCTTGCCTTAGCAATCCCCAGTATATGTCTTTGTTTTTCTGCATACTTAACTGTTTCCAGTCCATGCCTGTGTTATAGCATTCAGTTCCATTTCCAGAGTTCATTCATTCACCTCCAGTGCTATTGCATTCTTTATAGTTTCCGGTCTTCTGCCATTCCCAGGTACCTGTCCAGGGGGCCTGCTCACTTGGTGCAGCTGAAAACCAAATCCCAATTGGAGGGGTCACTGGAGAAAATCACCAAGTGAGTTAGACTCCGCGCCTCTGGGCAGGTCTAGCCAAACCTGGGTTTGGCCGCAACTAGGAGACCTAGTCTAGTCACTCCCCTAGTCTTCCGAACCCCTCGGCTCACCGTCCTCCACAGAGGAATTCTTGCACTGGATCGTGACAGTTTGAACAACCCAATATGCAAGCCGCCGGGTTCCAGGGTGATGCAGGGTTTCAGGATTTACTCTTTCGTGTGACTGCACAGGAGACAGCTTTGCAATCCGTCAGACAGCAGCTGCAAGAACTCTCTAGTCAAATGATGGTTATTCATGCAGTTCTAGCTGCTTTGTCTCCAGACACACCACAAGTTCTGCCAGTGAATTCTCTACAGTTTTGTTCTTACACCTACAGATGAAAAACTTTCTGTGTAAGCTAGTGAACCTCTCAAGTGTCCTCTGGTTCCCCAGTTATCTGATATGCATGACCCTGAACCTTTCAAGAGTTTCTACTGGTTTCTAGAACAACTACAAAATCTCCGTCCCAAAATTTTTCAAGTTATTCCCAAGCTTTCTAGTGCTACTCCGGACAGCTTTTCCAAACAAACTAAAGTAAAGCATCAAAGTTTCCTGCGCCCTAAACTTACTGAGGTTGAACGTCAGCGACGCCGGGAACTGCATCTCTTTTTTATATTGTGGTTATGACTATCACTTTCTTAAGGACTGTACTCTGCGCCAACTGAGAAGTGGTGACAAGTGTGTGACTCCCAATGTCTGCGCTTTCAGTTCTCCCCATCATCCATCAGTGATTCCCATTTCTTCAGTTACAGATAAGGAGGTGATGTCCACTGAGCAAAAGAAAGTTCAAGTTTTCGATTTGGGCTCTGCTACAAGATGCTTCAACCCTCGTCTAAGAAATATTGGGAGGATATTTCAACCTTCTAAAGTCAGGGACACTACTCATTCCATTTCTACTGGTCACGGCCCGGATTCCATTTCAATCGGTCCCAGTCTGGATTCTGTTTTTCCCAATACGGGACTCCAGTCAGTAGCCCCAGGAGGGGTCTCAACTTCCTTACCCCGAGTGGAGGTCCCAAGTCTCGCACCCCGAGTGGAGGTCCCAAGTCTCGCACCCCGAGTGGAGGTCCCAAGTCTCGCACCCCGAGTGGAGGTCCCAAGTCTCGCACCCCGAGTGGAGGTCCCAAGTCTCGCACCCCGAGTGGAGGTCCCAAGTCTCGCACCCCGAGTGGAGGTCCCAAGTCTCGCACCCCGAGTGGAGGTCCCAAGTCTCGCACCCCGAGTGGAGGTCCCAAGTCTCGCACCCCGAGTGGAGGTCCCAAGTCTCGCACCCCGAGTGGAGGTCCCAAGTCTCGCACCCCGAGTGGAGGTCCCAAGTCTCGCACCCCGAGTGGAGGTCCCAAGTCTCGCACCCCGAGTGGAGGTCCCAAGTCTCGCACCCCGAGTGGAGGCCCCAAGTCTCGCACCCCGAGTGGAGGCCCCAAGTCTCGCACCCCGAGTGGAGGCCCCAAGTCTCGCACCCCGAGTGGAGGCCCCAAGTCTCGCACCCCGAGTGGAGGCCCCAAGTCTCGCACCCCGAGTGGAGGCCCCAAGTCTCGCACCCCGAGTGGAGGCCCCAAGTCTCGCACCCCGAGTGGAGGCCCCAAGTCTCGCACCCCGAGTGGAGGCCCCAAGTCTCGCACCCCGAGTGGAGGCCCCAAGTCTCGCACCCCGAGTGGAGGCCCCAAGTCTCGCACCCCGAGTGGAGGCCCCAAGTCTCGCACCCCGAGTGGAGGCCCCAAGTCTCGCACCCCGAGTGGAGGCCCCAAGTCTCGCACCCCGAGTGGAGGCCCCAAGTCTCGCACCCCGAGTGGAGGCCCCAAGTCTCGCACCCCGAGTGGAGGCCCCAAGTCTCGCACCCCGAGTGGAGGCCCCAAGTTCCACGCCACAGAAGGGGGTCTTTGTTTCAAGTTTCATGCCCCAGGAGGGGGTTTCAAATCTCTCACCCCAGAAGGGGGTTTCAAATCTCTCACCCCAGAAGGGGGTTTCAAATCTCTCACCCCAGAAGGGGGTTTCAAATCTCTCACCCCAGAAGGGGGTTTCAAATCTCTCACCCCAGAAGGGGGTTTCAAATCTCTCACCCCAGAAGGGGGTTTCAAATCTCTCACCCCAGAAGGGGGTTTCAAATCTCTCACCCCAGAAGGGGGTTTCAAATCTCTCACCCCAGAAGGGGGTTACAAGTGTTGTACCCCAGGAGGGGGCTTTCATTTCGAGTTTCACACCCCAGTGAGGGGCCTTCGTTTCGAGTTTCACGCCCCAGGAGGGGGCCTTCGTTTCGAGTTTCACGCCCCAGGAGAGGGCCTTCGTTTCGAGTTTCACGCCCCAGGAGAGGGCCTTCGTTTCGAGTTTCATGCCCCAGGAGCGGGCCGTTATTTCAAGTGTTACTCCCCAAGAAAGGGTCTCAAGTTCCATACCTCAAGAGGGGGTTCTGAGCCACTCACCCCAGGAGGAAGTCTGTGGTGTTGCATCCCAAAAGGGGGTTTCATATTGCATACCCCGAAAGGAAAAGCCAAGTCAGTTTCCCCAGAAGGGGGCTTTAGGTCCCATACTCCAACAGGGAGTGTCAAGTTCTGTACTCCAGGAGGGGGCCTTGAGTCTCTCACCCCAAAAGAAAGTTTAAAATCTTGTTTCCCAGGAAGGGGCCTCGTCAATTACCTCAACAGGGGTTTCCTGACTCTATACCCCAGGAGAGGGTTTCAAGTGTCGTACCCCAAGGAGGGGCCTCTAATGCTATACTCCAAGAGGGGGTTCCTAGTGTTACGCCCCATGAAGGAGCCTTAAATATTCTTCCCCAGAAAGGGATTTCAAGTATTCCACCCCAGGATGGGGATTCCAGTGTCATACCCCAGGAGGGGAATTCAAGTGTCTCACCCCAGGATGGGGTTCCCAGTGTTGTGCCCCAAGGGGGAATTTCAAGTGTTATTCTCCTAGGTGGGACCTCAAGTGTCTCACCCCAGGATGGGGTTCCGAGTGTTATACCTCAAGATGGGATTCCCAGTGTTATACCGCCTCCAGAACTCCAGGAAGTTGCTGTTCAACTTCTTCTCTGTTCCAGTGATACCAGTATTGCTCTGTGCTAATCTTTCAGAGAGTTACTTCAGCCTGTTCACAGTTCTCCAGTTTCCAGTGTTAGCTTCCAAGCTATTCTTAGTCTGAGAGTAGTTCTCTCCCAGTATCCAGACTGTTTTGTTTTCTATGTCTGTGTGTCTTTGTATTATATGTGCTGCTAGTATTGCAGCTTCCTTGTGTCACTGAGGTGTCAGATTACCTGCTTTTATTAATTGGCTCACAGCTGGACTTCCCAGCACATATCTGTGTCAATCTGCCCTGTGTCTTGTCAGTGCAAATCTGCACTTGCATTTAGCACTCTCCTAGTGTATGCCTGACTTCTCTTTGTGTCTTGTCTCTGGTAATCAGCTCCAATCATTTCCAGCATTCCCATATATTCCCTGAGTCCACTCTGCTCTTGCCTTAGCAATCCCCAGTATATGTCTTTGTTTTTCTGCATACTTAACTGTTTCCAGTCCATGCCTGTGTTATAGCATTCAGTTCCATTTCCAGAGTTCATTCATTCCATTCACCTCCAGTGCTATTGCATTCTTTATAGTTTCCGGTCTTCTGCCATTCCCAGGTACCTGTCCAGAGGGCCGTGACCTGCTCACTTGGTGCAGCTGAAAACCAAATCCCAATTGGAGGGGTCACTGGAGAAAACCAACAAGTGAGTTAGACTCCGCGCCTCTGGGCAGGTCTAGCCAAACCTGGGTTTGGCCGCAACTAGGAGACCTAGTCTAGTCACTCCCCTAGTCCCCCGAACCCCTCGGCTCACCGTCCTCCACAGAGGAATTCTTGCACTGGATCGTGACACCAGGTTTAATAGTGTCCCTTATGTAGTGCCCCCAGGCTGGCCCCTTATGCAGTGCCCCTAGGTTTAATAATGTCCCTTATGCAGTGCCCCCAGGTTTAATAGTGTCCCTTATGCAGTGCTCCCAGACTGGTCCTGTCCCCGGCCCCAGCCCAGCGCTTACCTCTACTTGCTGGCCGCTGCCTCGCGCTGACTGGATCTAACTAGATCCAGCAGGCGCGCGTTTCAAGTGCCTCACGTCGCGGGTGACATCATGACGTCACCCACGCAGTGCATCACTGGGAACGCTGGCCTCTGAAGCAATCGGAGGCTTCTTTAGCCTCCGGTCACTTCAGAGGCCAGCGTTTCACAGCGGGGGTCGGCAGGGAAAAGTGCTGGGCGATGCGCCCGCAGAAAACAGCCTGGGGAGAACACTGCTCCTGGGAGATTTAGGGACTGGTACTATTTTTCTTTTAATCTCTATGCTCTTTCATTAGTTGCCATTTACTCTGATTCTCTGCGCTGCTTAGTGCAAAAGGGATTTCAGGATATTATAGGCACCAACAGCAGAAGCAGACTACACTGTTTCCAATTGTGCCTAGAGACCGTGAAACTCGTTCATCGTCCTCTACATTGTATGACGTTGGATAGCAGAATCTGGCCTGTAAGTGCACATACTGTGACTTTTCAATCTATTTAGATGTCATTTGAACCTGTAGTCTACCTGGTATAATAGGGGGACGCCTCGTATCACCAGTATATCCATTGTGATTAGATTATGGTACGGTTTGATGGTGAACAGCTTTTTAGTATATATGTATTAGACTATATGTATATTAGATTTAAGTTTCATTTTCACCTTTTCTCTTAGAATTTATGTAATAATGTGCTGTCTATCTTGTGATATTGCCCCCTTACTGTACTTAGAGCTCATGAGCAAAAATCATACATCTGAAATAAATGCCGATCACTAACTTATGTATCTCTTTTGCTACATACAGTACTATTAGATTCTGCATATAGGTGTGTGACTATCACAGTGAGGTGTCACATTGAAAATATATGATCTCCATATTTTTAATTCGCCACTGCATGCAGAACGACTAGATTCCGTGCATATACATGTGTGCAGCAACTGTAGCAAGCTATACATATTGATTACAACAATACACTGTCATTTGTATAAATTTCAGTTTCTTCCACTATATGCAGAATATTATTTTGGTTTCTGAATACATGTGGGCGGCATTGATAGCGCAGCTTGCAAAACGTTTAGATCCTGTGTGTGTGTGTGTGTGTGTGTGTGTGTGTATATATATATATATATATATATATAATATATATATATGTATGTGTGTATATGTGTATATATATATATATGTGTATGTATGTATATATATATATATGTGTATATATATATATAGATATATATATATATGTATATAGATAGATATATATATATATATATATATATATATTATATTATGCAGCAATTACAGCAAGGTACATATATATATTTAGGGGTATTCAATATGGGAGCAATAACATCGTTTTTGCGTTAATATCGCACTTATGACGTCATTATCGCAGGTTTTAGTTTTACACCGTATTCAATTTCAAAGACTTATCGCAGTTTTGAAAAGTCTTTGATAAAAAACGGTGATAACTTTTCACCATTGAATAGGTGTCGAAAAAAAGTGCAGAATTGGGGTTTAGGGGTGCAGGCTTAAAAAAAAAATAGCCTGCACCCCTGGGAATGACATTTAAAAAAGAACTGTGTCAAAAAAAAGTTTAAAAAAAAAAAATAGGGACACCCCAAAAAATTAATTTAAAATTTGGGGTGAAAAAAATGATTAACAATAGGGAAATAGTTTCAAGGCTATTCTCCAAGTATGCGGCAGGTGTTTTCTAGAATAGATTTATAGCGGCAGGTGCACAAATGCAGAATTTTTAAAAATGTACTTTAGGGACATCAAAATATGCTAGTACCCATTTTCATGTACACCAAATTTGATGGGACCACTTAAAAAATCGAAAAAGAAAACCTAAGTGCTCTTCTGCATCACTTCTTCAATGTCGGGAAAAAACACCTGCTGCGGCTATTTAAATCCCCGACTTTCCTTTAAAGGCTAAAACAGGGGTACCCATAGTGATCCCCCATGTTTTTACAACTTTAGGGGGTCTTTACAATTTTTTTTAAGGAAAAATTCGTAACTTTACGCAAATCCAACTTCGGAGGCTCCCGTTTTCGTTAATTTTATATTGAATACGGGGATAAGCGGGCGCGCGCCCGATACTTTAACGCAGGTAAAAACTCCGATATGAAACATTAACTTCGACAGTGAAGTTAACGTTTCATATTGAATACCCCTCTATATCTGTTACTGCTTAGATCTAACCATAATCATCACAGTGGATACAGACTACATACATCTTATGTTCTACGTATTGCATAGGGATACATGATAACAGTGTCTGAGATTATACACATAACTATCCTGTGTCACTATTGTGATTTTTCGTCCATTTTTATTATATATTTTTTGTCGGTGTGTGATATTAGTGCTTTGATAATTAATTTATCTCCGTAATATGATCATAGATAGTTATTCTAGTGATTTTCTCTTTTTATTGATTATTTAATAAAAGGTATGGTTTAACTACTATTCTATTTCTTGTGATTATGAAATTGTGGGGTATGCCTCACAAAGGAGTCTTATTTTTCTTTACCCTCTCTTGCTTCATATAAATGTACACTCTAGGGAGCACCCCAATTTTTTCCTTGAAGTAGAGACCCTACAGTACCTGAGTAGACCTCATTTTCTGACCTACTTTTACTCCTGTGCAATTGTTTCTTTCCAGTTCTTCCCCTCTTCCTTCCTTTTTACTTTGAAAAATCCTTTGCTGTTGGGAATCCTAACAGCAGACAAGATCTCCACTTTGCAGACGCGGGTACGCAGATGCCCAAGTGTCGATACACTCAGCAATGCAGTTACTGGGATCCATGGTGTCGACGTTCGACATGGTGGAATATGCCCAGTTTCATTCCCGGCCTCTGCAGAAATGAATCCTCTAGAGATGGGATGGATTACCCCATCGAAAAAGGTCACAAACGATGGTGCTCTCTCCAGAGGTGCGTCTGTCTCTGGCTTGGTGGCTCCATTCAGTCCATCTCACCAGGAGGCGCCCCTTCTAGATTCCGTACTGGGTCCTTCTGACGACGGACGCCAGTCTCCAGGGGTTGGGGCGCAGTAACAGGTCCACACTTTTCAGGGACTGTGGACAGCAGAGGAGTTTGCTCTGCCAATCAACATATTGGAACTTCGAACAGTCTTCAGGGCCCTGCAACAAGCCCGACTCATACTTCACGGACGACCCATGCAAGTTCAGTCAGACAACTCCTACATAAATCATCAAGGAGGGACTCTAAGTCCGGCGGCTATGTCAGAGGTGTCACTCATCCTGACTTGGACGGAAGGCCATCTACCAGCCATATCGGCGGTGGTCATTCCATGAGTTCTAAATTGAGAAGCGGACTTCCTCAGCCGTCATGATGTGCACCCCGGGGAATGGTCTCTTTACCAAGAAGTGTTTCAGCTCCTAGTGGACAGGTGGGGCCTTCCGGACGTGGACCTCATGGCCTCTCGACAGAATCACAAACTGCCTCTGTACGGGTCCAGGACAAGGGACGCCAAGGCTCTCTTGGTAGACGCTCTGTCGGTCAAGTGGACCTTCCAGTTTGCGTGTCTCTTCCCTCCAATCTCCCTTCTTCCTCGAGTACTTCGGAAGTTCGAACAAGGAGGAGGAACTGTCCGCCTGGTGGCTCCAGCGTGGCCCAGACAACACTAGTACTCAGATCTTCAGAATCTCTCCATCGACACTGCGTTGCTGTTGCCTCAACGTCCGGACCTTCTGTCTCAAGGTCCTTGCCTCACCCCAGATCTGGGTCGTCTGTTTCTGACGGCGTGGCTCTTGAGACTGCCCTCCTAAGGTCCAAGGGTTTTTTCGGCTCTGTGGTTAACACTATGCTCAGAGCAAGGAAACCTGCCTCTGCCAGGATTTACCACAGGGTGTGGCATACCTATTTTGAATGGTGTCGTCCCAGAGGTTACGACCCCCAAGTGTTTAGGATATCCAGAGTTTTTGCTTTCCTGCAGGCGGGTTTGGACCTTAGTCTCCGCCTTGCTTCACTGAAGGTGCATGTCTCTGCCTTTTCGGCATGGTTCCAGCTCCTCTTTCTGATATCCGCACTTTCCTACAGGGGGTCCTTCGCACTCAGCCTCTCTTTGTCCCTCCTGTGGTGCCTTGGGATTTGGCTGTGGTTCTTAGGGCCCTCCATTTGAACCCCCTGAACTCGGTGGATTTCAAATGGCTTATTGCTAAGACCGGTTTTCTTCTGGCTATTGCATCTGCCAGAAGAGTGTCAGATTTGGGGGCTCTCTCTTGTCATTCCCCATTTCTGTTTTTTTGCCAGGACAGGGCGGTGCTTCGGACTCGCCCTGGTTTCCTTCCTAAGGTGGTCTCTAGTTTCCACATTAATGAGGAAATTATTGTGCCGGCCTTTAATTCCCCTGACCTCTCGGCAGGTGAGGCATCTTTGGATGTTTTTGCGTGCCCTCAGGATTTACTGTCTGTGGACCGTGCCAGTTCCCTTCGGAAGTCTAGACTTCTTGTTTGTCCTTTATGGTTTCCACAAGAAGGGTTGGCCAGCCAATAAACAAACTTTGGCTAGATGGATTCGCGTGACTATCTCTGAGGCTTACACTCATGAGGGCCTTCCAGTGTCGCCCTTTGTTACTGCTCATTCTTCTTGGTCTGTGGGTCCTTCGTGGGCAGCTAGCCATGGTGCTTCGGCTGTTCAGCTTTGTAAGGTGGCCACGTGGTCTTCTGTCCAGACTTTTTTTTTTTTTTTTTAGGTATTATGATTTTGATACCTTTGCCTCTCAGGATGCTTCCTTCGAGCAGCGGATTCTCCTCTCTGCGCAGGAGCGCCCCCACCCTTGAAGATACTGCTTTGGGACATCCCCAAGGTCTCCCTGTGGAGCCTATGTACCCTGAAGTAGAAAATGAGAGATATGGTAAGAACTTACCTTTTGTGATCTCTCTTTCTACGAAGTCCTTAGGGTCCATAGGGCACCCACCCTGGCACTCCTGTGCTTCAGATGGGCTTCGCTCTGGTCACCGGTTTTCCATCTCCTGTGTAAGAATGTGATTCTTGTGTGTTCCAGACTTTTTTCTCTCTCTTATTCTCCTCCAGCCTTTAGCTTGCAACGAAACTGAGGTGCCTCTGTGCCTCTGGCGGGGTATAGAAGGAGACCCAAGTGCATCCTGCAAGAAAAATTTACTGCGCAAGATGCCTGGATGACTCAGCATCACCTATAGCCCAAGAGCTCCCTGTGGACCCTATGGACTTCGTAGAAAGAGAGATAAAAAAAAGTTCTTGCCATATCTTTCATTTTACCACAGGGTTTGAAAAACAAACTAATCACATGTTTGAACCTTTTTTTTTTTCTACCTTTGACTTCTTAAAACAGTGCTGTGGGTTGTGTCCTCACAAATGAATCAAAACAACATAGAAAGAAAAATAACATTCACAGTGTAATATGTATAACTTAGCAAAAATTCCCCCCTTGTGTAAGGAAGAACAAAGTGGACAAAGTTCATTTCCAAAAGGAAGAAATAAAATGGAAGAGTATCTGAAGGTGTATATATATATATGTGTATGTGTGTGTGTCTATATATATATATATATATATATATATATATATATATATATATATATAGAAGAGAGAGATATAATAAATGTGTATATATATATATATATTTATATATATATATATAAATGAATATGAAATGGGGACCCTTAAACTGGCCACACATCTGAAGATTATCTGGCCAACCAGCCAACTAGTTGATTGGTTGGAATGAAAATCTGGTAACGTATGGGAGTAAATTATGATCAGCAGTTTGCTCCTAAATGCCAGAAAACAGATGAAAATGATTGTTCAGACAAGTTTGTTAAACGTTTCATCTAAACAATGTGTTCAAACAACAGTTTTTGTCCATTTTCTGGCATTTGGGAGCAAATTGCTGATTGTCATTTGCTTTCATACCTTACCAGATTTTCATTCCAACCAATCAACTAGTTGGCTGGTTGGACAGATAATCTTTAGATGTGTGGCCAGCTTTACTGTAATCAGTATGCAATGGACTTTCTACTTCAGGGTCCATAGGGTATCCACAGGATACCTTGGGGTATAGGTGTGACGTCAGTCGCAGGGCACCAAAGAGTTAAGCTTTCAGCCTCCCAGGATGCACTAGGTCCCCCTCCTATACCCCGCCCCCGGGCCAAGGCACCTTAGTTTAGTTTGGTGCCCGGCCGGCGTCGGGTGCACCTGTTGGAGTGGGGGCTAGAAGAGCCCCTGAAGCTTTCTTCAGTGCAGCTGTGGCTGCACATCTGGATGTACAGCATGGACAGTCAGTCCTGACGTCCATGCTGTCTTCCCTACACCCCCGCCGGTACCAGAACGCCGGTACCAATCCGGGGATGCTGGTGAGCATCTGGGGTCACAGCTAGCGGTGACCCCAGATGTTCCGGACCATGGCCGGATCCAAGGGGGACAAAGGTAAGCAACGGGGTCCCGCGGTGGGTCCCCGCTGGTCACATGGTCCTAAGTCCCCAGGCAGGGGGCTCCCTGGGGACTGGCTGCAGCGTGGAGCCAGGTACTGAACCTGCGCTTTCCACTACCCCCTGGGACAGCGGACCGCAGCAGAGCGGTAGCGCTGCGGCGTCCCAGGGGTTAAATGCATGCCAGGGGAGCGCGCCTTCCCTGTCTCACAGCCGGCGCCTCCCCCGCTGCACACAGCCCTCTCTGCACTGTGCTGACTGGTCCTGTGTCAGCGCTCCTCCCCCAGGCCAGCTTCTCTCTGCTCCTCGGCGGCCATCTTCTCTGCAACGCATGGTGAACGCTGCTGGAAGTCTGGAAGGAAGCATCGTGGTCTGGGTCCCCCCGCATACCTCTCCTCCGCTGTGGCTCAGGTCTGTGTATGCAGCGCTGTGTCCTACCAGGCCCTGTGTCTGTGTAGTTGAGTGATCAGCGCTGTTAGTGCAGGAATTGTTATTTCTCTGCATTGTATGTGACTGTGCTAGCGCTGCCTGTAACTTTTCTTCTCTAAACTGTCAGCTTTATTACTGTCCCTGTTTTTTCTGCTAAAGCCCTTGCGGTGCGGTGCTGCAGGGTGGTCTCTCGCCTATTTAATACTTAATTGGTGAGAGAGGTCACATACGTGGTGCCATCATGTCTGAAAGTGATTTTCCCCTCCGGCTACAGTGTACCACGTGCAAAGTACCGTTAGCGGAGGGGGAGGGTAGCGCGGAGGGCCTTTGCCGGCAGTGTTTGTCCATGGCGCGGCCTATTACGGTTACAGCACCGGTACAGGAGCCGCCCTGGGCTTGTTTCGCTCAGGCGTTAACAGCTTTAGTGGGCCAGTTAGCTCCGCAGCCCGCGTTTACTCCGATGGGTTTGTCCCAGCAGTCTGTGGTGTCGTCACCCATGCAGGGGTTCCCACGACAATTGGTGGTACCCCACAGTCTCCCTATTTCCCCGCTCCCGGGTTCTCAGGAGCCAGGGTGGGTTAACTCCCTGACGAGTTCTGTACAGCACTTGTCGGATGTGTTGCAAGGGGAGTCTGTGATGCGGCCTCATAAAAGGCCGGTGGCGTCTCTGTCCGCTCCTTATGAGGATGACGAAGGGATGTCTGATGATGGGGGAACCTCTCCATACTAAGGACGCTGATGCTAAGTCCAAAGTATATATTCCTGGACTTATTCGGGCGGTCCTCACAGCCTTGGTGATTGAGGACGAAGTTCCCCCAGCGGCTAAATCGAAGTATGCCTTTTTCAAAGATGTGAAGGGCGATGCCACAGTCTTTCCTCTTTCGGGTCAGTTGGTGGACCATTTAGAGGAGGCGTGGAAACAACCTGGCAAAAGATACCAGCCGCAGAGACGCCTGGCGGTGGCTTATCCGTTCGCGGATAATTATTTTGCTAAGTGGGAATCCCCTCCACAGGTGGATTCTCACGTGACCCGTCTTGTCCGTAGTGCCACATTGCCGATGCCATCCATGTCCTCCCTTAAGGATGCTACGGACCGCAAGGTAGAAATCTGCCTGAAGTCCACTTATTCCCTTGCAGGGGGGGCAGCACGGCCGGCTATGGCCATTTGCTGGGTTGCCAGAGCGATGGAGCGCTGGGCGGATTCATTAGAGGCTTCTTTTGAATCCGACTGTCCGGCCGAACAGGCGGAGTTGATTGGCAATCTCCGTGATTCGGCCACCTACATCAACGAGGCGGCTCTAGACATTAGTACTCTGGTGTCTAGAATTTCTTCAGCAGCGGTAGCTGCTCGTCGCACCTTGTGGCTGCGATCCTGGAAGGCGGACGCAGATTCCAAGAAAGGTCTGGAAGCGTTGCCGTTTACCGGAGAAGTTCTCTTCGGTCCGGATCTGGATAAGATTGTGGCCACGCTGGCGGCAGCCAAATCTGCTTGTCTCCCGTCGGCCGCTGCTCCTTCTGGTTCTGGACCATCGTCCTTTCGGTCATCTAGGGCCCAGGGCAGGCCCAAACCACAGTCGTTTCCTCGACAGGCTGGCCCTAAGAAATCGGTCAAGCCCCGGAAACAGGCATGGAGTACCAGACGTCCGGCCCCCAAGCCAGATGACAAGCCTGCGGCCTGACGGTCCGGGTCTCCCTTTGGGGGATCCCAGGGTGGGAGGCCGCCTGCTGCAGTTCTCCCGGTGTTGGTCGTTCACTACGACAGACACTTGGGTTCTGGAGGTGGTCTCCCACGGGTACGCCCTCTCCTTCCGGCACAGACCCCCGGCTCGATTCTTCACCACGGGTCTACCATCAGACCGGAACAAGGCTATGGAGCTGCGGATGGTATTGCACACTATGCTCCAGGCTGGAGTTATAGTGCCTGTTCCATTCTCCCAGAGGGCCAGGGTTTCTATTCAAATCTATTTTTGGTACAGAAACCCAATGGGTCATATCGTCCGATTCTCAACCTCAAAGCACTCAACAAGTCTTTGCGGGTCCCGAAGTTTCGGATGGAGACCCTACGGTCCATCATTCTGGCGCTGGAACCTGGGGACTACATGGTGTCATTGGACATACAGGACGCTTACCTGCATGTCCCTATTCTTTTGCGCCATCAAGAGTTCCTTTGGTTTGCAATCCGCAGCGACCACTTCCAGTTTCGGGCGTTACCTTTTGGCCTGGCGACAGCACCACGTGTTTTCACCAAGGTGATGGCGGTCATGGCGGCTTCTCTGCGGCTGCAAGGAGTCCGCATGTTGCCGTACTTGGACGACCTGTTATTGGTGGCAGGATCTCCAGAGCTCCTGTTACACCACTTGGACCTGACCATTGCACTGCTGCAACGGCACGGCTGGCTAATCAACTGGCAGAAGTCCACTCTAATCCCGTCTCAGAGGATTCTGCATCTTGGAGCCTTATTGGACTCGGGACAGCAAAGGATCTTCGTGACAGAGGACAAGATCTCTGCTTTACAGTCAAGGGTGCGCAGTTGTCTGCACAGCCGCCGGGTGTCCTTACACTCGGCGATGAGGTTACTGGGCTCCATGGTGTCGGTCTTCGACATGGTGGAATACGCCCAGTTTCACTCCAGACCTCTGCAGCACCTGATCCTGTCCAAGTGGAACGGGCTGCCTCAGTCTCTGAAGTTCCAGACGATTGTGCTCACCCCGGAGGTTCGCCTGTCCCTTGCGTGGTGGTTAAAGACGACCCACCTCAACAAGGGACGTCCGTTCTGGGTTCCAAATTGGGTCCTGTTGACAACGGACGCCAGTCTTCGGGGCTGGGGAGCAGTTTCGGGTCCACACTTGTTCCAGGGCAGGTGGACGCCGACAGAAGCGGAGCTTCCAATAAATATCTTGGAACTCCGTGCGGTCTTCAATGCTCTCCTGCAGGCACAGCGGTTTCTCCAGGGTCACCCGGTGCAGGTCCAGTCGGACAATGCTACCACCGTGGCCTACATAAACAGGCAAGGAGGAACTCGCAGTCGGGCGGCTCTCGTAGAGGTCTCTCGGATCCTGGTTTGGGCGGAGCGCAATCTTCCGGCCATATCAGCGGTCTTCATCCCGGGAGTGCTAAATTGGGAGGCGGACTTTCTAAGTCGCCAGGACGTTCATCCGGGGGAATGGTCCCTGCACCCGGACGTTTTTCAACTACTGGTGGACAGGTGGGGTCTTCCAGAAATCGACCTCATGGCATCCCGGCACAACAACAAGTTGCCGGTGTACGGGTCTCGCACAAGAGACGAAGGGGCGTCTCTGGTGGATGCTCTGTCCGTTCGGTGGACGTTCAGGTTCGCATACCTGTTCCCTCCGGTCTCCCTTCTTCCACGGGTAATCCGGAAATTCAAACAGGAAGGAGGGACGCTCCTGTTGATAGCTCCCGCGTGGCCCAGACGGCACTGGTTCTCAGACCTTCAGGGTCTGTCCGTGGACAGTCCTCTGCGGTTGCCGCTACAACCGGACCTTCTGTCTCAGGGTCCTTGTCTTCACCCGGACCTGACTCGGCTGTCTTTGACGGCGTGGCTGTTGAGACGGCCATGCTGAGGTCCCGGGGGTTTTCCAGCTCTGTGGTGCGTACCATGTTACGAGCTCGGAAACCGTCTTCCGCGAGGATATACCATCGCGTGTGGCATACGTTCTTCCAGTGGTGTCGACCGAGAGGTTATGCACCGCGGGAGTTTCGTCTGTCTCGGATTCTCGCCTTCCTGCAAGCGGGGCTAGATCATGGGCTTCGCCTTGCTTCTTTGAAGGTACAGATTTCGGCCCTATCTGTCTGGTTTCACCGTAGGATTGCTACAATCCCGGATGTGCGCACCTTTATGTAAGGTGTTCTCCGTATTCAGCCGCCCTTTGTTCCACCTGTGGCGCCTTGGGATTTGGCTGTGGACCACTGGGCTCAGTGGATATTAAATGGCTAACAGCTAAGACTGTTTTCCTTCTGGCCATTGCTTCGGCCAGACGTGTTTCTGAGTTAGGGGCTCTTTCTTGTAGACCCCCTTTCTTGGTTTTTCATGGGAACAGGACAGTGCTCCGCACTCGGCCCGAGTTTCTTCCCAAAGTTGTTTCCCAGTTTCATGTTAACGAGGAAATCGTTGTTCCGGCCTTTAACTCACCGGGTCTTTCCGTGGGTGAGGCCTCTTTGGATGTTATGCGGGCCTTAAGGACTTATGTTGACCGCACTTCTTCGTTTAGGAAGTCGGACGCTTTGTTTGTCCTCTATGGCTTCTGTAAAAAGGGTTGGCCTGCTTCAAAGCAAACTTTGGCAGCCTGGATCCGTATGGCTATTTCTGAAGCTTATCTTCATGAAGGCCTACCGGTCCCTCCTTCTCTGAAGGCTCATTCCACTAGGTCTGTGGGTCCTTCGTGGGCAGCTCGACGTGGTGCCTCGGCAGTTCAGATCTGCAAGGCTGCTACGTGGTCTTCTGTCCATACCTTCGTGAGGTATTACAGGTTTGACACCTTCGCCTCTCAGGATGCTTCCTTCGGGCGGCGGATTCTCCTTTCTGCACAGGAGCGTCCCCACCCTTAAAGGATACTGCTTTGGGACATCCCCAAGGTATCCTGTGGATACCCTATGGACCCTGAAGTAGAAAATATGAGATATGGTAAGAACTTACCCTTGTTATCTCTATTTCTACGAAGTCCATAGGGTTCCACAGGACTCCCGCCCTGTCGCACCTGTGCTGCAGATGGGCTTTGCTCTGGTCACCGGTTTTCCGTCTCCCTCTGGTGAGAATGTGATTCTTGTATGTGTCCAGATCTTTGTTCTCTCTCTTCCTTCTCCTCCTCCGGCCTATGGCTTGGTAACTAACTGAGGTGCCTTGGCCCGGGGGCGGGGTATAGGAGGGGGACCTAGTGCATCCTGGGAGGCTGAAAGCTTAACTCTTTGGTGCCCTGCGACTGACGTCACACCTATACCCCAAGGTATCCTGTGGAACCCTATGGACTTCGTAGAAATAGAGATAACAAGGGTAAGTTCTTACCATATCTCATATTATATTCCCTTATTAGTGTTTAATTATATAATACCAAAAACAAACAGAAATAGGAAATGTACCAGTATTTATAGTATGTATACAGCACTCCCTCACTATATAGGTGTCAGATCACACAGTGAATATGTAACACGGGTAATCCGTTACTAATAAAGATATGCAGAAATTGGAACTGTGCTAGAGCGCCCAATTTGCTTGTATATCTTGTCTTAGTGAAAAATAAAGAAACAATAGTAGTCAATTTAGAGTCATAAAAAATGTTGTGGAAATGTGCAACAATATAAACACTATCAAATAATATTTCATACTTATGAGTTACTAAGTTTGTAACGCAAAGTGCAGAGAATATACATAGGAATGTCACTTTCAACCTTGTAATTTGTGTATATAGAAAAATAATTTCATGAGATAAAGTGCATAATGCAAAAACAGGCTGTGTGATAGAATCACATCCCCAAACACGAATATCAGTTCACGCTTATAAAAGTGAATAAATACATATATAAATATACAGCGAATATATAAAACAGTACTTTAAATAAAAAGGGGACATTTTATTAAAGATATTATCTATGCATATATAAAATAGCATTCAATTGTCAATAATTGAATTTTTCAGTGAGAGAACAACATATAAAAAAAATATACAAAATATTAAATATATAAAAATTAGTTCAAAAAAGCTTATCTGGTGAAACAAAGGTATGTTCATAAAAGGTAAAAGGAGCCTCCAACGCGTTTCGTCTGGGCATCAGACTTCTTCAAGAGATAAAAATCTTCTGTGGGGTGGGTGGTTTATAAATCCCCTTAATAGGGACAAGTTGATGTTAATTGGAGATAATTGTGACATCACTTCCGGTTCCTGATTGACACTTATAGATCTTTAAAAAAAACAATCAATGGAAGTATATTTAAATAGGATTAAAGAACCACACTATTGTTGCTTATAAAATCAGTTTCCATAATCTATAGGGCCTGAAGTATGGCACATACGATGCAGCCTCCCATCCGCCCTTCTGGATGCCAGGTATTGCATCACATCCTCCCAAAACCTGGGTCATGGTGCGTCTCTTCTGCCCACTATGAGAGCGCTAAAACCGCCCGTCATTTGGCTTCCATCACTCTCTTGTGCAGCTCGAGTCCCATCAGGCACGTCACTTCTGCCCATTCGTCAGCTCGGATCATGGTATTCAGCTTCCGCCAGTATCCTGTGCAACACGATTCCCATCAGGCGCGTCACTTCCGCCCATCAGTCAGCTCGGATCGTGGCCATCTTTGTCCTCGTTTTGGGACGTATCTATCTTTGTACTCCCGTTCAGCGTGTACTCGTAGGCGTCTCCGAATCCTAGATATGGCTGGTGACGTCACTTCTTATTGCTCTATATTTAGAAGAGCCTGTCTCAGTCAGATCAAGGTTGAAGCAGTAAAGTAAACAAATTAGGATTTATTTATTTATGGAAAAATTTTAAAAACGCTAATTAAATAGTTTAACTACTTGTATGTGAGAAAGGTGGCTCACCTGACAAAGAAGTACGAAATAATGGATAAATATATACTATAGTCATTATATGACTAACTAACTAGAACAAGTGTGTATACATTTAATCAGTTATGTCAAGGTCTAAAATATCACCTCAGTGGTGTACACAGTTCACTTCACCATTTCATAAGGCTTGAGTCTAAAATATAACCTCAATAATATATAATCAATGACACAATAATGAAACAAAGGTCCTAATTATTAAAGCGCGACATGCCAAAATAAACAAATGGTAACCAGCCAATTTGATAGAAAGTGTGTTTTGTAGACATCCCAAATTGGATCAGGGACCTGAATCAAGGAATATTGCGATTTAACATATAAGGTCTCAGAGGACCATCATTGATAAGACTATGAGTATAAAAATATGATTATGAATATAGATCTAAAATAGTCCAGGTAAGATTAAGGGAAAGAATTGCATACTGCAGAATCTTGATCATCTGACATAAAACAAGATAGTGTTAATATTGGTATCTAGTGCATACAGTGTTTGTTCATTGTTCGATAATGCATATGTCTTCCATTCTTTCCAAACATTATATATATATATATATATATATATATATATATATATATACACATACATAGTTTTTTTTTTTGTTTTTTTTTGTGCCTTGATCTGTTTCTGTGTGTTTAGGTATGCAACTGTGTAGAGTGTATGGGTAACACCTATGATGCGCAGTACGTATGTGTTCTTCATGTTGTCTGAGATAATTGTTTCTGGCTTATTTATTTTGACGTGGGAAAATTAATAAAAGAATAATGAATTAAAATTATTCATAAACACATTATATATAATATAAAAGCAGTGGGATTGCTAAACTCTCGTCGTAACTGGGAGTATTATTTCAACACACCTGAAGAGTCTAGTTGACCCACTGAGACCACTCCCCACTCAACTCTCGAACCTGAATTCGGACAACATCTTGGAGTGCCAATGAGGTGTATCCGGATCTAAGCCCCCTTCTCCCAATTGCTTCCTAACATATATTCCCAAACTCGAGTTGCCTGGGAAATAAGAGGAATGTTATTACGAAACACCTTACCACTCAACAACATCTGTAACGATGTGTGAGAAATTCCTAGTTGTGCAACTAATAATGTCGGCAATGCTAATGGATCCAGATCTCTAATCCACCACCATAGGTAAGCATAATAATATAAACGAAAAAGGGGTAGCGCAAGTCCACCTAGTTTTCTAAGCCTTATCAGTACGTTAAGCTTTATTTGGGCTCTCTTTTCAACCCAAATCAGAGACGAAACCAAACTGTCTGTCTAAAGATGGATATTGGGATATATTTATAGGAGAATTGCAATAAACAATAGTTTTCGGTAATAACACGATCATGATTAAATTAACTCGACCTGCCACAGATAAGGGTAGTTTTATCCAGCTTCTCGCCTTTGTTTTTAAATATTCCAATTGGGGTTTAACGTTCAACTTAATATAATCTTGAGATTTATTGGAGACACATATATCGACGTATTTAAATTTGTCTACCCACTGTACTGGGAAGGTAACTAAGGGATTAGCCAGACATGAACCCCTTAGTCGGAGGATACAATATTTAGTCCAATTTATAGATAGGCCTATTCAGGCCTATTTATAGATAGGCCTGAAAATCTACCATATTGATTAAAAAGATCAAGGACTATGGGCATAGAAAACTGATAATCTTTAATAAACAACAATAAATCTTCTTAGAATGCCAGTTTATCTGTCCTTGAGCCCAAATTGAGTCCCTGATGCAATCGTAATAAGCAAGCTAAGGGCTCGATAGCAATGGCAAACAATACCGGTGAAAGAGGACAACCTTGTCTCGTTCCATGTGCTACGGAAAGTAAGATGATATAAAACTGTTCACGGATACTCAGGCATTTGGAGAAGAATATAAAAGCTACACCCATTTTATAAATATGGGTCCTATACCAAAGCTTTTCATAGTCTCCCATAAAAAGGGCCACTCAACTGAATCAAATGCCTTATTAGCATCTAAAGAAACAATTGCTGATATTGATTCTTCTTTGTGGGAAACCTGAAGATGAGTAAATAAACGTCTAAGAATAATGGCTGTGGATTTACCAGGCAGAAACCCAGCTTTAGCCGGGTGGATTATATCTAGTATAACCTGATTAATCCTTGTTGCTAATATTTTAGCCAGATTCTTGACATCTGTAGCCAATAAGTAAATGGGGCTGTATGATTCAGGCAGTTTCTTATCCTTTCCTGGTTTTGGGATTACAATTATAAGACATTTCTACTTAGACTGTGGAAGAACACCATTATTAAATATAAGATTATAGAGATTCATTAATCGAGATATATAAAATCTGGAGTATTTTTTATAAGGATCAACCGGGATTCCATCCAATCAATGAGCCTTCCTGTTAGGGAAGGAGCAAATAGCCCGTTCCACTTCATCAGATGAGATCGGGGAATCCAAAGATTCCCTTGCTTTACAAAATAAAACAGGAAGAGGAATTTTAGCTAGATATTCTGCCAAATCCTATACACTAGTCATAAAGGGTCTGATAGAAACAGGATTTTTGTTCTAGGTGGAGTTGGCACTTTTTAAATTTTAGAAGTGTGACTAGCTCCTCCCCCTCTATACCCCCCTACAAGCCCAGTTTTAGGAAACTGTGGCCAGAGAGCTGGAAAAAACATACTGAAGAGGAGGTAAAGCAAGTACACATAACAACAACAACCCGGAAAGTGCAGAAAGTTTTAAATAACAGTAACACAAAGGAAATCGCAAACAGTCATAAAATAATGACTACAACTATGGCAGGAAGGAACAGCGCAGGGAGGGGCGTCCAGTGTCCCCTATGGAATGGGAGAAAGGTATTTATCGGGAAGTACCAAAATCCTGTTTTCTCCTTCATCCACTAGGGTACACTGGAGGCTTCATGACAGTGTGGATGTCCCAGAGCTCCCATCACGGGCGGGAGAGCGCTGAGAACCCTGCAAAACAGCACGTCCATACTGCGCTGCAGAGGCCGCAAACATGTAAAATCTGTAAACACTGATAAAGGTATGCCGGCCAGACCAAGTGGCTGCCCGGATATGCAACTCCGTGGAGACCCCACGAGCAGCCGCCCACAATTAACCCACAGAGCGAGTGGAATGCACTGTAATAGAAAAAGGAGGCAATGATGGTCAGACGACTCCAGCGTGCAAGCGTCTGTTTGGAAGCTGGTCAACCCGGAAAAGCAGCGTCATATAAGACAAACTGAGCGTCTGTCTTACGTATATCTGCAGTCCTTTTCACATAGATCCGAAGAGCTCTAAATGACATCCAAGGATCTAGAAGTTGGTGAATCCTGTGGAAGCTATATATAACAAAAGATAAGGAATACATCGCTCTTGGCCCTTTGTGGGGATGTCCCCAGCTGCTCCACCGGTAGAGGTATCCCGACCTCTTTACAGACAACTATAATTAGAACAACAGTGGTGCGCTCTGGGACAATCTTGGTGTACTGTTGTGTATATTTTTATACGTGTCTTAATCGTTTGTAAATATTTTAATCATATATCCTCCTGCTTGATCTCAGAAAAAAGTCCCAACTTTTAATCTGTAGGTAGGGTGTTCTTTAGATTGTGTCCATAATGTCTGTATATAATCTCAGTCCCTAATCAGGAAATGTTCGTATGTGTATCCAAGAGTGAATTAAGACTCTTAGAGAAAAGAAGTTTGCGGATAATCCCTGAATGGTAATCCCGTGATGTCTGTAGGATGGGTGTTCCGATAATAAAGACTGGTGACAGTGTGAACCTCTTTGCACTCCTTTCCACCTTAAATATAATACATATGCACAGTATCAGGGACTTGGTGAACATGATAATGCAGGATAGGTAAGAAATAAAAGTACTCACCAAATTATGCAATTCGTTCCTGCTGGTTCTCCTTGTGAGTGAATGGTGTTATATACTGTAGATATACTATAGACTCCAGTCTAATTCAACACTTTGAGTCACAGTGCTGATACATGACAAATGTACATGACATCACAAAGAGTTTTAGTGATATAAAACATCCATCTAAATTAGTGGACAAATTATTCCAATAAAGTTAAATAGTGGAATGCTGCATATAAAGGCTTATATGGTGGTCCTATATATGAGGGGGGTGAGCCAACGTATTTCATCCAGACTTTAACTTTTTCAAGGGTGCCCACGCTTCTCCCTGGCGTCCTTTATATATGGTGTTCAATTATCTCTATCTCCGCTGCCGGTTTCCATGTTCCCCGCACTTCCCGGTTTGCGAGTGCGTCATCATTGGCAAGTGTTGGTCATGTTCCTCATGCTAGAGCGCGCTGTGAGGTCTCCATAGTACCATTGCACGTGTGCTGTCCTGGGCGGCCATCTTGGCAGTGGTTGTATCTATTGCAGAGTGTTAGGTGTCTTGCGGCGGCCATCTGTTTGGTGGAACTTCTCTATGTACTTAAGAAATTCTCTCTATTGCGGGCGGCCATCTTTACGGTTGTTCACACTATATGGAAATTTTCACTTCTGTGTCCCCAGGGTGTATGTACCGATTATCCCTATTTCTAATAGGGGTTCTATGCTTTCACTGATCTGGTGGTGTATAATCCGATCTTTGTATTCATAGCGTGCTAAGATGCTAATATCCTTATATGCCAAAGGGTAATAGTGTTCCTATAAACAATCAGCTGTATCATATATGTATTCTGTACATTGTAGTATATCCACACTAATTCTATATTTATTGTCCTGTGACATTATCTCCTAAATCTATCCATGTCCCAAATGTATGTACATAATAATACATCTACAATGATTCTATATATGGTCCTGTCGCATTTTCTCTTAAACCTATTCGTGTTGCAAAAGGATGGTAGGTTTGATCTCAAGGAATTCGTTGTGGGGATTGTTTCTGGTGAAATAGTGTCTGAGTGAGAGTTCAATCATTCCGTATCTCGGAGAGATGGCATTGAAACCTATGGGTCTATATTCAATCCATCTGGGGTAAGGGTGTGTAAATTTAAAGATCCATCTGCTCTCTGTCTTGTCTTTCCTGAGATTATGGTCCCCTCCTCTCTAATTTGGTGCAACCTGGTCTATTGACAAGAATTTTAATCCCTTCGGGTTACTGTGATGTTCCTTTTTGAAGTGTTCTGATGCATTATGTTGTGCAAAACCCCTTTTGATTTTGCTGATGTGTTCTCCGACTCTTATTTTCAGATTCCTAGTGGTGTGCTCTACATACTGTAGATGACATGGACATTCAAGAACATAAATGACATTCTTGCTGTCACAAGTTAGTGTAGTGTATGGCGTATTTTGTATTCTTGTTCAGTTTTGTTACTGATTATGCTGTCTACTGGGGTGATGCTTCGGTAGCCCTGGTTTCTACATTGTAGACAGCGGCCACAATAGTAAAAACCTGTCTTTATTGTTTTGCCATCTATTGTGGATTGTCTCTCACAATGGTTATTTTTCCTTCATCCACTAGGGGACACTGGAGTCTCAGTATAGTGGGCTATAGATGTGGGATAACCGGGAGCTGGTACTGTAATAAATCTTAATAGTAGCTCGCTCCTCCCCCTCTATACCCCCCTACAGCCCAGTCTTAATTTTGTGCCAAGGGAGCTGGTCACATAAAAAGAGCTCTCTGCTAAAAATCAAGGATCCTCGATCAACAAGAGGATCAGACAGGCAGCTCACTGCCCCTGGCTGTCTGCTTCGTTGGAGCTGCCAGGGAGACCTCACCACCGCTGCTTTCCGCGTGAGCTGGGGTCTTTAGCTACAGAGACCACGGTCTCTGGGGGGTACCCAAACATGCTGCGTGCGGCGCTCGTCGCGGTCCCCCATTAGCTCAGCCCGCCACCGGCACCATTTGACAGCTAGAAGGTTAGTGACTCCTGGCACCCTGAGTAGCAGGGTGGCCAGGAGAAAATGACAGGCGGGCATTAAAAAGCAGCAAGGGCAGAGCCTAACGCACAGTTCTGCTCCTGCCTACCAGCTGCCTCAGTGCTCCCAGAAGGTGGCTGATGGCCATTTTAGAAGACACAGGCTGCTGACAAACGCAGAAGAGAGACCTGTCTGCCCAGATTGTGACTGCAGGACTAACATCCAGTTCCCTGTTGTGTGATAAGTGTGTTTCAGAAACACAGACTGCAGCATCCCAACAACACCCTATTTGGGCTGATCAAATTACATCAGTTATGTCTCAAATGTCTGCAGAGCTGGAAGCTTCTCGCAGGGAGAGAGAGATTGAAAGATCTCAGAGGTCTGCCTTCTCTGAACCAGACTGGGCGCGGTCTTTAGCCAGGTCTGTAGAAGGGCTCACAAGGGTTATGTCAGCCCAGGTTCCTCCCGTGGCATCATCCTCTAGTGTCTCTGCTAGGAGACTGATACTGAATCCCCTTATGTGGGATGATCTGGAGGAGGACGACATGCCTGATACAGAGGAAGGGGAGGTACAGGACCCTATAGAGTAACATGCACCAGAGGAAGTGGAGCCTGTATCTCAGGGTGTAGAGGCGCTGATTGCAGCTATACGCCAGGTGTTACATGTTGAGGACATGGACTCTGTGGAAGTTACGCCGTCTATCTTTAATAAGAAACAAAGACTAGCAGCCTCCTTTCCAGTGTCTGAGGAATTGGACGAGAATCTTACCTCAGCGTGGAAACACCCAAATAGAAAGTTTCAGATCTCACGTAAACTTTTATCCTTCTATCCCTTTCCTGCAGAGAGCAGGAAATAATGCGAAACACCTTCTTTAGTGGACCCTTCAGTGTCACGTCTGTCTAAAAAGACTGTGTTCCCTGTTCCAGGAGCAGTTTTTTTAAAGGAGTCTTCTGACAGGAAATTAGAAACTACCTTAAAGTCTATGTACACTGTAGAGGGGGTGTCCCTTCGACCTGCATGAGTCAGCTGTTGTGTCAACAAGGCGGTGGACACATGGGCTACGCAGCTTGCTGAGGGCCTAAAGACTGGTATTCCTGCGGAGGATTGCAGAGTCTGCTTCTTTTCTTGGAGAGGCTTCAAAAGATATTTGTAGCCTTTCCTCTATATCCTCGGCTTTGGCTGTGTCAGCCCGCAGAGCCCTGTGGCTGAGACAATGGCAGGCGGATGCGGAATCTGAGAGCCGTGGAAGCGCTTCCATTCACGGGAAGCTCTGTTTGGAACGGAACTGGATTAGTGGCTATCTCAAGCCACAGGTGGTAAGTCCACTTATCTCCCATCTGCTGCTCCTTCTCCTAGGAAACCCTTTGCTGGACCGTCCTTTTGGTCCTTTTGTATCCCAGGGAGATTCAGGGGTCGTGGCAGAGGAGCTCCCGCTATCTCCAGTGGTTCTAGAGGCAGGGATAGAGCTACTGCATCCTCCTCCCAGCAGGATAAGTCTTCAGTTAAGGCTCCAGCATGACGTGCTCCCTACTCTCTTGGGGGACCCCAGGGTGGAAGCTCGCCTTCGCAATTTCAAAGCAGTTTGGATCAAGTCTTACCAGGACGCGTGGGTCCAGGACATCATTATTCAGGAGTTGAAGTTGGATTTTCAGATCCAACCTCCTCCTCCTTTTTTCACAACCGGTTTGCCGGCATCAACGGACAAACTGGTTGTAATACAGGAAGCAATAGAAAAGCTACTGTCTTCTCGAGTAATAGTGCATGTCCCTATCCATCAGCGGGGTCAAGGCTTTTATTCCAGCTTGTTGGTAGTTCCCAAGCCGGACGGCTCAGTGAGACCCATTCTGAACTTGAAACATCTCAATTCTTATTTGCGGACCTTCAAGTTCAAAATGGAGTCCCTGCGGTCTGGCATTGCAGGGCTCAAGAGGGACGAGTTTCTCGTATCCTTGGACATAAAGGATGCCTATCTCCACATTCCTTTTTGGCCTCCTCATCAGGCATTCCTTTGGTTCGCAGTTTGTGCCTCTCTTTTTCAATTTCAGTCCTGCCTTACCTTTCGGTCTTTCATCAGTACCAAGAGTGTTCACGAAGGTCATGGCAGTAATGATGGCCCTTCTTCAGATTCAAGGGGTTACTATCGTCCCGTACTTGGACGGCCTGCTCAGTCTGCGTCAGTCACTCAATTACTGCAGGACATCCGGGTAACAGAGTCTGTCCTGAATTACCAAAAATCTCATCTACAACCTACTCAGCGTCTGCCTTTCCTAGGGATGATTTTGTACACGGTGGAGCAGAAAAAGGTGGAGCAGGAAAAGGTCACCTCCATCCAACACATGGTGCGATTAATACTGCGTCATCGCAGGGTGTCAGTACACCTGTGTATTTGCCTTTTTTGGGAGGATGGTTGCAACCTTCGAGTCCATCCAATACGGGAGATTCCATGCCTGTCCATTCCAACTGGACCTCCTCTCTGTGGTCAGGGTCCCACCTTTTTCTTCACCAGCGTGTTCAACTGTCACCCAGGACTCGAACATCTCTCCTTTGGTTGCTGAATTCCTCTCACCTATTGGCAGGCAAGCGGTTTACAATGTGGGAATGGATTCTCCTCACCACAGACACCAGTCTGAGATGATGGGGAGCAGTGACTCGGGGAAGACACTTTCAGGGCCGCTTGACTCGACTGGAGGCGGTACTGCCCATAAACATTCTGGAGCTAAGGGCCGTGTTCTATGCTTTTCAGGTAGCACATCCTCTGTTGAAGGGCCGTGCCGTCAGAGTGCAGTCCGACAACGCCACGGCTGTGGCATACATCAACAGACTAGGCGGCACCAAGAGTCGGTCCGCCATGAGGGAGGTTAACCCCATACTTCTCTAGGCAGAGGAATTTGCTGTAGCCATATCAGCAATTTTCATCCCAGGGGTAGAAATTTGGGAGGCGACTACCTCAGTCGACAAGACATTCATCCGGGAGAATGGATGCTCAATCCCACAGGTCTTTCAACAACTGATTCAGCATTGGGGTCTCCCTCAGGTAGATCTCATGGCATCGAGGTTGAACCATCAACTGCCACTTTACTGCTCACGGACAAGAGATCCACAGGCGGTGGCAGTGGATGCTCTAACAACTCCTTGGCAGTTTCAGTTTGTTTACCTGTTTCCACCACTCAAACGTCTTCCTTGTCTGCTTCAAAGAATCAAACCAGAAAGGGTAAAGGTTCTATTGGTGGCTCCAGACTGGCTCAGACGGGCGTGGTATTCCAACCTACATCTTCTATTGATAGATAACCCGTGGTCTCTTCCTCTGCACGAAGATCTACTGCAACAGGGTCCGTTTATCAGGATTTAAAGCGGCTTCGTTTGACGGCGTGGCTGTTGAAAGGGCTATCTTCAGAAGAAAGGGTATCCCTTCCAGGGTGATTCCTACTATGTTAAGGGCTAGGAAGGCTGTTTCCTCAAAGCACTGTAATTGTATATGGAAGGCGTATGTCAATTGGTGTGAACGCAAGGGTGCGCCACCGTCAGATTTCAACTTAGCCAGGCTGCTTCTTTTTCTACAGTCTGGTTTATCAGCAGGTCTTCGTCTGGGATCTTTGAAGGTTCAAATATCGGCTATGTCCATTTTCTTTCAGAAGAAACTAGCATTATTGCCAGATGTTCAGACATTTCTACAAGGGGTTGTCATGTTACAACCTCCGTTTGTACCTCCAACGGCCC
Source organism: Taudactylus pleione (assembly GCA_031769625.1). Taxonomy (NCBI): domain Eukaryota; kingdom Metazoa; phylum Chordata; class Amphibia; order Anura; family Myobatrachidae; genus Taudactylus; species Taudactylus pleione. The sequence continues at coordinate 9,690,945 of JAUIMM010000035.1, forward strand.
CATGGCATTGGGATTTGTTCCTCTTTTCTCCAGTCTTCACTATTTGAACCTTTCCATGATAAAAATGTTAATTCCACAGTCTGTAAAGGGGTTCTCCTTTTGCCGCTCGCCTCTGCTAGGCATGTGTCGGAGCTAGGGGCACTTTCTTGTCATCGTCCTTACCTAATTTTTCATGAGGATAGGGCTGAGCTACGTGCGCAGTTATCTTTTTTTGCCTAAGAAGTCTGCGTTTCACGTCAAACAACCGATTGTGGTTAATCGGTTTCCAGATCCCTAGACGTTGTCCGGGCTCTTCGGATTTATGTTGATAGGACTGCAACCCTCCGGAAGTCGGATACGCTGTTTGTTCGATATGATATGGCGCGTCCGGGCTGGCCGGCTTCTAAGGCAACTATTTCTAGATGGATTCGTCTGACAATCAGACAAGCCTATCTGGCTGCATCAAAACAACCTCCTACTTCAATCACAGCGCATTTTACGTGTTCTGTGGGTCCTTCGTGGGTGGTTGCCCGCGGTGTTTCCCTGACTCAGCTTTGTCGGGCGGCCACTTGGTCAGGCCGGCATACTTTTGCAAAGTTTTACAGTTTTGACACGTTTGTGGCATCTGCTTCACAGTATGGCGGTGCTGTTTTGCAGGGTTCTTAGCGCTCTCCCGCCCGGGATGTGAGCTCTGGGACGTCCCCACTGTACTAAGACTCCAGTGTCCCCTAGTGGACGAAGGAGAAAATAGGATTGTGGTACTTACCGATAAATCCCTTTCTCCGATTCCACAGGGGACACTGGACGCAGTTCCTACGAATGTGTAATTTGACTTTGTGGATTACTGCGGATCCAACTGGGATGATGGTTACTTTCTGCAAGGATATAACTATTCACATCTACTTTTTTGTAGTGTATTCTGGTCTGGATGCAATAAACACTTTGCAATAGATACAACCACAGCCAAGTGGCCGCCCAGAACGGCACATGCCAATGGCACTATGGAGACCTCACAGCGAGCTCTAGTGTGAGGAACATCACCAACACTTGCCAATGATGATGCACTCGCAAACCCGGAAGTGCGGGGACACCGGCAGCGGAGATAGAGATAATTGAACACCATATATAAAGGACGCCACGGAGAAGCGTGGGCACCCTTGAAAAAGTCCAAGTCTGGATGGATGGAACTCATTGGGCCACCCCCCACACATATAGGACCACCATATAAGACTTTTTATGCAGCATTACACTATCAAACTTTTTTATGGAATAATTTGTCCACTAATTTAGATGGATGTTTTATATCACTAAGACTCTGAGTCACAGTGCTAATACATGACAAATAGAAGTGTTGAATTAGACTGGAGTCTATAGTATATCTATATAACACCATTCATTCACATTATATTAATCCTCGCCACTGCCTCTACAAGCATCGGGACTAGGAGAACCAGCAGGAACGAATTGCATCATTTGGTGAGTGCTTACATTTCTTACCTATCCGTTCACCAAGTCCCTGATACTGTGCATATGTATTATATTTGAGGTGGAAAGGAGTGCAAAGAGGTTTACGCTGTCACCAGCCTTTATTATCGGAACACCCATTCTACATACATCAAGGGATTACCATTCAGGGATTATCCGCAAACTTCTTTTCTCTAAGAGTCTTAATTCACTCTTGGATACACATACGAACATTTCCTGATTAGGGGCTGAGATTATATACAGACGACATGGAAACAATCTAAAGAACACCCTACCTACAGATTAAAAATTGGGACTTTTTTCTGAGATCAAGCAGGAGGATATATGATTAAACTAATTACAAACGTTTAAGACAAGTATAAAAATATACACAACAGTACACCAAGATTGTCCCAGAGTGCACCATTTTTGTTCTAATTATAGAATCCTGTGGAAGAACCGGTACCACAATAGGTTGATGTGAAAAGCCGAAAAGCCAGTTTCTTCTGGAAAAATAGACCGTGCTGAAATCTGAACTTTCAGGGAACCCAGACTTAGTCCGGCCGAGAAGCCTGCTTGCAGAAAAAGGAGTCTGGATAGTTGAAAAACTGTAGTAGGAGACTCTCGACATTCACACCATGAAACATAAGCCTTTCAAATACAGTGGTAATGTTTTGAAGTAACTTCTTTCCAGGCTCGAAGCATAGTAGGAATTACCCTGGATGGGATTCCTTTTCATAGTAATATGGCCCTTTCAACATTCACGCCGTGAAACGTAGCCGCCTTAAGTCTGGATAGACTAAAGGACCCTGTTGTAGGAGATCTTCTCTCAGAGGTAGGGGCCACGATCAGCAGAAGGCGGAGGTTGGACCTCTCCCTCTTGATGTGTTGTAGAATCCGAGGGAGAAGAGGAAAAGGTGGGAACAGATAGACAAAACGGAACCACCATGGTGTTGAAAGTGCGTCCACTGCTAGTGCAGTGGATGCAGTACAGAGGCAGCCGATGATTCTGTCTGGATGCCATGAAGTTGACTTGTGGAAGACCCCACCGTTGGTCCAGTTGTCGAAAAAACCTGAGGATGGAGCGCCCATTTCCCTGGGTGCGCTTTGTGCCGGCTGAGGTAGTCTGCCTCCCAATTGTGGACGCCTGGAATGAAAATTGCTGAAAATGCCACCGCAAACTTTTCTGCCCAGAGTAGGATGCGGCTTACTCCATTGCCGCCCGACTTCGGGTGCCGCCCTGTCTGTTTATGTATGCCACTGCCGTGGCGTTATTCGACTGGACTCTGACTGCTCGGCCCTGCAACAGGTGATGTGCTGGATGGAGAGTGTAGAACACTGCCCGTAATTCCAAGATGTTTATCGGCAGACTCTCTTCCTGTGCGGTCCAGCGGCCCTGGAGGTGGTGTTCTTGAATCACTACCCCCCACCCTCTCAGACTGGCATCTGTGGTGAGGAGAGTCCAATCCCACACTCTGAAACTCTTGCCCTCCAATAGGTGTGACAAGTTCAGCCACCAGAGAAGGGATATCTGAGTTCACATGTTGGTGGAAGAAAAGATGGGATCCTGACTATTGGGAGAGGAGGTCGAGCTGAAACGTTCTGGAGTGGAAACGTCCGTAAGGAATGGCCTTGAATGCTGCCACCATCTTTACCAGGAGACGAATGCAGACGTGCACCGATACTTGACAATGACGAAGGACCCTTATTACCATCTTTTGAATGGAGGTTACCATTTCCTGAGGAAGGAAAACTCGCTGACCTAGCATGTCCAGGATCATTCCTAGAAACTGGAGCCTCTGTGTTTGTTGCAGATGAGACTTGCGAAAATTCAGGATCCACCCGTGACATATGAGGAGCTTGTGTGTCACTGCGATGTTCTGCAGTAATTGTTCTCTGGAGTGAGCCTTCAGAATGAGATCGCCCAGGTGAGGGATAATTGTGTTTCCATGTTTCCGAAGGAGACCCATCATCACCGCCATGACCTCCTTGAATACCCTGGGGGCTGATGATAAGCCGAATGGCAAATCTCAAATGCCTGGTGAGGCGTCCAGATAGAAATGTGAAGGTAGGCGTTCTTGATATCTAGAGATACCATGAATTCTCCTTCCTTCTGGCCCACAACAACTGACTGACTGGACTCCATTTTGAATCCTCCAGAAAGGGATTGAGATTCCTCAAGTTCAGAATAGGTTTGACCGAGCCATCCGGCTTCGGAACTACAAACACACTGGAGTAGAATCCCTGTCCAGTCTGGTGCCTGCGAACGTGGATCAAAGCCTGCGCGGATAGAAGCTGGTCTATCATTTCTTGTAAGACGACCATCCTGTCGTTGGAAATTGGCAAACTTGTGGTGAAGAACCGAGGTAGAGGTTGAAACTGCAAATCGAGCTTGTATCCCTGGTTGATGAGGTCCTGATCCCAAGCGTCCGTACAAGATTCTGTCCATACTTGTCTGAAGTCCCAAAGATGTGCTCCCACCCTGGGGTCCCCAGGTGAGAGGGAAGCGCGTCATGCACTAGGTTTGGTAGTAGACTTACCTGTTGAGCAGATATTATTGCAAATCTGCCACAACCTCTGGAACCAGGGGAGCTAGTAGGTCCTCCTCTGAAGCAACCACAAAAATGACCGGGGGAACAAAAGGACCGATATGAGGGTCCCGAGCAAGGCCTTCTAGGAGGCGGAGCAGCCGATAAAAGATAAGTGGACTAAGCCCCAGTAGCCTGAGAAATCCACTTATCAAGTTCCGCCCGAAATAAGACACTTTTTGTGAAGGGAAGAGCTTCCACAGCTTTCTTTTTTTCTGCGTCAGCCTGCCATTGATGAAGCCAAAGCGACCTGCGTGCTGAAACCACCACAACTGAAGTTGTGGAGACAAGGTTACAAACATCCTTGGACGCCTCTCCAATTTAGGCTGCAGCTTCCCCTATATGCTCTGCTAGAGGAATCTTTTCGTCCACCTGGAGCTGGTCTCTCATCGGTAATGTCTAAATCCCCTTCACGGAAAGGACCCTGAAGTCATCAGCCAGTGTTCAGCGTCATTCCCTGCCATCCAAGTGGGCATAGAGGGGGAATATAACCATGTGGCAAGCATAGTGAGCCACCGTGCCCGAAGCGTGGCGAGCGCAGCTAGCCCGCAAGGGGAAAACAAACTTGTTTTAATGGGGACAAAGTACATCTTAAGCTGGCTGTAATGGGCAGGATCTGCACTTCCGCCCCCACTCACATCACTTCCAGGTCCCTAGCACGAAGGGGAAATACAGCCAACCGTCTCTCATTCCATCAGTTAACCGTTTTGCGCAAACCTCAATAGCTTTATTAGTCCAGCAGCTGACAATCACAGGACGCAAAGTGACACCCGCAGCTGTTTAAATGGACTTGAGAGTATTCTCCAATCTCCTGTCCGATGTCTTTTTCAAAGACGTGGCTCCAGGGACCGGTAGAATAGTCTTTTTAGATAGACGAAAGACTGATCTACCGTAGGAGGCGTCTCACAAGTGTCAGCATGAAACCATTGTGTGCGATGCTAATATGTTATTAGCATCGTGCGACTGCATTGCTACCGCATATTGTTAAAAGTCCTACCATACCCCATACGCACATTAAATTATACATATAATATACAAGGCGCACAGTTGCACTGTTTATTAAAACACTTTGCACATAAAGCGCACCACGCATATTAGCGACTACATGCAATATCCTTACACTTACACATACCAAAACTTATAAAAGGTTCCCTAAGCATTAAGGTTAATATTAGAGGTTTTATACATTATCAAGTCTATTGTGATATACATATATTTGGTATCTAAGGTTTAGTACATGATAAGCAGACCATGTTTGGTGCCATTCTAAACCACTGTTTATTTGCAGACTTCCGGTTCCATCAGCAAGGAAATCGCAGCATACGTTTGCAAGTTATGGATCATAGAGAGATAGGCATTGAAATGTACTCTGTAATGTAATGTTTATTAGCCAGTTTAGACTTGTTCTTCGGCGGGAAAACGTACACAAAGAGCTGTTGGAGGGCTGAACTATTACAATACAAACTGACCTATGAACTGTATCATAACAGAAGAACCAGGAGGAAGAACCAATGGCATTATGCCAACTCATTCTATTGTATTGCCTATCTCTGCAAGGGTACATATGCAAGCACTCTAGATCTGGTAGTTGGTCATCTTTCTTTCTGTTGGCAGAGGTTTCATAGTTGATGCCGGATCCAGAGCGCATGCATATGTATTGACTGTACCTTGTATTTTGTATAACCTTTGCGCTAATTGTGTTTATAGATCAAGGCGTGTAACTATATGCTTTTATGTGAATAATATCTTTTTGTGCTATGTAACCACAATCAAAGTCTGGAAAGCAATTATTTCTTGTGCGTACGCAACGCTAAATAGCGACATTAGGATATAAAGATTAATAGGAATTCATACAAGATTTCTGCTATCTGCAGGAAAAAGATAGGAAGATAACAACCGCTGGGACATCTGAAATTTTTTATCCGGATATTCCCAAGCTGAAACCAGCAGAGAATCTAGTTCTTCTGAAATAAGAAAAGAAGTAGCCTGCTTTTGCTTTGTTAAAAAGAAAGGCTGTTGTGCAGGACCATTTTTCTCATCCTCTATCAGCAATACCTGGCGGATTGCAGAAATTAATCCTTCTATCCCTTGGGACACATGCACAGGTTCCTCTTAGAGCTCCTTGGGCGAATCCTGAGTATATTCGCCTTCCTCTAAAGCCGGCATCTCCTCTGAGTCATCCAACTGGAGGACTGAGGGTAACTGTCTCTATTTTGAGACCTGCGGTGAGGGTCCCGATGACGTGGCACGGGACAGTGCCATGGGTTTTGTGATCCCCTCCATATACATAGCAAAGGACCACGCCCATGCCGGTTCTTCTATAGTAGCTGACCTGGAAGCTTCTTTTTCTTTTCGAGAAGCCTCCAGCTCAGCAGAGAGATGTGAGATAACAGATGAAAACTGCTCCAGCCAAGGCGGCAGTTCTAGCTTACTAGGAGAATCTTGAGCCAATTGCTCTGGATCACTCTTGTCACACAATATGGAGCTAGATGACTGTGTAAACATTTCTGCACACTTTTTTTGCAGGTAAATCACTTCTGAGAAGCCTTAGAGCCCCTTCCAGCCATGGTGCATACAAACCCACACAAACATTAAAGTGTAGTGGAAAGGGTTAACAGATAAAGACTGAAATATGCAGAGGTAGGAGAGAAGGGTAGAAAAAGAGTATCTCACTTGCCCCTAAAAGCGCTTCCAGCAGTGCTAAAAATGCTAGGCATTTTAACAAGTAACTAATTGCTGTTACTCTGGTCTCCTAACAAGCCCAAACCCCACTGTGCACTTACAGGACAGGTCTGGCTTTCAGACCCGGCGCAGCATCAGTAGTATACAGTGTCCCTCCGTGTAATGGCCACCAGCACTGGGGCCGCTGGGAGGAAGAAGCAGGACTCCGAAGGTAGGCTAACCCCCCGCTATGGCGCTCATCTTCAAAACAGTAAGCGCGCTGTGTATGTACCACACAGCCTCTGCTGTACCAATGACCTCGGAGCAGCTGCTATAAAAAAATGCCTGTGTAACCTGGCTACCTCGCTAATTGTGGAGCCAGGTGAATACTTGCATACTGTCTGGCTGCCGGCGGCGGTTAGACTAATGGGGGACCTAGGTGCTTGCAGCGGCATACAGTACCCCAGAGACAGTGGTCTTTGTAGTCGGGGACCCCAGGCAAACTGCAAGCAGTTGCGAGTGGGTCTCTCTCGGCAGCCTCCCACATAGCAGACAGGCAGGGGCAGATGCTGCCTGTCATTTCATATTGCTTGTTAGCTTCAGCGCAGTAGCGCTATTTTAGAACTATAGAAAACCGTAGGAGGATTTGGTAACAATACCAGCTCAACTTGAGCACAATCTAAAACTGGGCTTGTAGGGGGTTATAGAGGGGGAGGAGCTAGTCACACTTCTAAAATTTAAAGTGCCCGCTACACCTAGCACACGTCTATACCCCACTGTCATGAAGCTTCCAATGTCCCCTAGTGGATGAAGGAGAAATGAACAATTACGTACTTCCACTTTATCTGGAGTCTGTCGTTGAATCTCACCACTTTCATCTAATACTTCTACTACTGTATTTGACAGGCATCCATCCTAGCTAGGCGTGCAAGATAGCTCCCAGACCTATCTGCCATGGCAGTGAATGGGTTGAAAATAAGAGCCTGTATTGTGTTTTAGCTACTAAATAACTGTTCCATTCTTTTTTTGTTGTAAGCCAGGCTAACTGTACTGACTCTGTACCCAGAGACAAATATTCCAGTTCTAACTGCCTACACTTAGAATTAGAATCTATCTACTGTTTTTTATAGGGAGATTTAAGTTCCGCCACACACTTAATAAGGATATTCCTTACAAATGATTTAAAAGCATCCCATACTATTTCCACACTAGTAGAGCCATTATTAACATCAAAATAGCCCTCCCAGGTTGCTTACAAATCTACACAATCAGCCATACGGGTTAACCAAAAAGGATTAAACTTCCAAAATGATTGTCCCTTCTGCATTCCAAAATACATAACCAAAGGGGAGTGGTCTCATATCCCTCTGGACTCATAACTAATTGCTACCACTCTATGCACCAATTTAGGAGTAATGAGGGTGAGATCAATCCTAGATAGCGAACCATGAGTATGTGAAAAACAGGAAAATTTCTCCTGTCCTGGGTTTCACGCCCTCCACACATCTATCAGTCCAATGTCTGCCACCACTGCCGAACACTGGCTCCCTCTAGCAAAAAAGGAAGCCGGTGTTTGGCTTCCAGCGGTCCAGCAAGGGATCCATCACATTATTAAAGTCCCCAATAAAGACAGTAGATGTAGCTGGAAACTGAGCCAGAAATTCGGCAGTTTTTTTAACCATTTCATAAGTACAAGGTGGAGGTACATAAATAGCCAGTACAGGTTGAGTCTCCCATATCCAAATATTCCGAAATACGGAATATATTTAGCATGACTGAGATAATGAAACCTTTGATTTTTGATGGTTCAATGTACACAAACTTTGTGTAAGGCACAAAATTATTAAAAATAAAGTATAAAATGACCTATAGACTGTGTGTATAAGGTGTATATCACATATAAATGAATTTCATGTATCTACACAAACTTTGTTCGAGCCACAAAATTATTGAAAATATTGTATAAAATTACCTTCAGGCTGTGTGTATAAGGTGTATATGAATCATAAATGCATTCTGTGTTTAGATTTGGGCCCTATTCCTAAGACATTTCAATATGGTATGCAAATATTCCAAAATACGTAATATTCCGATATCCAAAATACCCTTGGTCCCAAGCATTTTGGATATGGGAGACTCAACCTGTATTAGCAGGGGTAGGTGTGGATTAACAGACAGTAAAAAGGTAGGTAGACTCCGACAAAAAGTCGACGTACAAATGGTCGACAGGGTCAAAAGGTCGACATGAAAATGGTCGACACATTTTTGTTTGATTTTTAGCCCTAATCTTCACCCTAACCCTCCCCTTAGTGCCTAACCCTCCCTCCTGGTGCCTACCCTAACCGTCTGAGAAGGTGCCTGACTCTAACCGTCCCTTCTAGCCTAACCCTCCCTCCTGGTGCCTAACCGTCTGGGTAGGTGCCTGACACTAACCGTCCCTTCTAGTGCCTAACCCTCCCTCCTGGTGCCTAACCGTCAGGGTAAGTGCCTAACCCTACTTTTTTTTTTTTCTTTAAATCATGTGTTGACTATTTTCCTGTTGACCTTTTGTCCCCTTTTGCCAACCTATTGACTGTCTAACATCTGGTGTGTATCTAGACGTTGTCTACCTTTTACTGTGTATCTATAGTACGGCACCCAGCAGGTGTATAGAATTAACCCGGCATTGAATAAATACATACCGCCCCCCCCATATCCATTTGCAAAGACTCCAGAAACAGTTTTCCTTATAAGCACAGAAACCCCTCTTGACATCGTTGTACAAGAGTAATTAAATGCCCACCCAACCCAATATTTTTTTAATAACTTCTGCTTGCCATCTACTAAGTGTGTTTCTCCATGGCATATAATATTTGCTTACTTGTCGAAGAACCAGAGATCTCTTAATCTGATCATTAAGCCCTCTTACATTCCAACTCAAAAACTTTAATCTGAGACCTAACATCCACATATCAAATTATAACAGCAGTATGCTTGACGTGAAGGAGAGGAAGGCAGAGAGAGAGAAGAAAAACAAAACACATAAACCAACACATACACCATTTATCCCCCCCCCACACACACACACACACCCACCCTGTATACCTAGCCCAAACTTTGGTATACCCTTACACTTACTTGCTCTAACCTAGAAAAAATAGTAAGTGGGAGATGCAATAAATAATAGTGGCCCCTAGACAAGGAACGCTCTCCAGCCATTATTTCCCAAACGTGCTTCAAATTCATATTTCACACACATGATATATGTTAGCAACACAAAAAAAAAAGGAAAAACAAATAAATTAATAATAATAAGGTGTTTTATTCTTTAATTTATTAAATGCAAACATTACAATCACAACTGCAAATAAATATATCCCCAAACACCCACTCTGTCACGAATGTGCCATTAATTCATCTCAATATCCAACAGTTTTGCCAACACAACAGTGCAAAAAAAAATGATTATATATGACTAAATAAATATACACTCCATTTAAAATATCAGTATATAGTGTTATCATATATATGATTAATATAGTCCATACCTATGAAAAAGAAGAATAATCTTTACTAATAATGTGCAATTTAGTAATATATATGTGCCGACAATCCGAGTGTCTATAAATTATTACCCCAATTCTATTTACTATAAAACTTAGATTTGTGTTTTCAGTGCTTGAGACAATAACAACAATATGAATATATACACCATTTTTGTAATATAACTATTAAAGTGCATTCATTTTATCGCTTCAAGCCTATACAAGAAAGGAGAGAAAAAAGAAAAAAAAAACAGACCAATACCAACTAAATAGTGCCTCAATCAAATAATATTTGCATATCAAATTATCTTATAGCGTAAAATTGATCCTCAGCCATTTATCTGTGCCCTGGCCTATAATAATCCAACCCTCATATCATATAATCCATTGATTTGGAGTTAATCCTCAGCCATTTGCCTTCGCCCTGGTTTGTGATGGTCGATGCCAGTGGGCAGCATCATGGAGAGAGAAAAATTTTGGTTTCACCATCTGCAATGACTTTCAACGTAGCTGGAAACAACATCGTATATACAATATTTAAATCTGTCAACCGCTTCTTGATGGACAAAAATTGTGCTCTTTCTTTCTGAACACTGCTAGCATAATCAGGAAATATTGAAATGTGTCCAGCTCCACGCTCAAATGGGCCCTTGCTACGGGCCAGACGGAGAACTGTATCACAGTCTGCATAATGGAGAGATTTAGCTATAAGTGTCTGGGGTGGTACCCTGGTGGCAAAGGTCTAGTGGGAATCTCTACTGTGAAACAGGAGGAAAAAACGTCATGACCCAGGATTTCTACTAGCCATTTTTCAAGGAATTTCTCAGGGCTATTGCCCTCTTCTCTCTCTGGCAACTCCACAATACGAATGTTATTTCGGCGGTGGCGCCACTCCATATCAGATAACTTACTATGTGCAGCTGCCATTTGAGAATCTAAAAAGGCCACTCTCTATTTCAATGGTAAAAGAGCATCCTCTATTGTAGAAATCCTCATGTCCACTTCTCCAACCCTTTTTCAAACCTTTTGGAGGTCTTGGTGAATAATAGAGAGGTCAGACTACACCTCCCCTATACAATCAGCTAGTCTTTTCTTGCAAGAAGTAACTGCATCAAAAACGTATAGTAATGTAATATCCATTTCTGATATGTTAGAGGATTTCTTGATTTGTGTCGATTCTTTAGTAGGAGTGACAACAGAACTCTCATTTTGAGTATGCCGAGAAATTGAGCTCCTAGAATACTGTATTTCTCCAGTTTAGCAGCAGCCGAAGCATATTGCATCTTCCTCATATTGAAGATATCATTAAAATACAAAACTTCACAAAAAAGTATTAACAGGGCAGTTTGTACTTTACAGAAAAATGGGTTCTCGTCCCTTTTAATATTGGAGCTTTCAGCTGACAACCTGCAGTATCCACAAAGTAGCTGCACATCCAGACATCTATATCTCCATACCACCAATGAATATCCAGAGTGCAGGACCAGTGCAATTCCATAATATATTACTCCAAAATCAAATAATTGAATTAACCGATATAACGGCACTATATATGCTGATGGACTTTATTCTTTTTATAGGAGCATAAGTCTCTGACCAGGAAAATTAGGTGCATTTCACGGAATCTGTATGTAATGCCGGCTCTCGGGACAACTCCTGTCTAAATACCGACAGATGGTTGGTATCCCGACATGGGTCAGGTAAATATACTTACCCTCCCCTCTTCTCCCCCTAACCCTCCTTTTTGTAGCCTAACCCTCCCCGTTAGTGCCTAAACCTAAGTCTCTCCCCTTAGTGCCTAACCCCCACCAGTGGTGCCTGAACCTTACCCCCCCCCCCCTACAGGTGCCTAACCCAAACCTTCCCTCCCCCCCAAAACCTAACACTAACCCCGCTATGCTACCTAAACCTAACCCTCTCTCCCAACCTCACCCCACGCAGCTAACACTAAGTGCGCCCCGGCTTACCTTCATTCGGGTTATCATCCTCCTGGATTCCGGTATCGGAATTAAGATAGGCGTCTGTATTTCGACGCCCATCTTAAGACCCTTGTCGGGCTTTTAGCGTCGGGATTGAGACTAGTGGCATCGCGGTCGCCGGTCTCATAACTACATCCCGCATTTCACATGGATCCCAAAACACATCTTTCTTCTTCAGGGTCCATAGGGCTCCACATGGAGACATTGGGGTGTAGGTGGGACCTGACGGACCGGACACAAACAGCAAAGGTTTTCAATCCCAGGATGCTCTGGTCCTTTTCCCTATACCCCCCGCCCACAACCTGAGGGCAACTCAGTGTCGTTGGTGTCCGGCAGGAGCTGCATCACCAATTTTAACAGTGGGGCTGCTTCTTTTTTTTATGATTTATTTTTATTTCTAGTGTTTTTACTACTGAGCAGCAGCAACAGACAGTCCCTTGGACGTCTGTGCTACTGCTCCATCACACCTCCGCGGCGCCGTGACACGAACCCCGGCTAGGTACTCACGGCGGGGTTCTGACGGGGACTAGCTAGCAGGCTCCCCGGACCCCAGACTGCAGCCCGGAATCCAGGGGACAGGTAAGGCGGGTGTCTTTACGCAGTCTAGTCTCTGGAGACGGACTGGAGGCACTGATGTGGACACTGGTGCGCCCACGACTCCACTAGACCACCGGGGCGTTAATATACTGGCGCAGGGCATTTTTAGAGGCATGGGGACCCGGTACTTAACGTCAGCAGCTGGAGAAGGCGCTCTCCCTGCATCCCCTCCCCCAGCTCAGTGTGCCATTCCATTGTGGTCTAGCCGTTCCCTGAGCTGCTCCTCCTAAGACACGCGACAGCCATTTTCTGCTTCACAGGTCTCCGTGAAACGCTGGGTCCAGTCTCCCTGTATAACTCTCCCACAGGCCTGGTTATACAGCGCTATATCCTACCAGCCACTGCGGTCTGTGTAGTTGATTGTAGTGCCAATTGCAGATTGTATGCTAGCGCTGATCTCTACTTTCTATACTGTCCAGCTTATACATTTCCCTTTATTCTACTATATCCTGACCTCACATTTCCTATATTTGTTAGAGCTATCATACACTATATAGCGCAGTTGCACACTTCACTGTGCCATATTACACATACTGCAGGGTGCGCACTGCACTGTATAATACTGTATCATACTGTGTGTTTTATTATTCTTGTGACTATGGCTGGCAGAGGAAAGAATAACAAGCAGGCTGATACTGCTGCTCCTACTCTGGTATCTTGTAAGTCCTGCTCAGCGGGCTTGGCCCCAGAGGACCTTATTCAGGATGGTCTTTGGACCTCATTCAGAGGCGGTCGTTAGTTGCAAGCGGTCGCTCTGAATCGGGGCGGCTGCTTGCATCCTGAACGACCGCCTCCTTGTCGATCGCTAAGCTGTGGGTTACCATCCACAGCTTAACGACCGACCAGGTTGATGGTCGCGATGGTGATCACCCTCAACAGCCGCCCCTTTTGTAGAGAGCTCCAGAGCAAGAGAGTTTGTCGCTCCGGGGCTTGCGCACGCTGCGCGTGTGCAGGGCTAACTATCGACCCGGTTGCGAGCACATCGGTGCTTGCCTTTCTACAAATGCACGGTTGGCTGATCAGCTGGAAAAAGTCTTCCCTGACACCCTCTCAAAGGATGGTGCATTTGGAAATCCTCCTGGACTCTCAGGTTCAGAGAATCTTCCCAATGGCAGACAAGATTTCAGCAATACCGCACAGACTACGCAGACTGCTCCACAATCGCCGAGTGTCAATTCATTCTGCAATGCAGGCCTTGGGATCAATGATGTCCACCTTCGACATGGTGGAGTTCGCCCAGTTTCACTTCAAGCCCCTACAACACCTGATCCTCTCCAGGTGGAACGAACTACCCCATTTGCTCAGATCTCAGACAATGAGCCTCCCCCCCAGAGTTTCACCTGTTCCTAGCCTGGTGGCTACAGACATCCCATTTGAACAAGCATTGTCCCTTTTGGATCCTGAACTGGGCTCTCCTCACTACGGACGCAAGCCTCTGAGGGTGGGATGCAGTAACCAGCCAGCACTCGTTCCAGGGCCGATGGTCCCTAGTCGAGGCAGTGTTGCCGATCAACGTCTTGGAACTTCAAACCATCTACAGAGCTCTCACTCTGGCTCAGAACATTCTGAAAAGCAGGCCAGTACATGTACAGTGCGACAATTAAATTTGTGGCCTACCTCAATCACCAAGGGGGCACTTGAAGTCAGTCAGCAATGACAGAAGTGTCCCGCATTCTCACATGGGCCAAACGCAATCTCCCAGCCATCTCTTCAGTGGTATTCCCGGGGATTCTCAATTGGGAATCTGACTTCCTCAGCTGTCACGACATGATGCAGAATGGTCTCTACATCCAGAAGTCTTTCATCTTCTGGTGGACAAATGGGGTCTTCCAGAAGTGGATCTCATGGCCTCAAGACACAACAGCAACTTCCAGTTTATGGAGCCAGGACAAGGGACCCGACACGGCCTTTATAGATGCATTGTCGGTGAAATGGAACTTCTATTTGGCGTATCTCTTCCCTCCAATATCCCTGCTTTCTCGAGTGCTTTGAAATTTCAAATTGGAGAGGGGCACAGTCCTGTTAATAGCTCTGGCTTGGCCCAGACGCCATTGGTTCTTGGATCTTCAGTCTCTCCCTAGATGTCCCGCTTCAACTTCCTCTACAAGTAGACCTGTTGTCTCAGGGTCCATGTCTGCATCTGGACCTAGCCCGTCTGTCTTTAACGGCTTGACTCTTGAGACAACCCTCCTAACAGCTAAGGGATTTTCCAACTCTGTGGTCCAGGCCATGCTCAGAGCACGTAAACTGCCGGCCTCAGCCAGAATTTATCACAGAATATGGCTTACATATTGCCAATGGTGTGCTCCAAGAAACTATGGGGGAGATGTAAGAAGCTCAGAAGCGGTATCACGTTATGTGCGCTGATTCCGCTTTTACCCGATGTATGATCGGGGGTTTGGCGGTTTGCGCCCCTGTCATAGCCTGGGCCATGTATGAACGGTCAGACCGTTTGGCCCGCTGTCGCTATCGACAGCTACAACCTATCCCCACAGCAGGGACAGTGCTGCACACGTGGATCTCGCGATAGTTGCGAGATCCTGCACATGCTCAGTGGAGCCGGCCGACACTGAGACACAGCGCATTAGCACTAGGCTGATGCGCTACATTCTCTAGCGGGGAGCGCCGGAGGGGAGAGAGGTTTATACGTCTCATCGGTAGTGCTTCATGCTTCGCGATGCTATAATGCATCTACCCCATTGACCCTCAAGTCTTTAAAGTTTCTAGTATTCTTGCCTTTCTTCAGGCTGGATTGGATCTAGGCCTCC
Organism: Taudactylus pleione; assembly: GCA_031769625.1. Classification (NCBI taxonomy): domain Eukaryota; kingdom Metazoa; phylum Chordata; class Amphibia; order Anura; family Myobatrachidae; genus Taudactylus; species Taudactylus pleione. The sequence continues at coordinate 9,706,505 of JAUIMM010000035.1, forward strand.
ACCTAGCATCTCTAAAAGTGCAGGTCTATCTGGTTTCAGCGCAGAATTGCTCCTATACTGGATGTTCACGCCTTCATGCAAGGTGTTTTACGTATATAACTTCCCTTTGTCCCTCCTGTGGCTCCATGGGATTTGTCAGTGGTGCTCCAAGCACTTCAGGATCCCTCCATTTGATCCCCTGGAATCAGTGGATGTCAAATGGCTCACTGCAAAGATTATTTCTTCTGGCTATAGCATCAGGTATTGGAATTAGAGGCGCTTTCATGTCGTTCCCCCTTTTTTAATATTTTGTGAGGATAGGGCTGTTCTTTTGATCACACCCAGGCTTCCTTCCCAAGGTGGTTTCTCGCTTCCACCTGAATGAGGAAATTGTGGTTCCGGCATGTCGAAGCTGAGTAATTGGCTGAGACAAGTTCAGTTTAAAATTGAATCGCAGCGACGCCATCTTGCGACTGGCCGCAAGACGCCATCTTGGAAATGAGATCGCAAGACGCCATTTTGCGAATGGCCGCCTAAGCGCCATTCTAGATAAACTCACATTTTAGTACATGTGGCGATAATACTATTAGCACCATGCGATTGCATCTTCCATCATTTCTCATATACACAATAATACGCATAATAGCGCTGTTAACTAGTCGCATATTAGCGAATGCACAAGACCCCGAATGAAAACACCGTTTAGTAGCTAAATGCACACGCATCTGTCCCCAGTTAACTAGCGTCTTCATATCAAACCCTGTACACTCACACATTACATATTTACTTACAAGGTTCCATTAGCTTTAAGGTATAAGATTTACGTTTGTTCAGTTAGTATAAATGCTGTGAAATATGGATATTTGATAACTAAGGTTTTATACATGCTAAGAAAGCCGTGTTTGGTTTTGTACTGATGCGTACTCTTTCCACAGTATTCCGGTGATATAGGTGGGGAGATCGCATCATGCATTCTCGAGTTATGGACCGCAGAGACTTCAAGCAACAAAATGTATTAACTGTTAGGATGTTGCAGGGGGCGGGAGGGCAGAGACCCCCAGTTGTTAGAGGCTGGGAGAGTCTATTTGAATCAGCCTGTTAAATGCTCCGTAACAGATGGATCCACTTTGGGAGCCAAAAGCATCAGCAACAAACTTCTGTATTGTGTTGTCTATCCCTTGGTGATATAAATATGTGTGTCCAACACTGGGTTTTTAATCTTCATGCTGAATGCGGATAGGCATCAGCAAGAAACCCCTCGTCTAACACCTGGTACCGGAAGCGCTGCGTATGTCTACTGTACTTGGGTCTGTATAATTCCTTTGCGCCTAAATTGTGTCTGGATCAATTGCGTGTAACTGACTGTACTTTTACTTGAATAATACTTGTGCTTTGGAACCACAGATTCCAGGTCTTATGTCTTTATTTACTGTATGGCTGCGTATGCAAATTAGCGTCATCCTTAGAAGGTATAGGTAGGATATTAGAAGTTATAGGAAGGTGTGTATAGAGGTTCTGATCCAGTATCGTTAGGCATTTAATTCACCAGATCTCTCGGCAGGTGAGGCCTCTTTGGATGTGGTCCGTGCTCTGAAGATCTACGTGGACCGTACTATTTCCATCAGGAAATCTGACTCCATCTTTGTCCTATATGGATTCCACAAGAAGGGATGGCCAGCTAACAAACACTCTGGCCAGATGGATTCGCATGACTATCTCACAGGCTTACACACAGACTGGCCTTCCTGTAACGGCTACAGTATCTGCTCATTCTACTCGCTCTATAGGTTCCTGGTGGGCAGCCCGACGTGGCGCCTCAGCTGAACAGCTATGGTCTTCTGTCCACACCTTCCTTAGGTTTTATGCCTATAATACATTTGCCTCTCAGGATGCTTCCTTCGGGCATAGGGTTTTCCTATCAGCTCAGGAGCGTTCCCGCCCGTGATCAACTGCTTTGGGACATCCCCAATGTCTCCCTGTGGAGCCCTATGGACCCTGAAAAAGAAATGGAGACTTATGGTAAAACTTACCTTTGTTAACGCTCTTTCTTCGAAGTCCATAGGGTCCACAGGGCATCCGCCCTGACGCAGCTGGATTCTATGGGTTTCTTCCCTTGGTCACTTGTTTCCTTCTCTGTGTGAGATTGTGATTATTCAGTGTAGCAGTCTTCCTTATCTCCTCTCCTGCTCCTGCCTTGGGCTTGTTAACAAAACTTAGTTGCCCTCCGCCTGTGGGCGGGATATAAGGGGAAGGACCGGGGCATCTGGGATTGAAAAGCTTTGCTGTTGGTGTCCGGTCCTCCAGGTCACACCTACACCCTCTTGGATTATTTAAGTTTTTGATTAATGCAACCTGCGCCCTACAGATCACATCTTAGTCCACTCTTAGGAGCACCACTCCTCCAAGACCACATACAATAGACAAATAGAGTGATCCAAAAAAGCGCGATCCGTCAGGAATGCTTAGAGGATGTCCGCCGTGATAACAATTTCACTTAAAACAGAACAGAAGAGAAAACGTGCAGTAGGTTATACTTTTAGATAGTGGAACGCTCTGAATATTCTGGATTCTGCCTTCTAAGACTCACCTCGACAAAATATAATGCATTCACATAAAGGCATCTTTTTACATCATCCAGTGGCTATGGAGATTTAAATTCCACGTTCCCAAAAAGAGCACTCACCTGGGATCAGGTGTAAACGTTCCCATAAAGGTTTCTTTGTACGTGTGACCAGTAGTTCCCATATATAATAGGTCAAAAGAAGGGGGTACTCCACCAGCCAAACATAAGTAAGATAATTTAATGGCACAAAATAGAAAAAAAACAGCTTCAAAAAAACAAAAAAAATCATACAATAAAGTTCTAAAAAGATTTTTTCACCTCTTCCAATGCAAAAGGTAGAGGTATCATGGAAATAGGGTATAGATAATACTTTACATAAACACCAATGCGTTTCTGACCAACCATACGCTTCAACATACCATTTTGCAAGAAATGGACATCCATTTTAAATAAATGTTCGCTTGACCTCATGTTGGCCGTGATAGAGGAGGTTACTCTTGAATTAGCAGAAGTCAGAACTAAAATTGGGTTCTTTGAAACAATCCATAAAACGACATTGTTAGCAGATACTGCAACAAGTTGACAAGATAAATTAACTCCGCAGACTGATAAATATAGGAAGGACCTTATAGCTTGTAAAGAAAACAAAATAGACAAAGTGACTAAATCAGTAAAATATCCAAAGCGCATTGGCCAATTATAAACACCGCCCCCCATCTTCAATCTTTGCATAATAAAAATATGACAGCTTATCAAAGAGGGTACAAGTTAAAAGATTTTTTAATAATGAATGATGTTTCCTTGGTTGGCTCTGGTAGAAGCAACCAAGATTTTTGAACTGGACACTTTAGATCCTAGGGGCCTTAATGAGAATTTGGGGTTGTCCTGTTTTTTCTAATATGTACCTTGTACAAGGTTTTGTTCTCCTGCTTGGATACCTAGATATGCCTTTTTTTTTTTTTTGTTCGTATACATGATTTTTTTCTGCTTAAAGTGAAGCACTGGTTTCATTAATTGTTGCTATACATCCAGCTTGTGTATGATTTTAAATTTTTGAGGCAGTATGCTCTTATAGGCTATGTATTTATGATATAGATATATATAATATATTTATTTGCAGTATATGTAGTTGTCTTTGTATATTGTATCTTGTCTGCTATGTAAGTATTAACCACTTTTTTGTTTTTGTTGACTAGCAGTTACCATGGTTTCCTTTGTTTTCCACCTATTGGTTTTCTTCAGCACGTGGTGTGGTGCCCTCCGTGTCCCTGTGCGGCGCCTCCCTCTGGCGGGATGGCGGCGGGCGGAGGCATGGACGGTCTCACAAGTAATTAGGTATGTTACACTGTTCAGTTGTCACTTGGCTTGCACCCTGACGAATATGCATGAATAGAGCATTGAAACGTTGGAAATTCTTTGTGTGTTTTATTCCTGAGTGCTGCCGGTGTGGAATTTATTTGTATGTATATACAGCGCATCCGGAAAGTATTCACAGAGCTCCACTTTTTCCACATTTTGTTATGTTACAGCCTAATTCCAAAATGGAATAAATGTAATTTTTGTCCTCAAAATTCTACACACACCCCATAATGACAATGTGTAAAAAAAAATTTTTGCGATTTTTGCAAATTTAAAAAGAAAAACTAAGAAATCACATGTACATAAGTATTCACAGCCTTTGCTCAATATTTTGTTGATGCGCCTTTGGCAGCAATTACAGCCTCAAGTATTTTTGAATATGATGCCACAAGCTTGGCACACCTAGCTTTGGGCAGTTTTACCCATTCCTCTTTGCAGCACCACTCAAGATCCATCAGGTTGGATGGGAAGTGTCGGTGCACAGCCATTTTCAGATCTCTCCAGAGATGGTCAATCGGATTCAAGTCTGGGCCACGCAAGGACATTCACAGAGTGAGCTACTCCTTTGATATCTTGGCTGTATGCTTAGGGTCGTTGTACTGCTAAAAGATGAACCGTCAACCCAGTCTGAGGTCAAGAGCGCTCTGGAGCAGGTTTTCATCCAGGGTGTCTCTGTACATTGCTGCATTCATCTTTCCCTCTATCCTGACTATTCTCCCAGTTCCTGCCTCTGAAAAACATCCCCACAGCATGATGCTGCCACCACCATGCTTCACTGTAGGGATGGTATTGGCCTGGTGATGAGCGGTGCCTGGTTTCCTCCAAATATAATGCCTGGCATTCACACCAAAGAGTTCAATCTTTGTCTCTCATGGTCTGAGAGTCCTTCAGGTGCATTTTGGCAAACTCCAGGCAGGCTGCAATGTGCTTCCGTCTGGCCACTCTACCATACAGGCCTGATTGATGGATTGCTGCAGAGATGGTTGTCCTTCTGGAAGGTTCTCCTCTCTCCACAGAGGAATGCTGTAGCTGTGACAGAATGACCATCGGGTTCTTGGTCACCTCCCTGACTAGGGCCCTTCTCCCCCGATTGCTCAGTTTAAACGGCCGGCCAACTCTAGGAAGAGTCCTTGTGGTTCCAAACTTCTTCCATTTACGGATGATTGAGGCCACTGTGCTCATTGGGACCTTTAAAGCAGCAGATATTTTTCTGTACCCTTCCCCAGATTTGTCTCGAGACAATCCTGTCTCGGAGGTCTACAGACAATTCCTTGGACTTCATGCTTGATTTGTGCTCTGACATGCACTGTCAAGTGTGGGACCTTATATATACAGGTGTATGCCTTTCAAAATCATGTCCAATCAACTGATTTTACCACAGGTGGACTCCAATTAAGCTGTACGAACATCTCAAGGATGATCAGTGGAAACAGGATGCACCTGAGCTCAATTTTGAGCTTCAAAGGCTGTGAATACTTATGTACATGTGATTTCTTAGTTTCTACATCAGGGTCCATATGGTATCCACAGGATACCTTGGGGTATTGGTGATGACGTCAGGCATCGGGCACCACAGAGTTAGTTTTTAGCCTCCTAGGATGCACTGTGGTCCCTCTCCTCTACCCCACCCCCTAGCCAAGGCAATCAGTTTCGTCGGTGCCTGGCCAGGAGTCGGATCACCTTCTACAGAGTGGGGCTGTTAATAGCCTCTGAAGATTTTTAAAGGCAGCTGTGGCTGCACACTAGAGCACTACAGTATGGACAGTCTGTACAGACGTCCTTGCTGTCGCTCCTTCACCCCGCCGGACCAGAACGCCGTTACCGATCCAGGGATGCTGGTGGGGGTCCGGACCGCCCGGACTGTGGCTGGATCAAGGGGACAGGTAAGCGGCGGGTACCGTGGAGGTGCCCGCTGGAATACACAGTTCTGAGTCCCCAGGCAGGGGGCTCCCTGGGGACTGGCTGCGAGTGGAGCCAGGTACTAACCTGTGCTTCCACAGGCCCCAGGGATAGCGGCTGCACTAGAAGGGACAGGCTCCAGCGTCCCTGGGGTTAAATGCATGCTGGGGAGCACGTCTTCCCTGTTCACAGCCGGCGCCTCCCCCGCTGCACAGTGCCTCTCCACAGCGGTTAGGCGGGCTGTGTCAGCGCTCCTCCCTGGGCCCGCTTCCTGTCTGCCCCTCGGTGGCCATTTTTCTTTCATTAGGAAGTGACAACTGTTGCTGGATGGTGGCTTAGTGGTCCGGGTCCCCCCGCATACCTCTCCTCCTTTAGGGTCAGAGTATGCAGCGCTGATTCCTACCAGGCTCTATGTCTGAGTAGTTGATCACAGTGCTAAGAGTGCAGGGCTTTTTTTCTGCATTGTATATGACTCAATGCTAGCACTGTCTGCCTGTACTTTCACTTCTGACTGTCAGCCATTTTACTATCCATGTTCTTTTTCTGCTAAAGCCCTTGCGGTGTGGTCTTGCAGGGTGTTCATTGCCTCACAGTAAAAAATATTTGTCTGTGAAGGGAGTCACCTACAGCTCGTTACACTCACCATGTCTGGGAGTGAACATGATTTATATGTACCACATATAATGTACTAGTAGCGGAGGGTGATGGAAACACTGAGGGTTTATGTAGGGCATGTTATTTACTGTCACACCCGATTTCTGTCACTTCGCCAGTACAGTTGTTTTGCTAAGGCGCTTACAACCCTTGTGGGCCAGCTGGCGACGTCCCCTGCGTTTCCCCAAATGGGGTTATCACAGCAGTCGGTAGTGTCATCTCCCATTCAGGGGTTCTCCAGGCAGCTGATGGTACCCCAGTGTCTCCCACTTTCGCTCCCCCAGGTCTCGCAAGAGCCTGCGTGGGTGAATTCACTGTCCAATATGGTACAGCACCTAACGGATGTTTTGCAGGGGGAGTCATCATTGAGGCCAGCTAAGCGGCCTTTAGTGTCTCAGACGGCTCATTATGATGAGGATGATATGACGTCTGATGACTGAGAGATTTTTGACTTTTCAGACCAGGAGCCCACCTGTACTAAGGAGGTGGAGTCTAAAATATATATACCAGGCCTTATACGGGCAGTCCGTGCGGCCTTGGTTATTGAGGATGATGATCCCCCCGTGGCCAAATACAAATATGCCTTCTTTAAGGATATTAAAGGTGATGCCACTGTATTTCCTCTGGTCAGTTAGTGGATCATTTAGAGGAGGCGTGGAAAAATATGGGTAAGCGGTACCAACCTCAGAAACGTTTGGCCTTTGCATACCCCTTTGCGGATAATTATTTTTCCAAATGGGAAACCCCTTCACAGGTGGATTCTCATGTCACACGCCTGGTGAGGAGTGCTACATCGCCCATGTCCTCCCTAAAGGATGTTACGGATGGCAAGGTTGAAGTATGCCTAAAATCTATTTATTCCCTTGCGGAGGGGGGGGGGGGGGGCATCCAGACAGCAATGGCCGTGTGCTGAGTAGCCAGAGCTATGGAACGCTGATAGCTTGGAGACATTTCTAGACGCTGACTTGTCACCTGAGCAGGTGGAGTTAGTGGGTAACCTTAGAGACTCTGCTACGTACATTAATGAGGCAGCCTTAGATATAGGGCTCCTCACTTCCAGAATCTCCTCAGCAGCAGTGGCGGCTCGCCGCACCCTATGGTTGCGCTCTTGGAAAGCGGGAGCAGATTCCAAAAAAGGATTTGAATGCTTGACCTTTAATGGACAGGTCCTGTCTGGCCCTGATCTGGACAAAATTGTGGCCACTCTGGCAGCAGCTAAGTCTGCGTGTCTGCCATCGGTAACAGTCCCATCAGGTCTGGTACTACGTCCTTTCAGCCCTATAGGGCCCAGGGTAAGTCCAAAGTGCAGTCCATTCCTAGGCAGGCAGGGGCCAAGAAATCTGCCAAGCCAAAGAAGCATGCCTGGAGTACAAGACGTCTTACTCATGTCGGACGATAAGCCTTCAGCCTGACGGGACGGGCCTCCCCTTGGGGGACCCCAAAGTGGGAGGCCGGCTTCTTCAGTTCACCCAGTGCTGGTGTCTCACAACAGTGGACCCTTGGGTAAGAGAAGTGGTCTCGGGTACGCCCTCTCATTCCGGCGGAGGCCTCCCAGCCGGTTTTTCACCACTAGCCTTCAGTCAGATCAAGACAATGCCCACGAATTCTGGAAGGTATTCCACTCTATGCTCCAGGCTGGAGTTATAGTGCCAGTCCCATTGTCCCAGAGAGGATCGGGGTATTACTCCAATATTTTTCTGGTACAGAAACCAAATGGGTCTTACAGGCCAATCCTCAACCTTAAATCACTCAACAAATTCTTGAGGGTTCCTCAGTTCAGGATGGAGACCCTGCGTTCCATCATTTTGGTGATGGAGCCTGGTGGATTTTATGGTGTTGCTAGATATTCAGGATGCTTACCTGCATATCCCCATTGTCCCAGCACACCAGCGTTTCCTCAAATTCTACACTTCCAATTTCAGGCACTGCCCTTTGGTCTGGCCACAGCGCCTCGAGTGTTTACCAAAGTCATGGCAACAGTGGATGCAGGGGGTCCACTTGTTGCCCTATCTGGCAACCTTCTTCTGTTGGCACGGTCTCCAGAGATCCTTCAGCGCCATCTGCAATTGACAGTCTCTGTGTTGCAGGCTCACGGCTGGCTGATAAACTGGAAGAAGTCATCCCTGGTGCCATCACAGAGGATGCTCCATCTCGGAGCCCTGTTGGACTCCCAATATCAGAGGATCTTTGTGATGGAGGAAAAGATCTCTGCATTATAGGCAAAAGTACGCAGTTGCCTGCAGAGTCGCTGGGTGTCTATTCACTTGGCGATGAGGTTACTGGGATCCCTGGTGTCGATGTTCGACATGGTGGAGTTTGCACACTTTCACTCTAGACCTCTGCAGAAGTTGATCCTCTCCAGTTGGAATGGGTTGCCCCACTGGATTAGGACACGGACAATGGTGCTGTCACCGGAGGTACGTCTGTCATTAGCCTGGTGGCTGCAGACTACTCACCTGAACAGGGGGCACCCCTTTTGGATTGCGAACTGGGTTCTTCTGACGATGGACGCCAGTCTCCGAGGTTGGGGAGCAGTGTCTGGTCCATACTTCTTCCAGGGAAGGTGGACTCCAGCAGAATCTGCGCTTCCAATCAACATATTGGAACTAAAGGCAGTATTCAAAGCTTTCCAACAAGCAAGACATGTCCTCCACGGAAAGCCAGTGCAGGTGCAGTCGGACAACGCCACCATGGTGGCTTACATAAACCGCAAAGGAGGAACCCGCAGTCAGGTGGCCCTGAGAGGGGTGTCCCGCATTCTAGTGTGGGTGGAGGGCAATCTCCCTGCCATCTCGGCAGTGTTAATACCAGGAGTCCTCAGCTGGGAAGCAGACTTTTTTAGCCGTCAAGACGTGCAGCCAGGAGAGTGGTCTCTTCACCAGGAGGTGTTTCAGCTACTGGTGAACAAGTGGGGCCTTCCAGAGATAGACCTCATAGCCTCCCGACACAACAACAAGCTTCCTGTGTACGGGTCAAGAACAAGAGACACAGAGGCACTTCTGGTAGACGCTCTGTCAGTCCAGTGGACCTTCCAGTTTGCGTACCTCTTCCCTCCGTTCTCCCTTCTTCCTCGAGTGATTCGCAAATTCAAGCAAGAAGGCGGCACGCTCCTGCTGATAGCTCCAGCGTGGCCCAGACGGCACTGGTACTCAGATCTCAGGAGCCTATCCATAGACGCTCCGATGCGGTTGCCTCTACGTCCGGACCTGTTGTCTCAAGGTCCTTGCCATCACCCGGACCAGGGCCGTCTGTCTTTGACAGCGTGGCTGTTGAGACTGCCCTCTTGAGGTCCAGGGGTTTTTCCAGCTCTGTTGTTAACACCATGCTCAGAGCTCGGAAGCCGGCTTTTGCAAGAATTTACCACCGGGTGTGGCATACTTTCTTTGAATGGTGTCAACCTAGAGGTTATGATCCTCAGGTTTTTAGGATATCCAGGATTTTGGCTTTCCTACAAGCAGGCTTAGATAACTGTCCTCGCCTTGCTTCACTGAAGGTGCAGGTTTCCGGACCCCTCCTGTGTGGTTTCAGCGTAGGATTGCTACACTTCCTGATGTCCACACTTTTATGCAAGGTGTACGTCGCATACAGCCTCCCTTTGTTCCACCTGTGGCTCCTTGGGACTTGGTTGTGGTCCTTAGGGCTCTCCAAGGACCGTCATTTGAACCACTGGGCTCAGTGGATTTAAAATGGCTCACAGCTAAGACTGTGTTTCTTCTGGCCATTGCCTCGGCCAGAAAAGTGTTTCAGATTTGGGGGCTCTTTCATGTTGCCCCCCGTTCCTAATTTTTCATAGGGACAGGGCAGTGCTGCGCACTCACCCTGGGTTCCTACCTAAGGTGGTATCTAGTTTCCACATCAATGAGGAAATTATAGTACCGGCCTTTAATTCACCAGACCTATCTGCTGGTGAGGCCTCCTTGGATGTGGTACGGACTCTTAGGATTTATGTTGACCGTACCAGTTCATTTAGGAAATGTTTGTCCTCTATGGTTTCCATTAGAAGGGTTGGCCTGCCACTAAGCAAACCTTGGCAGGATGGATTTGCATGGCGATTTCTGAGGCTTACATTCATGAGGGCCTGTCTGTACCATCCTCTCTTAAAGCTCACTCTACTCGGTCTATGGGTCCTTCATGGGCAACTCGCCGTGGTGCCTCTGCACTTCAGCTGTGCAAGGCAGCCACGTGATCTTCTCATTAGATACTGTCGCATCTCAGAATGCTTCCTTCAGGCGGTGGATTCTCCTTCCAGCACAGGAGCGTCCCCACCCTTAAAGGATACTGCTCTGTGCTTTGAGACATCCCCAAGGTATCCTGTGGGTACCCTATGGACCCTGATGTTGAAAATAAGAGATATGGTAAGAACTTACTCTTGTTATCTCTGTTTCTATGAAGTCCATAGGGTTCCACAGGACACCCCCCCCCCCCGTACTGCAGATGGGCTTTGATCTGGTCACCTTTTTTTCCGTCTCCTTCTTGTGAGAATGTTATTCTTGTGTGTTCCAGACTTTCTTCTCTTTGTTCTCCTCCTCCGGCCTATGGCTTGTTACAAAACTGATTGCCTTGGCTAGGGGATGGGGTATAGGAGAGGGACCCCAGTGCATCCTTGGCTGAAAATTAACTCTGTGGTGCCCGATGCCTGACATTATCACCAATACCCCAAGGTATCCTGTGGAACCTTATGGACTTTGTAGAAATAGAGATAACAAGGATAAGGTCTTACCATATCTCTTACTTTATTTTTTTTTATTAAATTTGCAAAAATCTCAGAAAAACCTTTTTACACGTTGTCATTATGGGGTATTGTGTGTAGAATTTTGAGGACAAAAATTATTTTATTCCATTTTGGAATAAGGCTGTAACATAACAAAATGTGGAAAGAGTGAAGCCCTGTGAATACTTTCCGGATGCACTGTATATATTTATTTATTTTGTCATATATCGGGGTAATAAAGATTATCTAATCCACCTAATAGACATCTAATAGAAATTTCTGAATGTGGACTTTTTTTTTTTTTTCAATGAGAATTAATGTAATTTTGTTGCAATAAATTTGCATGTTATAGCCCCCTTCCCCAATACAAAATATCTATATATCACTTCCATGGGTTTTGTTTCTTGATTTGCCACTCTTGTCTGTTTTGCCTGTCATTATTTTCAGTATTTCCTGAAAAACTTTTGGTCCGCTGTTTTTATTTTTCAGATAAACGCTCTTATGTTCATGAACAGATATGTTCCGTAATAAAGGAGAAGGTTTCTGAACTGTTGGCTAAATATCCAGAGTATGAAGTTTGCAGCAGTTCATTGGCTACATTTGTGATGGAAAAGGGTAAGAACAGTCAGACTCAAATAAGTTGTCTAAAACATGTATATTAGGTGTGATTTTTATCTTCATGCGGCTCCTTTCATTACTCCATTGCAGAACACTTATATTAAAATCTCACTCTTTTTTTTCTCTAACTGGTCTGGTTTACAAGAGACAGCTGTAATTTGTTTCACTTTTTCAGATTTACCATGGATAATTTTACATAAACTACATGGTAAAATGTATACAGGTCCCCTCTCTAATTAATTACGGTGGCCATATCAGCCACGCAGATTGCCAATGTGTATAAAATCAGTCATACAGCCATGCAATTGCCATAGGCAAACATTGACAGTAGAATAGGTTGTACTAAAGAGCTCAATGACTCTTCAACATGGTGCTGTTAAGTCACCACCTTTTCAACATGTCCTTTCATAAAATTTCTGTCCTAGAGCTGCCCAGTAAACTGTAAGCGCTGACATCTAGAAACAACTACAACTCAGCTTCAAAGCCGTATATCACACAAGATCACGGGTCAGAATGTGTCTGAAACGCATGGGCATAAAGGGGGGGCATCCACTACACGATTTTAGCAGGCAATTGAACGATAACGACATAGTTATCGTTCAATCGTTTAAATATCGTTTATAAATCGTGCAGTGTTTGGTCGATAACGATCAACGATGCGCTTTCCCGCTGGTCGTTTGATCGTCTCGTCAGTCGACTGAACATGCAGGTCAATTTCACTTGATCTATTAAAGATAGTTTGCAAATTGTTCAGACTGAAAGATAAAATTTCAAGGGAAAAAATCAAGGGAAAATCGTTTAGAGATTGGACAGGGGGGAAGCAATCGGGAAGCCGACTGCCTATATACCGGCTGCCGGCTTCCCGACTGTCTTATCCCGGCAAGGGTGAAATGCCGGGCGTCTAGATGTAGACGCCCGCATTTCCCCGACGCCGGGAGACCGGCGCCTGGCATCACGATCGGTAGTGATGCCGGGCGCCGCGAGTGGACAGCCGCTGGGGGGGAGGGTTAGGTTTAGGGCTCCCGGGGGGGACTTAGGGTTAGGCACCCCCCTGGGAGGGTTGGGGGAGGGTTAGGGTTAGGCACCCACCCGGGGGACTTAGGTTTAGGCAGCGGGGAAGGGGGTGGTTAGGGTTAGGCACTTGGGGGGAAAGTTAGGGTTAGGCACCCCTAAGGAGGGTTAGGGGGGTTAGGTTAGTGGATACTTACCTATCCACGATCGGGATTTCCAGCGCTGTCGGGCTTCTGCTGCGTCGCACTCTGCTCCTGTCGGGCTGCCGCTGACGGGAATCGAACCGCCGGCCATGCGGCCTGCGGTATATCATACCCATTCCGGACAGGGAGTAGGTTGTCTAGTGGATGTGCCCCTTAAGAATTTCTTTGGTTCCAAACTGCTGCCTGATGTACTGTTAGCCCCAATTTTTTGGGTATTTTTCTAAATTGGATTTCCATTGACGAGCCTCACAAAAGCATGAGATCACCTTGTCCAATACCAGACACTGGTTAAACTGGTGTAAAATTTTGCCTGAGGAGGAATAATATTTGGGACTGTTTTTCCTGGACAACTTAGTTCAGGATACAATGACATTCTAGAGCATTGTGTGCAGCCAACTTTGTACAACACCATTGGGAAGGCTCTTTCCTATTTCATTATGATATGCTCATTATGTCCAAATCAACCCCATGTAACACCTTTGGGATGACTTGAAACACAAACAACAAACTACAGTAGGCCCTTAATGCCGATCATCAGTGTCTTTCCTCAGTAATGCTAATGTGGCTAACTGAATGCTAATCCCCACAGTGAAGTTTCAAAATATAGTGAACAGTCTTCCCAGAGGAGTTGAGGCTGTTATAACCACAAAGCGGGGGCCATCTTTGTATTCTTGCCTATTGTTAAGGAATGAGATGCATATCCAGCACAAATGGGTGTTAGGGTTGGTTTCCCAAATACAGATGTTCCTCTCTTAATGACCTACCTGTTTACCGACCGCTTGCACTTACGCCCACTCTTTACCAACCTCCTCGGACTTATAGCCCGCGCAGACTTTTTAGCGACCGTCTCGATGTTACGAACCACCCAGACTCTTTAGCGACAGGCAGCGTGTGTGGCATTCTCAGCTTCAGATATGTCAGTGTCAGAAGAGCACAAAAAAAGGCTATTGATCTTGACTTGAAAATGAAGATCATCAGCGACTATGAAGCTGGAAAGAAAGTTAGAGATGGCAAGTGAATTGCAGCTGGCACATTTTAAACCATTTCAACAATCTTGAAGGACAAAGATAGAGTGAAAGAGGCAATAAAAGCATCAACAGGATATAAAGCCATGATAACTAGGCTGAGGAAAGGCGTCATTCATGAAATGGAAAAATTACTGGCAATCTGGTTTGACGACCAAATGTAAAAAAGAATGCCACTGAGCCTTTCAATTAAGCCTTTCAAGGCATGCAGTATTTTTGAGACTTTTTAAAGAGGCGTGAAGGGGATAAATCGATGGAAACATTTACGGCAAGCCATGGACTTTTTAGTCGGAGATCAGTGGTGAGGCAGCAAGCGCCGACACAGAAGCACCGGAAAAATTTGTTGACCAATTTGATGAAATCATCAAGAAAGGCGGCTACCATCCGGAACATCTTCAATGTGGGTGAAACAGGACTTTTTTGGAAGAAAATGCCAGAAACGTCTTACGTACACAAGCTAAAACAATACCTGGTTTCAAGGCTTTTAAGGACAGGGCCACGTCGTTGTTGGATGGAGATGTCACTGGGTTTAAGTGAAAGCCTTTGCTCATCTATAGCTCCGAGAACCCACGTGTATTGAAGCAGATCAGTAAGCACATTCTGCCTGTTTACTATCGTGCAGATAACTAGGCATGGATGACACAAGCTTTATTTGAGGATTGATTCATCAACTGCTTCATATCCCCAATCAAGCGTTATTGTCTGGAACAGGGTGTTCCTTTTAAACGGTGTAGTAGGTATTACCGTCGGCCGCAGCAGCCCGGCAAGGGTGAAGATCCCGATCGTCCCTAAAGTAAGTATCGCTAACCTAATTCTACCCCCAAACCCTCCCTTAGGGGTGCCTAACCCTAACGCCCCCTTCCCAGCTGCCTAAACCTAAGTCCCCCGGGGGGGTGCCTAACCCTAAATCCCCCCCGGGAGCCCTAAACCTAACCCTCCCCCGGCGGAGTTTTCAACGCCTGTCATTAGTACCACGCCAGGATTAGAGAGTCTGGAAGCCGGCAGTCGGCATTTAGGCAGTCAGCTTCCAGACTACATCCCTTTTTAAAATGATCCTCTTGCTTGATAATTGCCCAGGCCACCCCCAGCATCTTGATGATGTTAACCCATATGTAAAGGTAGTGTATCTGCCTAAAAACGCCACTGTTATCCTACAGACAATGGACCAGGGGACTATAGTTACGTTTAAAGCGTACTATTTGCGCACAACTTTTTCCAAACTTGGCTCAGCAACAGAAAACGATAAAGTAAGTGTTTGTGATTTTTGGAAATCATACATTTTACACTGCATAAACAACATAGAATCCTCTTGTGAGGTAGTGACAGAAAATTGTATGCAAGGCATATGGGAAAAAATGCCTAAAATGTTTCATGAATAATGTTGAAGTGTTTAACGTAGACTAACATGTGGATGTCATAAATCACAACTGTGCAACTTGTTACCGTGCTTAATTTAGATCTTGAAGTAGAAGATATTGAAGAATTAGTGGAATATGTTGGGGGAGCTCTAACTAATGAAGATTTAATAGAGTTGTAAATGCAGCAGCACCTGGAAAGAATGGAAAAAGTTAACTGTAAAGGGATTAGCTGGTATGTTCTCGAAAGTGAATGCTGCTATGTTACAACTAGAGGGTATGGAACCGAATGTTGAAAGGTTCACGAAAGTGGAACAGCAAAAGAAAAAAAGAAAATTGCACACAAACCGGATTCTTCTCGAAGCTACACCCAGTACCCGTACCCCTACAAGTCCTTCGATTTCCTTGCCATCATCTCCCTTACCCGGGCCCTCCTACAGACCCTGATAACTCCAATGATGATGCTGGTGACCCCGAACCACTATAAGACTATGAAGGATTTGTTGGTTAGAATGTATTTATTTTTTTTTTTTTGTGCCGACTATCCTATATTTTTATTTTCTGTAAAGGTACAGTATGTAACAGTTATGCTAAGTCAAACAAGTTTTGCAAAGTAAAGAAAGTTATGCAAAATACGACAAATACTGTAATGGTGTATACACACGGTCAGATTTCTTATCAGATATGAACGATAACGGTTGTAAAAATTGTTTAATCATTCATATTTTTGACATGTAGGGCATGCATCGATGAACGATGCCAGTTCCCGCATGTCAGATAACGATCTCTGACATCGACTGTTTTTGCAGTCAGATTTTGACGATTTCATTAATTTTAATACTGTCACAAATCGTACAAATAGTTCATTGTTCATCAAATCTGATCGTGTGTATGCACCATAAGTTACTGTATGGAAAGTTCAGTTATTCAAAATAAAACAAACAAGTTTTGCAAAGTTTCCTTTTCTTTATTCATAATAACAGTAAAAATTATTGCTATGCTTATATATTGTAGTGTATTACATACTGTATGCAATACAGTACTATTACAGTACAGCACATGTATGCAGAAACAGTACCGTATATCCTGCTGATGCTTTCACTGCCTCTTTCACTCTCTTTATCCTTCAAGATTGTTGAAATGGTTCAATGTGCCAGCTCCAAGTCACCTGCTCTCTGACTTTCTTACCAGCCTCATTTTATAATGTACTCTCAACGACTAAGGCCCGTATTCAATTAGAAGCGAAAAGCCGAGATCCGCCAAAAAGTAACGCCGATTCCGACTCATCTCCGTATTCAATTCCATCCGCTTCTCACGTAAGCGGAAAGTCAATGCAAGGTAATGGGCGAAAAAGATCCGCCTCCGAATAGCAGGAGAAAATAAGTGCATTTTTTTTATTTTGGGGTGCAAAGGTGGGGAAACCACGCAGTACCCTTGGAACAGGCCCCCAAATGATAACTGCGTAAAAAGAAAAACTAAAAAAAAGTAAGAAACACACCTAAAAAGTAGCTTGAATTTGGGGGCGCAAAAGTACAAAGTGGAGGTACAAACAAAAAAATTAGCGAAATAGACTTTTGGGGAGTCTGCAAGTATGTGTGAGATGCTTGCTTCAGGTGCGTTTTTTACGTTTTTTAAAACTTCACTTTAGCGACTTTAAAATATGCTTGCACCCATTTTCAAGTACCCAAAATTTGACAGGACAACTTATTTTCTCCAACAAAAACTGCTTAATACTATTTTTCACCACTTGTGTGAAGACGCCAATTAGAGGCATTTGTATCAACTTACGTACCCCAAACAGTTTTATTAGGACTAATCGGGCACAACTACATTGATCCCCAATGTTTCTGCATCTTTTTGGTGGGTTCAGGCTGATTTCCCCGATTCTGAAAACTTGAATTCGTCAAACCTTTTAATACATTCCTGCCTATAAACCTCTAAGATTCACCTGCCTAGAACCTCTAAGACAAAACCTGCCTATACCTTCTGAAACCACAAGATGTCGCTAATTAGCGCTGTGTTTGATTATACATTAATGGAATTCTGAGACAGTTGAATAGCGGTCCAAAGCGCTAAAGATTATTATTCAGGTAAAAGTACAGATGTTACAACGCTATGATCTAATAATGAGCGCAAATAAATTGTACAAACATTAGGTCATAAGGTACAGTTAAAATACATTAAACGGTTATTAAAGATCAAAATACAATGAGCAATATGAGACAGAGAGAGAGAGAGAAAGAGAGAGAAAAAGAGACACATCAAAATACAATGAGAGAGATATCAATGTCTGCTGGGAGCACATGTTCAAGATGGCTGGTGATGATGTTTGTGTGTGAGAGGGGGGGGTTAGGAATGCTTCCTGCCCTATTGTCCAAACCGCATGGTCTACAAACAAACTCCATTATGAAGCTACCTCATTGAAATCTCCCATAATGCCATAGTTAATTAAATATGCAAGCTGGATATCATATGCCAACACATCAGGCAAACAATGCACCATTTAATATTCCAACATGTACAACACAAGCTGATTCCAATATACAACAATACCATCCTACAACAGACCTCATCCAGTACCCACTAGACCGTGGGGAGGGGGAAGGGCTGAAGCACATGCTCTTCCTTTGTTTGCAAGCCTCATGATCCCTAGGCAAACTCCAATTTGAAAACTCACATTAAGTTGTAACTCTGTAAATCATCCATCCATCAATGATCACAATTATAATAAAGACCTATAATATAATACCTATCTGACCCATACAACACCATAACTGGGTAGAATTATAATTTCCTTTGTTCACCCCACATGGAAGTAGCCATCTCTAATAAACTGCAGACAATATACCTATCTGACCCACACGGCAATTACTTATGACCATTCAAAGCTGTTATTAATTCAACTTCCATAATATATAACTGATACCACCCTATGATTACATTCAAGAGTACACAACACATACCAAGCCTATATCTCCCAAGCAGAGATATTGTTCAAGCACATGGGAAGGCCCTAACACAGAACACATGGGAAGGCCCTAACACAGAACACATGGGAAGGCCCTAACACAGAACAAATGGGAAGGCCCTAACACAGAACACATGGGATCTCAATCAACCAGCATCAATCATTTACAAATATTACAAAAACTCCATAATCAATCCCTTTCCTGCATGCTGATAACAGACTATTGTACCCTACAGTGTAGATGAAAAGTACAGATTAGATAACATATCATCCACTGTATGCTAACACAGACTCATGAATATCCTTAGAAAACTACAAACCACACACCATGCTAAGCTAATAACAGATTAACACCAAACATAGCTACAGACACCCAAATAGGCTAAATATTGCACAATTTATACTTAGCTATAACCCAGAGGAACTGAGACCCATTTTTCCGTTGTCTTGTGAGAGAGTGAACCTCTCTCTTCCCAGAATCTGCAAGTGTGTCTTCTGGCTGTGTGTTCTCAGGATGTGCATGCTATGTTCCCGCCCCCTTTTACCTGTGAGGTCATCAGAAAGGGAGTATCCTTTTGGTTACCTGAACTACTGTTCCCAGTTAGCTAGCTCTGTTGATTAGACTGGAATAACCAGTCCTTTGGACAAAAATGTAAACAAGCCTACACCATGTTATTGTCTTTTGGTAAAGGTTAGAAATCTGTTACAGGGCATTTATTGGACAATTCCAAATGGATACAAAAGGTCTCCAACCTCCTTTTGTATCCCCCACATGCAAATCTAAGCTGCTATGGCAAACAACATTTCAAATAGTTATTCTCTCTAACATTCATATTTCATAGCCGCATGTTCTGATCTTCATATTGATGTCACCGGAACGCTGTGGAAACAGAGTAGATCAGTACGGCTCCACACACAGTCCAATTGTCATTTACTAAGCCATAGTTACAGAAAACATTCATTTCTTTATATACTGACATTGCGTTTAAACCAAGCAATAATTATCCTTTTTGCGTTACGGGACCATTGCTTTTAAATGTATGTATGCGGGGAAAACAGCACTGAATTGCGTTGTGCGTCTGCGGGTCGGTGGGGCACTCAGCGAGCAGCACTAAGCTGGAAGGGCATCTATGTGTGTGTGTGTGTGTGTGTTTGAGGAAGGCTGACTATGTACCTTTTTTTTTTTTTACAATATAGTGCTGTTTTTATTTCTAAGATGGAGTCTTGACGCCCTTTACAAGATAGCATTGCGCAGATTCCAATTGCGAACAGATTCTGTCTTCGCCAATTATCCGGTTTTGACAAAACACTTTCCGCCTTTTTGGACTTCGCGTGTCGCCGTTTTTGCGTCTTTTAAAATTGAATAGGGCAATTAGCGGGTACGCGCTCAATAAGTTTCCATGGCTAAAATACGCGATGTAGGTGAAAAGTCCGGCAGGCGAAACTTTTTATCCTGTACGCGAAACTAAATGAATACTGGTCCATGTCGTAGGAACGGAACTCTGTTAAGTGAGGAATGTCTGTACTTAGGCCCTGTAGACACATTGGCTGGCAGGAGCAATATAAAAAAATTACTTTAAGACACGCAGCCTTCCAGCAATAATAAACATCTCCTCTGAGAAAAGAGAAACCGAGGAGTATGTCAGAAATAGTCTGATTTATATATAGATAAAGCAATGGACACCAGGCAGAAAAAAATAACCGTAAGGAAAACATGTAAACATTGGCATGTAGAAAGGAACTGCTATGATATGTTTAAAATTAGACCTTAGATAGCCCTTTGGTATATAGAGGCACAATAGTGATCAAATACACACAAAAACCGAAAGACCGTGTAATGACAAGTATCTAAAGGTGCCTACACACTTACCGATTAATTTTTTTCTTACACGATCTGGCCGATTCCAACGCATCGGAACGACAGATCGTGTAAAAAATGCCCGAATCGTCCCCACTCCCGATCACAATACGATGCGCATCCCAGCTGGTCGCACATGACATCTTCAGATCGTGCTGTAGGGCAGGCCTGGCAATCTGGGACACAATGCACTGGAAAAAAGTCACGGATGCAGGATAGATCGTAACTCACGGATGCAGGATAGAGCGTTCGAAGATGGACCAAATCGTGCACAGGACTGCCGGGGAGGAGTTTCAAGGGAAATCGTACACAATGTCAGATCGTGTGCAGATTGGTAATGTGTAGGCACCTTAAGGCATAATGTAATTCAGCATCTTTATGAAAAAATTAGAAGACGCAAAGCAATGAATATGAATCTAAGAGAAGCGTTTTCAATAAGTGGTACAACTGAAACTGTCAAGGGAAACTGAGATCCGTCCAAGTCTCGGCTTCCTGAGGCATATTAAGTAACATAGGTCTACCATCAGCTACCACCCACAATCTGGAGAGATATAATAGGGCAGTAGAAAATCTCTCAATAACCTCTTGCTAAATTGTGCCCTTTTCACATTATTTTAGGTTCACATAAATTTACTAAAGGCCAATTGGAGTAGAATTTGTAAAATTCTACTCCAAACCCTAATTATCACATATTTAGTAAGCAGATCGCATTTCCCATAATTGTAATGGGAAATGTGATCTGGCCAAAGTTACTAAAAATAAAATGTGAAAATATACTGGGGAAAGTCCTGTGATAATAACAGCACCTTCAGATTAAGTTATCCAGGGTTTTCCCCGGTCCTCCGACTCCTGCTCTACTCTAACAGGCATAGCAGAGCCTGAAGCCTGGCCCCACCTATCAGCTGTGTGGTCTAAATAGACCACAAGCTGATCACTGCAAAAAAAAAATAGTGAAAAAACCAGTTACCTGATTCCAATGCCGGTGATCGGTGCTCCGGTGTTGTCCTCTAGGGCTCCGGTCAGCTGGTCTCCCGGCTCCTGCACTGTGACCCTGGTCAGCTGCTGCATAGAACAGCTGACCGGGATCACAGAGCAAGATGGGAGACCAGTTGACCTTGAGCCCCAGAGGACCTCACCGGAGCACCGATGACTGAAGGTAAGTGAGAGGGGGAAAGAATCGCTGGGGTTAGACGAGCCAGTCAGCGCATGCGCGGGCACCTTCTCACTGTATTTTTTCCAAAAAATACAGTGAAAAGATTGCGGAGGGGATTTGCATGGATGGAGCTTTTTCTCAAAATCTGTCCCTGCAAGGGATTTTTAATAAATCCCTGTGATATTTCCTAAATTTGCAATGTCAATTTAGGCGAAAATATCACACTACAACTGCATTTTAAATGCGGATTGTAATAAATAATTTTAATCATCCATTGGAAAGTCAGGGAATGCAGAGATCCAGTGATTATTTGTTTGATCAAGTTGCAAGGGGGGGTTTCTCTGTCCTGGTAGTGAATTAGCTTTGCTTTCAAGGTACGGGGAGGAGCCGCAGGTGGCAAGGCCTTAAACATGGCGAGCCCTTTTTGCTGCAAATGTTCAGTGAAAGAATCACAGCCATAGGTGTCACTGAGGCATTTCTCCAGGAACCTCGTGGGTGCCCCGCAATGTCAAACTATGTTTCACCACAGTCATCTGATTTTCAAATCAATGGGTCAATGACCATTATCCAGCGTAGCTACTGTATGCACTCCAGCTTCCCCCACCTGTTCCCTACTTTTTTGAATGTCATGTTATAAGAGACTGATCAGACTGCACCCTTCCAATTTTATCAGACAAGTTTTTGATAGGTACTCATGGAAAAAGTGACCTTGGGTGGTATTGACTCTGTCACCTCAGATGCTGACTGGATCTGCTGTAATGTCTTGTGGGACTTGCCACCCTAAGGAGCAATCATGGAGCAGGCAAATGAGACCACATATTTAGTAGCTGGTCAGGATATTACACAGTCTGCATGGGTAAGTCTGATAGGAGGAAGGAGCCCAGAGAAAAAATTACACTCAGACACTTAGAGGGGACACTGTTTGAGAGTGACCACTACCACACAGCAATGCAGATGTGTCAAAAAGACCAGAGGAAGTGCAGCAATCTCAATTACTGTAACAATGTTATTTGTACAGGGAGAACAGAGGTTCTGGAGAAGGTTTGGATTCAACAGATACTAATACTGGGTGGGTACGGGATTCCAACAGGCAGAATCCCAACAGATTTCTGTTAGTATTATAACCCTAAGCCTAACCCTCCCCCTAACCCCAAGTCTCCCCGTGGCCCTAATACTTACCGCCACAATCTTTAGGGATTCTGACAGTTGGGATGCCGCTTTTGGTATAGTGACTGCCAGGATGCTGACTACAACCCCTTATAGGCTGGAGATCTTCTTAAACTCTGTCTGACAGCAGCCAGAGATGAGACGCTTTTTACGGGCAACAAGTCAGGAAGAAGGGGCATATCTCCTTATTGGTGGCCAACAAAGTGGGAATCTTCGAGCAGTCAGGAGCAACTGGCTGATGTCAGTGGAGGATCCACATAAAGCTCACCATGATAGGACACCTCATTATCAGAAGCCTGCGGCCAAGTGATGCTACAAGCTTTAGGAGCTCCACAGAGACAGAGGGTAACACAAATCAAAAGGCCCAAGGTTGAGATTAGCAGCACAGAGTCATCTACAGTGTCACAATTCAGTCACAAGTAAAATAAAACTCTCCTTGTAATATAGGAGTGGATTCTAAAGGCTGGCAGCAGGTGTCACTGACGTTTGCGGAACAGCATATGAGCTGGAGCAGTATTCAAAAAGATCAGAGTAGAAGCAGCTTAAGTGAAACTGATGTGTTGCAGGATACAGTACAAGGCTAACTCTGGTGTGGATCAGAGTATAGACAAGCCGTGGCACAGGCTGTATAGTACCGTGGCACAGTAGAAGAATACAAAGTCAGCTGTTGGCACACTGGCAGACTGAAGTAGCAAGGCACAGTTCAAAAATCCAGGCCAGCACACGGTGAGACTGATCAGAGAACTTTAAAATAAGACATACAGTTGGGATTAGTTGATGGAAATTGATATACTTGATTCAAAGATGATATGTTAAAATGTACAGTAATAACTGTAGTAATGTCTTTCCGTTGTGGTAAGCTATTATATGATCATTGTGTGATGAAAGAGATAGAAAGTTATTTCTACAAGAATTTGCAGATATCGTTGCTGGGCTAGTTCTGGAGCATTAAAGATGGCTGATTCTTGGGGATTTCAATGCATGGGTTAATGATGAGCTCTCACTCCTTGGTCAAGGCCTCCTGTGCACAATGAATGCTATGGGCCTCACACAAGTCATTCTTTCTGCTACACACATAAGTAGTCACACTCTTGATCTGGTCTTCCAGACTGGATTAGAAGTCTGATCTAAATATAAACCCAGTCACGTGGTCAGACCACCACTCAATTCATTTCTCAGTTGCAACCCCTTGAAATAGAACTTCTCAGATGGAGTTGACAAGGTATTGTCCAAGGAGGGGCTCTTGCAGCAAACCTGGATCTCTCTGCTGTAATGGGGGCCTGTGATGATCCTTGTTCCCTAGTCCATAATTATAACAGGGATGTGACGGCTGCAATGGATATTATCGCCCCTGTGCGTATAAGACTCCGCATACCACACCGTCAAGCTCCTAACTACTGTTAGTGATCTCAACAAAAGGGGGTTGTAGACTTGAAAGATGATGGAGGAAGACTAACCTGGTAGAGGATAAGTTAACACTAATCAAACATATTGGAGAATATCAATCAATAATCACCTGTAAGAAAACAGAGTTCCTTTCAAATGAGATCAAGGCAGCAAACAATAGGCCAGCTCAGCTTATCCGTACAGTGGGGATGCTTTGCAAATGAGCAGGCCTGCTGCTTGATGAAGCCCTCTCCCAGTCAAGATGCAATGACTTTACAAAATTCTTTACAAATAAAGTATCCTCTATCTGATCTGGAATCCCCACAGTGCCATCAAAGGAGTGCCAAACTACCAAGCCAGGGTAAGCTACCTGTCTTCATGGAACAGCTTTGACATAATGGATGTAAAAGACATTGCTAAAATTATCTGAATGTTGCCACCCACCACCTGTCATCTGGACCCTGCTTCACTCAAGCTTCTTATAGGGTGTATGGACATGATTGGCCCTGATGATTGCATAAATTGTTCAATGCTCTTTGCAGACAGGCATTTTTCCAGAAGCACTAAAGGAAGCATTTGTTAGACCACTTCTTAAAAAACCTAAATTAGACCTCGACTGCTTGACCAACTACAGACTGGTATCAAAACCTTCCTTTTCTAGGAAAAGTCATTGCGAAAGTGGTGGCAATGGAACTGGAAACCCACCTGTCTACCCATGATATTTATGATCCATTCCAGTCAGGATTCAGGAGAAGACTGTACTGAAACAGCCCTGGTATGTGTGCTAAATTATCTTTTGGTGGCAAGAGACAGAGGTGATTGCTCAATCTTAAACCTTCTGGATTTCTCTGCAAGCATTTGATACCGTGGACCACAGGATTCTAATTAAGCGCCTGAAAAATTTCTGGGGACTGGATGGCACAGTCCTTAGTTAGTTCAAATAATTTCTGACTGGCAAGTCACAGAGAGTTTCTTCTGGAGTAAACTCTTCATCACCAGTTATACAACACAAATAATGAGTGAATAAATGCTCCAATATTGGGATATTGACACCATATATGGATAGCAGGACAGATTAAATGACACAGATTGTTAGCCCCAAAAGCAAATATAGATATATCTTCAATCCTCCAGAAGAAATCCTTTTCTGACAACCGGTGCCACACATCACTTGAAACCTCCAAAAAGGGTCAGAGATGGAAACCTTCCATAGTGTAAAACTGTATTTTTTAATCAATTGCATACAACACTTAAAAACATAAAATATCAATTCCACCAGTAAAATTGACCGCGTGCCAGAAAGGTCCTTTTCCAAAGGCAATTAGAAAGCATGAAAGGCTAATCCTGGGTTTCAACACCTCCAGGCTTCAGATGGTTCACCTTCCAAACGTCCCCCAAGGTAGCGATCTCCTTACTCCACCAACACGTTTCAACTGTGTCCATTCTTTATCAAGGTGTATGGATGTGTGGTGGAAAGACTATATTTAAACCCCCTTTAGCCAATCATGGGCATTTGGAGGCTGGTCCTAAAATACAACTTACAATATTTTCTTATGCTAATAATAATAATGCATAAATATCCAGAGAGATCAAGATTTATTACGTTTAGCGTAAACTTTTCTGCATACTCCCAATAAACCAAAATAATATTAATCATTAAAAAAGTGACTTATCGTCACTTCCGGTTACGGAGGGAAAAACAGAATTTTACCCATTCTAAACGGGTTGGCCGGGATTGCAAATCAATCCCCTTTTCCTAGTCCGATAATTTCAATGTCTCCTGTAGAATATCTCAGAGGTAGTATCACTCCTACCTTTTTTATGTCCGGATGCAGACAAAAAGTCCCTTCTGGTTTTGGTGGGATCTCAACTTGTTTATATTGTGAATTAAAAGTAGAGATAAAAGAGAGTAATGGCCATTTTTCCTCTTCAAAAGGAGGGACATTGGCAAATAAAAGGGACTGATGTTTTTCTAGCAAAAGCAGAGATGAAACTTCTTTATGATAAGCAGACCTTGGAACCCAAGGGATTAAATAACAAATTTAAACTTAAATGGTTTTTATAAGTTTTTATATTTTATAAAGGTATTTTATGACTATTTTTACTACTTATACTTTTACAAATATCATTATGCTGCTATATTTCTCTCTAGATGGATTGTTCCCCATACACTTGTGTTTTTTTAAATGTCCCAAATATTGGAGCGCTTATTCAGTCATTATTTGTGTTGTATAATTTGTATTTGGATAATTTTTTATTTTTCTTCATCACCAGTGCCACTTCCATGCCGTTTCCCACAGGGTTCTATACTATCTGCCATGCTTTTTGCAGTATACATGCTACCATTGGGTGAAATAATCAGACCTCATGGCCTGGTCTACCACTGCTATACAGATGATACACAACTGTACCTGTCCTTTGCTCCAGGTACTAAGAACACCATAACAACCCTAAACGGCTGCCTAGCTGAGCTCCAGCAGTGGATGAGTGCCATTTGGCTGCGACTGAACCCAGATAAAACAGAGGTCCTTATGATGGGCCACAGAGCAAGGCAATAGCATAGCAACCAACAGGACTTGCGCTTGGGGGCTCAGAGATACAAAACCCTGAACATGTGCAAAATCTTGGTGGTGTCCTGGATAGTGGCTTGACACTTAAATATCAGGTATCAGCCACAATCAAATCCTCATTCTTTCATCTGAGGAACATAGCCAGAATCAAGCACTTAATTCCCTCAGAAGATCTGCCTAAAGTCATACATACATAAATACACCCTCTATCTTGGTCTACCAGCAAAAGAATTGCAACGCTTGCAAATGGTACAAAATGCAACTGCCAGGCTATTAACCAACCAGCCCCGTTCCAGCCACATAACACCCATTCTCTGTTCTCTTCACTAGGCTGCCTGTCAGATGGCGAATTGTTTTCAAGATTGGCTTACTAACTTTCAAAGCCCTACATGACCAGGGTCCAAGGTACCTGAAGCAGCTTCTGATTCCTTACTGACCCACTCAATTAGTGCAATCCATTGATGAAGGACTATTAACAGTACCTAGAATCTCCCGGAATTCGTCTGGGGGTCGAGCTTTCAGCTTTGTGGCTCCAACTATATGGAACTTGCTTCCTCAAACAGTTCAAGAGTCCTCCACTCTAGAATCCTTAAAAAAATCAACTCAAAACTCATCTATTCACCTAAGCATTTCACTAATGTCCCTTGTTAAGCTTGTTTTGTATTTTGTGCTGTAAAGGCAAATGTAATGCACTTTGAGTCCATTAGGAGAAAAGCGCTTTATAAATAACATTATTATTAAGGTATCTGTGTATATGTTTTTATTTGTTTTCTGCAATGTTATGGTGTATGTTTAAAATTGAGAAAAATTTAAATAAAAAATACTTTGTTCAAAAAAAAAGAAAAGGGAAAAAAAACCAGGGTCTTACGGCAGTAACCAAGAGCCATGACCTACGGCTTATTACCATAAATAGCGAGCTGGCAGGTGACATCAGAGGAGGAAGCGGCAGACAGGTGTAAAATTGACCGAGTATGATCTGTTGGGAACAAGACACCAGCAGCATACCATAGCACCCGATTGTTAAGTAAGCGAACTGTTGTGACCCATACCTACGAAATGGCCTGACACCAAGCTTATTTCAGATATTAAAAGAACACTACCCCCAAACCACCACAGGAGACCTACACTACCGTTCAAAAGTTTGGGGTCACCTAGAAATTTCCTTATTTTTGAAAGAAAAGCACTGTTTGTTTGTTTGTTTTTTTCGATGAAGATAACAATAAATTAATCAGAAATACTCTGTACATTGTTAATGTGGGTAAATGACTATACTAGCTGCAAACGTCTGGTTTATAAAGGAATATCTACGTAGGTGTATAGAAGCCCATTTCCAGCAACCATCACTCCAGTGTTCTAATGGTATATTGTGTTTGCTAAACGCGTTAGAAGACTAATGGATGATTTGAAAACCCTTGTGCAATTATGTTAGCACAGCTGAAAATGGGTTTGCTCGTTAGAGAAGCTATAAAACTGGCCTTCCTTTGAGCTAGTTGAGTATCTGGACCATCACATTTGTGGTTTTGATTATACTCTCCAAATGGCCTGAAAAAGAGAACTTTCATGTGAAACTCGACAGTCTATTCTTGTTCTTAGAAATGAAGGCTATTCCATGCGAGAATTTGCCAAGAAACTGAACATTTCCTACAACGGTGTGTACTGCTCCCTTCAGAAAACAACACAAACAGGCTCTAACCAGAGTAGAAAGAGAAGTGGGAGGCCCCGGGACACAACTGTGCAAGAAGACAAGTACATTAGAGTCTCTAGTTTGAGAAATAGACGCCTCACAAATCCTCAATTGGCGGCTTCATTAAATGGGTCCCACAAAACACCAGTGTCAACGTCTACAGTGAAGAGGCGACTCCAGGATGCTGGCCTTCTAGGCAAAGTGGCAAAGAAAAAGCCATATCTGAGACTGGCCAATAAAAGGAAAAGTTTCATATGGGCAAAAGAACACAGACATTGGACAGAGGAAAATTGGAAAAAAATGTTATGGACAGACGAATCGAGGTGTTTGGATCACACAGAAGAACATTTGTGCGATGCAGAACAAGTGAAAAGATGCTGGAAGAGTACCTGACGCCATCTGTCAAGCATGGTGGAGGTAATGTAATGGCCTGGGGCTGCTTTTGTGCTGGTAAAGTGGGAGATTTGTACAAGGTAAAAGGGATTTTGTATAAGGAAGGCTATCATCCATTTTGCAGCGCCATGCCATACCCTGTGGGCAGCGCTTGATTGAAGCCAATTTCCTCCTCCAACAGGACAATGACTCAAAGCACACCTCCAAATTATGCAAGACCTATTTAGGGAAGAAGCAGGCAGCTAGTATTCTGTCTGTAATGGCTGGCCAGCGCAGTCACCAGATCTCAACCCCATTGAGTTGTTGTGGGAGCAGCTTGACCGTATGGTACGCAAGAAGTGCCCATCAAGCCAATCCAACTTGTGGGAGGTGCTTCAGGAAGCGTGGGGTGAAATTTCTTCAGATTACCTCAACAAATTAACAGCTAGAGTGCCAACGGTCTGCAGTGCTGTAATTGCTGCAAAAGGAGCATTCTTTGACAAAATTATTATTTCAAATAAAAATCATTATTTCTAACCTTGACTGCATGTTCTATTCATTTTGCAACTCATTTGATAAATAAAAGTCAGTTTTCATGTAAAACACGAAATTGTCTGGGTGACCCCAAACTTTTGAACGGTAGTGTATATAGGAACAAATTATGCTTTCCTAGTGCGCAATTTCCAGCAGCCTATATCCAGCAAAAGAATAAATGGAACAACCCCACAATTCCACAAATATTGTAAATAAAAAGGCTCTAATGTTGAGCAGTGCTTGGAGCATACATTAACGTTACTTACCTATAGGTTATCGATGGAAGTTTGTTCCTCTTTCGATCTTGTATGTGGACACATCTGTACATTATCTATCCATCGTGCGCTACAAGTCGAGTTACACATAACGTGGGAACGCTGTGCGATGCCTTTCTCCTTCCTTTCAAATACTGGACTGCCACCACTAACAAGTTTCTATCCACAAAGATCTTTTTCACCTTTTGTGCGCCATTGTTCAAAATTAGCGCCTTTTTTCTTTACCACAGGAGACCTCCCTGCATCCTGTGAGCCACCAACCTGCTATGTTCCAGTGAGTTGTGACACTCAACAGCGGCCAGGGCAGAGTGCAGTGTCTATATAAACAGAGTCAGGATGCAAATAACACAGCTGATGGGCTGTAGGCCACACCCCCTTGTTTCTTTTTACCCAGGTCATGAAAATAGCTTGTACATCTTGTGCAAGTACATAATGAAACTCCAATATTTATTTATTTTTTTACAAAACTGAACACATACTGTATGTCTTTAGATTATCTTAAAGTGAAAAGCTAATTTTTTTTTTTTTAATGTATGGTTTTTTTTAAATATATTTATATAGATGGCCAACATTGGGAAGTGGTTGCTATAGGCACAGGAGAGTCTAACTTTGGACAGAGCTCTCAGAATGATGGGCGAATTCTTCATGACTCTCATGCTATAGTTTCTGCGAGACGTTCTTTACTAAGGTATCATTTCTTTATTTGCATTCATTAATATACTACTTCACTGCCAGAAGTCTTTCTATTTGCCCTTCAATTTATTAGGTCAGTTTATTACTCCTCATTCTTTGAATAGTTGTGTTTTCTCTGGCTTCACATGCGGAGAGTCTGGGCACTAAAAGGTCTGCCTGCACAGGCTCTTCTCTTTCAATACCTCACACCCTGCCTCCCAACTGTTGGTGCCTCAAGAGTTGGGCACATTTTTTTTTATTTATTTTTTTAGCTGTTTTATTTATTTATTATTTGCTTATATTTGAACTAGGCTATGTCCGGCTTTTCTTCAATATTTTATTTGAATTATATTTATTATTTTATAATTTATAAATGTTAAATTTAAAGGACAATTTCTAATGGGAATTTCTGTGTCAAACATACTCTAAGCTTTATGTCTAGGCATGTGTTGGAGTTAATGAGTAGTTGAAAGAATATACCAGGGGATCCCAGAGTTGTATGCATTGATTGTAATCAAATTATGAAGACCTATATTTGCATTGTTTTTATATCTTAAAACTCGAATGTAGTATTCAAGTTCATAAAGCTTCTCAGAGTCTACAGTGGGTAAGTGAAGCCCATGTGAACCTTATGGATTATCTGTGTGTTAGTAATAAACTGTGTGTTAGTAATAAATGGTTTAAACTAATTGAAGACAAGTAACTAAAAATTGTTAATTTCATCTGTTGTGAATTGTATTCATAACAGATGCATGTCACTAACATCCTGTATGGCTTACACTAATATACCTTGGACTGTACAGGGTGATGTGACATGCAGATACATCTTCATACTGAACTTGTTTGTAGGCTGTCTTCTCCACCTCTACATTTCACCAGCCAATAGGACTCCAGTTTAAGGTTTGTGCCCATGGAGTGGGCACCATCCATTGTTTTTCTGCTGGAGCAGCTTTATAACTTTTATTTCTTTATTATTTTAGCTTATGTGGAATATTTTATAATAACTGGATTGGGGCAGACAGGAGCGCTTATCAGAGCCCCATTGGATATGCCTGCTTCTGAAAGGGGCGGTCTCTCAGTCACTGGAGCATTTGGTGTCCAGGGACCTCTGAAAACCATGCTCTGACCATGGGTTCCAAGTATTGAGCTCCGTGTTGCTCCTAGAACCCAGAGTGGGAGTCATCAGTTTGTACAATGGTTTTTTTCTACTTCAGGGTCCATAGGGTATCCACAGGATACCTTGGGGTATAGGTGTGACGTCAGTCGCAGGGCACCAAAGAGTTAAGCTTTCAGCCTCCCAGGATGCACTAGGTCCCCCTCCTATACCCCGCCCCCGAGCCAAGGCACCTCAGTTTAGTTTGGTGCCCGGCCGGAGTCGGGTGCACCTGTTGGAGTGGGGGCTAGAAGAGCCCCTGAAGCTTATTCTTCATGCAGCTGTGGCTGCACAACTGGATGAACAGCATGGACAGTCAGTCCTGACGTCCATGCTGTCTTCCCTACACCCCGCCGGTACCAGAACGCCGGTACTGATCCGGGGATGCTGGTGGGCGTCTGGGGTCACAGCTAGCGGTGACCCCAGATGCTCCGGACCATGGCCGGATTCAAGGGGGACAGAGGTAAGCAGCGGGGTCCCGCGGTGGGTCCCCGCTGATCACATGGTCCTAAGTCCCCAGGCAGGGGGCTCCCTGGGGACTGGCTGCAGCGTGGAGCCAGGCGACCAACCTGCGCTTCCACTACCCCCTGGGACAGCGGACCGCAGCAGAGCGGTAGCGCTGCGGCGTCCCAGGGGTTAAATGCATGCCAGGGGAGCGCGCCTTCCCTGTCTCACAGCCGGCGCCTCCCCCGCTGCACACAGCCCTCTCTGCATGCTGCCGACTGGTCCTGTGGCAGCGCTCCTCCCCCAGGCCAGCCTCCTCTCTGCTCCTCGGCGGCCATCTTCTCCAGAACGCATGGTGAACGCTGCTGGAAGCGCTGGAAGGAAGCATCGTGGTCTGGGTCCCCCCGCATACCTCTCCTCCGCTGTGGTCAGGTCTGTGTATGCAGCGCTGTGTCCTACCAGGCCCTGTGTCTGTGTAGTTGAGTGATCAGCGCTGTTAGTGCAGGAATTGTTATTTTTCTGCATTGTATGTGACTGTGCTAGCGCTGCTGCCTGTAATCTTTTCTCTCTAAACTGTCAGCTTTATTACTGTCCCTGTTCTTTCTGCTAAAGCCCTTGCGGTGCGGTGCTGCAGGGTGGTCTCTCGCCTATTTAATACTTAATTGGTGAGAGAGGTCACATACGTGGTGCCATCATGTCTGAAAGTGATTTTCCCCTCCGGCTACAGTGTACCACGTGCAAAGTACCGTTAGCGGAGGGGGAGGGTAGCGCGGAGGGCCTTTGCCGGCAGTGTTTGTCCATGGCGCGCCCTATTACGGTTACAGCACCGGTACAGGAGCCGCCCTGGGCTTGTTTCGCTCAGGCGTTAACAGCTTTAGTGGGCCAGTTAGCTCCGCAGCCCGCGTTTACTCCGATGGGTTTGTCCCAGCAGTCTGTGGTGTCGTCACCCATGCAGGGGTTCCCACGACAATTGGTGGTACCCCACAGTCTCCCTATTTCCCCGCTCCCGGGTTCTCAGGAGCCAGCGTGGGTTAACTCCCTGACGAGTTCTGTACAGCACTTGTCGGATGTGTTGCAAGGGGAGTCTGTGATGCGGTCTCATAAAAGGCCGGTGGCGTCTCTGTCCGCTCCTTATGAGGATGACGAAGGGACGTCTGATGATGGGGAGATTCTAGATCCTTACGATCAGGAACCTCTCCATACTAAGGACGCTGATGCTAAGTCCAAAGTATATATTCCTGGACTTATTCGGGCGGTCCGCACAGCCTTGGTGATTGAGGACGAAGTTCCCCCAGCGGCTAAATCTAAGTATGCCTTTTTCAAAGATGTGAAGGGCGATGCCACAGTCTTTCCTCTTTCGGGTCAGTTGGTGGACCATTTAGAGGAGGCGTGGAAACAACCTGGCAAAAGATACCAGCCGCAGAGACGCCTGGCGGTGGCTTATCCGTTCGCGGATAATTATTTTGCGAAGTGGGAATCCCCTCCACAGGTGGATTCTCACGTGACCCGTCTTGTCCGTAGTGCCACATTGCCGATGCCATCCATGTCCTCCCTTAAGGATGCTACGGACCGCAAGGTAGAAATCTGCCTGAAGTCCGCTTATTCCCTTGCAGGGGGGGCAGCACGGCCGGCTATGGCCATTTGCTGGGTTGCCAGAGCGATGGAGCGCTGGGCGGATTCATTAGAGGCTTCTTTTGAATCCGACTGTCCGGCCGATCAGGCGGAGTTGATTGGCAATCTCCGTGATTCGGCCACCTACATCAACGAGGCGGCTCTAGACATTAGTACTCTGGTGTCTAGAATTTCTTCAGCAGCGGTAGCTGCTCGTCGCACCTTGTGGCTGCGATCCTGGAAGGCGGACGCAGATTCCAAGAAAGGTCTGGAAGCGTTGCCGTTTACCGGAGAAGTTCTCTTCGGTCCGGATCTGGATAAGATTGTGGCCACGCTGGCGGCAGCCAAATCTGCCTGTCTCCCGTCGGCCGCTGCTCCTTCTGGTTCGGGACCATCGTCCTTTCGGTCATCTAGGGCCCAGGGCAGGCCCAAACCACAGTCGTTTCCTCGACAGGCTGGCCCTAAGAAATCGGTCAAGCCCCGGAAGCAGGCATGGAGTACCAGACGTCCGGCCCCCAAGCCAGATGGCAAGCCTGCGGCCTGACGGTCCGGGCCTCCCTTTGGGGGATCCCAGGGTGGGAGGCCGCCTGCTACAGTTCGCCCAGTGTTGGTCGACTACTACGACAGACACTTGGGTTCTGGAGGTGGTTTCCCACGGATACGCCCTCTCCTTCCGGCACAGACCCCCGGCTCGCTTCTTCACCACGGGTCTCCCATCAGACCGGAACAAGGCTACGGAGCTGCGGAAGGTATTGCACACTATGCTCCAGGCTGGAGTTATAGTGGCGGTTCCATTCTCCCAGAGGGGCCAGGGTTTCTATTCAAATCTATTTTTGGTACAGAAACCCAATGGGTCATATCGTCCGATTCTCAACCTCAAAGCACTCAACAAGTCTTTGCGGGTCCCGAAGTTTCGGATGGAGACCCTACGGTCCATCATTCTGGCGCTGGAACCTGGGGACTACTTGGTGTCATTGGACATACAGGACGCTTACCTGCATGTCCCTATTCTTTGGCGCCATCAACAGTTCCTCAGGTTTGCAATCAGCAGCGACCACTTCCAGTTTCGGGCGTTACCTTTTGGCCTGGCAACAGCACCACGTGTTTTCACCAAGGTGATGGCGGTCATGGCGGCTTCTCTGCGGCTGCAGGGAGTCCGCATGTTGCCGTATTTGGACGACCTGTTATTGGTGGCAGGATCTCCAGAGCTCCTGTTACGCCACTTGGACCTGACCATTGCACTGCTGCAACGGCACGGCTGGCTAATCAACTGGCAGAAGTCCACTCTAATCCCGTCTCGGAGGATTCTGCATCTTGGAGCCTTATTGGACTCGGGACAGCAAAGGATCTTCGTGACGGAGGACAAGATCTCTGCTTTACAGTCAAGGGTGCGCAGTTGTCTGCACAGCCGCCGGGTGTCCTTACACTCGGCGATGAGGTTACTGGGCTCCATGGTGTCGGTGTTCGACATGGTGGAATACGCCCAGTTTCACTCCAGACCTCTGCAGCACCTGATCCTGTCCAAGTGGAACGGGCTGACTCAGTCTCTGAAGTCCCAGACGATTGTGCTCACCCAGGAGGTTCGCCTGTCCCTTACGTGGTGGTTACAGACGACCCACCTCAACAAGGGACGTCCGTTCTGGGTTCCAAATTGGGTCCTGTTGACAACGGACGCCAGTCTTCGGGGCTGGGGAGCAGTTTCGGGTCCACACTTGTTCCAGGGCAGGTGGACGCCGACAGAAGCGGAGCTTCCAATAAATATCTTGGAACTCCGTGCGGTCTTCAATGCTCTCCAGCAGGCACAGCGGTTTCTCCAGGGTCGCCCGGTGCAGGTCCAGTCGGACAACGCTACCACCGTGGCCTACATAAACAGGCAAGGAGGAACTCGCAGTCGGGCGGCTCTCGTAGAGGTCTCTCGGATCCTGGTTTGGGCGGAGCGCAATCTTCCGGCCATATCAGCGGTTTTCATCCCGGGAGTGCTCAATTGGGAGGCGGACTTTCTAAGTCGCCAGGACGTTCATCCGGGGGAATGGTCCCTGCACCCGGACGTTTTTCAACTACTGGTGGACAGGTGGGGTCTTCCAGAAATCTACCTCATGGCGTCCCGGCACAACAACAAGTTGCCGGTGTACGGGTCTCGCACAAGAGACGAAGGGGCGTCTCTGGTGGATGCTCTGTCCGTCCGGTGGACGTTCCGGTTCGCATACCTGTTCCCTCCGGTCTCCCTTCTTCCACGGGTAATCCGGAAATTCAAACAGGAAGGAGGGACGCTCCTGTTGATAGCTCCCGCGTGGCCCAGACGGCACTGGTTCTCAGACCTTCAGGGTCTGTCCGTGGACATTCCTCTGCGGTTGCCGCTACGACCGGACCTTCTGTCTCAGGGTCCTTGCCTTCACCCGGACCTAACTCGGCTGTCTTTGACGGCGTGGCTGTTGAGACGGCCATGCTGAGGTCCCGGGGGTTTTCCAGCTCTGTGGTGCGTACCATGTTACGAGCTCGGAAACCGTCTTCCGCGAGGATATACCATCGCGTGTGGCATACGTTCTTCCAGTGGTGTCGACCGAGAGGTTATGCACCGCGGGAGTTTCGTCTGTCTCGGATTCTCGCCTTCCTGCAAGCGGGACTAGATCATGGGCTTCGCCTTGCTTCTTTGAAGGTACAGGTTTCGGCCCTATCTGTCTGGTTTCACCGTAGGATTGCTACAATCCCGGATGTGCGCACCTTTATGCAGGGTGTTCTCCGCATTCAGCCGCCCTTTGTTCCACCTGTGGCGCCTTGGGATTTGGCTGTGGTCCTGAGGGCTCTCCAAGGACCGCCGTTTGAACCACTGGGCTCAGTGGATCTTAAATGGCTAACAGCTAAGACTGTTTTCCTTCTGGCCATTGCTTCGGCCAGACGTGTTTCTGAGTTAGGGGCTCTTTCTTGTAGACCCCCTTTCTTGGTTTTTTATGGGAACAGGGCAGTGCTCCGCACTCGGCCCGAGTTTCTTCCCAAAGTTGTTTCCCAGTTTCATATTAACGAGGAAATAGTTGTTCCGGCCTTTAACTCACCGGGTCTTTCCGTGGGTGAGGCCTCTTTGGATGTTGTGCGGGCCTTAAGGACTTATGTTGACCGCACTTCTTCGTTTAGGAAGTCGGACGCTTTGTTTGTCCTCTTTGGCTTCCGTAAAAAGGGTTGGCCTGCTTCAAAGCAAACTTTGGCAGCCTGGATCCGTATGGCTATTTCTGAAGCTTATCTTCATGAAGGCCTACCGGTCCCTCCTTCTCTGAAGGCTCATTCCACTAGGTCTGTGGGTCCTTCGTGGGCAGCTCGACGTGGTGCCTCGGCAGTTCAGATCTGCAAGGCTGCTACGTGGTCTTCTGTCCATACCTTCGTGAGGTATTACAGGTTTGACACCTTCGCCTCTCAGGATGCTTCCTTCGGGCGGCGGATTCTCCTTTCTGCACAGGAGCGTCCCCACCCTTAAAGGATACTGCTTTGGGACATCCCCAAGGTATCCTGTGGATACCCTATGGACCCTGAAGTAGAAAATATGAGATATGGTAAGAACTTACCCTTGTTATCTCTATTTCTACGAAGTCCATAGGGTTCCACAGGACTCCCGCCCTGTCGCACCTGTGCTGCAGATGGGCTTTGCTCTGGTCACCGGTTTTCCGTCTCCCTCTGGTGAGAATGTGATTCTTGTATGTGTCCAGATCTTTGTTCTCTCTCTTCCTTCTCCTCCTCCGGCCTATGGCTTGGTAACTAACTGAGGTGCCTTGGCTCGGGGGCGGGGTATAGGAGGGGGACCTAGTGCATCCTGGGAGGCTGAAAGCTTAACTCTTTGGTGCCCTGCGACTGACGTCACACCTATACCCCAAGGTATCCTGTGGAACCCTATGGACTTCGTAGAAATAGAGATAACAAGGGTAAGTTCTTACCATATCTCATATTTTTTCGTAGCTGATCATTGTACTAATTATTCCTTTCGTAGAACACTGTTAGATTAGTTCTGTCTGCCTCTTTTTATATACAGTGCTAATAAATCTGTACTAAATATGGAATATTCTTGATGATCACTCCTATAAAGTAACTAGTAAAAATGTTTTACTATTCTTCAGTTAGTCTGAAAAACCTTGAGCTTCTCTCTTTATTTCACAACATCGATATAAACATATATGATGATGTTGTAAGGAATAAGATTCATAATCCAAAAAAATCTAATATGACGATATGTCATTTAAGCTGTTTGACACAACTTCAATAAACATAACACGTAGGCATTTAGAACACTTTAAAAAAGACTGAAACTTAAACATAGAAGAAGAAAAAAACATAAAATGAAAGGTAAAAACAGTAGGGTTTCAAATGTATCACAGTCTAAATGCAATGCATTTCCTGAAGGGTCACTCCACTTCTTCAGGTAGGTCGAACCTGGTGAGGTTCCATTAGACTTTGTTCTTGAGGACCTTATGGGGGAAAAGGAAGGTTCCAACAAAATAACTCAGTGATTAATTATTTTTAGCAATCCACTAGACCTTAGATATTCAGGTTGCAGTGTTTTTTCTTGTTAAAGAGGAAAAAGAGACCCTTTCGTCATATCTCACATAATGGATTTTATGTTAAAGGCATGGCAGAAACCAGATCGGCAGTACCAAGTCTCAAAATAGTTTACTTCATCCTCTCCTCTCTCATGAAGATTTGAGTAAAAATAAGAGCTTGTATTGAGTGGATACTCTATTGCTCGGCTGCCCTTGGCCACCACCATTCCTAATAAATCTTCCTTAACTGGCTAAATATAAAAAAGCTCAGAAATTGTCAGTTTTTTTTTTAATTTTCATTACGCTTAGAGTATACTTAAAAAAAATATATTTACCTGAATAAAAACGCCTAGATGGTATCTCACAACCCCCCATGTCCATAAGCCCCCATCAGTGGCGGATTTTACCTAGTAAATCCACCACCCACAGGGACTGCCTAGCAGTGGAAGTGACTTCCCATTGGAAGCACTCCCTACTAATAACAGGCAGTCCCAGGGGGAGGTGTTTTCTCCCCCTGGAACTGCCAGTTCAGACTGCAGTAGCACACAGTGCTTCCCATGGGAAAACACTCCCCTGCTATTACAGCAGTCCTATCTGGCTTCTAGGGCTGCAGCTGAGGCAGTCCCTAGAAGCTAGCCTGTTTTGTAGCACTACCAGATTTAAGCCCTGCCCCCAAACAGGCCAGAATAAAGCCTCGCCCTCAGTGACGTCAGCCATCAATGGCAGGGAAGAAGAGATCATGATGCAGACCCCCCGGCCGGAAAGGCAAGGAGCTTCCGCTGTCCCCCATTGTAAAATTACTTCCCACCCTCAGTGTCTAAAGATTCCTCAGCTGCAACAGATCTCTAGTTGCAATACCTCCCACCCCTTTAAGGGTTATCGATTACCATTAGCACCCTTTCACCCACCCATAGTTGTCCATAGGCCCCACTGTTTTAGTTCCTGTACCCACATGTCACTATATATGTGTATATAATAACCCCCCCTTCCTGTGTTCATATAACATTTTCTCACCTATCCCCCTACCACTAAATGGCAAAACCATCATGATGTCTGTCCTTCTCAGTTTATCATATAAGTCTGTGTCCATATTTCCATCAAGAATTAGCGCAGTTGACTTTAACAGCATGACTGTTGAAAGACCATGATACACCTAATCTGTGGGGGTTTTGGAGCAAGTCATTCATTATTCATGGCCTGAAAACCAGTGTCTTCATAAAACTATCATAACATTTGAAAAATCTACTTCTTTTGGTGCTAATGAAGAGGTATTCCCACAACTTTTTAACATGGCTCATCTCTTGCCTTTATTGCAGTATGGTATAGACAGTGGATTGAGGCTGTTTAGTGTTTCATCTCCTTGGAATTTCAGGAATGTCAGTCAGTCTCCACAATTTCTTCAGGGGATGCTGCATATTCAGCCGATCAAAGTTCCACCAGCTGTACCATGGGATTTTAGCTTGGTTCTGTTGGCATTGCAAAAAATGGGATTTGAGACGCTCTTTTCTGGATTTTAAATTCCTTACCTTGACAATGTAATTCTTGATGCTCATTGCTTTAGCTAGATGTGGTGTCTGAGGTGGTGGCTTTGTCTTCTGGTTTGTTTTTTTGGGTCAGGACAGAACTGTACTATGTACCAAAAAGTATGGATAATGATGTAGTATGTCAAAAGAGCATCCCTCTTCCCGGTGCTTAGTAATGTGTTTCAGTTTAATATCTATGTATTCACAGTAGCTGCAAATCTTCAAAAACTGGCTGCTGGCCCAGTCAGATAATGAAAACAATAAGTGGAAAAAGTAGCTCTAGATTGCTATATGTGAAGAGGCTCTAAACTAGTAAGGTATAGACAATTCTGCTTGTTGATATGTTTAAAAGAGGATGGCTTGTTGTAATCAAACCACAATATTAGAAAAAAATAAAAGACATACATATGTAAAATATATTTAACATTAAACACATAGAGGAACAACCCCAAAATGTACAATGTAGCTTTTAAATACATGTTGCTAGATGCACAAATGTCATAGAAGGTAGTAGAGTATTTTATATCAAAGTGAAAGTTACCTGGTCTGGTATTATCCAGAATTCGGAGTTAGGCAGAACAACACATCTGAGGTACAGAGTACTTTGTCCTGATCTATGAGTGCTTGGGTGAGCGCCTGTTTTCTCTGCACAGTACGGTAAGGTTGCAGCTCGTCTAAGCAATAGTAAGGTACTGGCGCTTGTGGTTCCACTCCGCTATGTAGAGTCTGGTTAGAACCGTATTAGGCACCACGCCGTTTACCTTTAATGCTGTCTTTTTCACCCAGAGGCTGTGCAGTCTAAAAGACTAACTTGCTGCTCACCCTCCATTGTAGGGGGCAGGTTCGGGGTAAGGTCTGGTGGACAAATCCATTTGGTTGGATAGAGAGTGGTGGACTAAAACTCACTTGGAGTTCGTTTATTAATTTAAGTGACAGTAGATGAATAAGGTAGTGTGCTGGTGGCTAGCTGAACACTCGTCAACGCGTTTCGTTCTTGTACAAGAACTTTATCAAGACATCAACACCTTATTGTCAGTCCAATGTTTCCAGATTTTATTGAATTCCGTTTATTGTTAATCCCTGCTCTGGGTCAGAATCTTTCCTTATTCATTCTAAGATTTAGGGATACTTTAATTGCTTTACTTAATTGTGTAATGTTTGTGCCTTCTCATTCCCCCTAATCTTATTTGCTCATTGTGTTTCATTTGTTAATATTTCTTTCTTTCCTTAATGCTAATCACCAACTGGCATTGCATGGAAAAAATTAAATTGAAAACCACATGTAAAAATGTATATAACACTTTGGAATTTTATTTATCCAAAATGTTAGTTTCCAAATCAACACACTGGGTTAGGCCTTTTTACAGCTGTTGGCAATTTTTTATGAATTGCAACTTGATGAATAAACCTCCTGGGGTTTTATTATACTGTATGTGTGTAAAAATAAATTTGACAACAAGTGTGGGGTCTACGAGTGTGGGAACAAGCCCCAGGCTTTGTCTGGTTTCGAGAAACCGGCTGCTTGGGCTTCCCTTGTCATAGCAGAAATAGACACAGCTACAGTATAGCCTCAATTGCAGGAAGTGAACTAGAAAACTACCCTTTTAATGTTAAGGTATTCCTAGTACCACTACAAATATAGCATACAAAAGGAAAAGAATGACACGCAATGGTTAAAAATAACATTAAGCTAAAACACTTCCCAGTGTTAAAGTTGTAGAAAGATTCTTCTTGGCTATAAAGGCTGGTGTTACTGCACTCATCCAGCAAAGGTATTACATGTTAATGGGAGCTTATCAGGGGTATTCAATATGAAACGTTAACTTCACTGTCGAAGTTAACGTTTCATATCGGAGTTTTTACCTTTCGTTAAAGTATCGGGCGCGCTCCCGCTTATACCCGTATTCAATATAAAATTAACGAAAACGGGAAACTCCGAAGTTGGATTTGCGTAAAGTTACGAATTTTTCCTTAAAAAAATTGTAAGACCCCCGCTTTAGCCTTTAATTGAAAGTCGGGGATTTAAATAGCCGCAGCAGGTGTTTTTTTCCGACATTGAAGAAGTGATGCAGAAGAGCACTTAGGTTATTTTTTTCGGTTTTTTAAGTGGTCCCATCAAATTTGGGGTACATGAAAATGGGTACTAGCATATTTTGATGTCCCTAAATTAAGTTTTTAAAAATTCTGCATTTGTACACCTGTCGCTATAATTCTATTCTAGAAAACATCTGCCGCATACATGCAGAATAGCCCTGAACCTATTTCCGTATTGTTAAACAATTTTTTCCCTTTTTTTTTTTTTCACCTCAATTTTTAAATACATTTTTTGGGGTGTCCTTTTTTTTTTTTTTACTTTTTTTGACACAGTTCTTTTTTAAATGTCATTCCCAGGGGTGCAGGCTATTTTTTTTAAGCCTGTACCCCTAAACC
Organism: Taudactylus pleione; assembly: GCA_031769625.1. Classification (NCBI taxonomy): domain Eukaryota; kingdom Metazoa; phylum Chordata; class Amphibia; order Anura; family Myobatrachidae; genus Taudactylus; species Taudactylus pleione. Next base: position 9,748,202 of record JAUIMM010000035.1, read on the forward strand.
CCAATTCTGCACTTTTTTTCGACACCTATTCAATGGTGTAAAGTTATCCCTGTTTTTTATCAAAGACTTTTCAAAACTGCGATAAGTGTTTGAAATTGAATACGGTGTAAAAGTCAAACCTGCGATAATGACGTCAAAAGTGCAATATTAACGCAAAAACGATGTTATCGCTCCCATATTGAATACCCCTGTATATGTCATACTGAAATGGTCGAGTCTTCCCTGTTTAAGTGGTTGAGCTGGTAACTGAAATTATTGCTTATGGCTCCCATACACTAGCGACAGATTGTCACGATGCTGCGAACCACAGATGCCTGGTCTGAGAATCTGTGAAATCAAACAAGTTGGATTTCACAGGTTTGCCGATCTTGATCAAAATATGATCGTGATTAGCAAATTGACATTTAAAATGTTCAGGATGTTTCACTCACTATTAGCCCCAAAGTTTTTCTTATAACTTTTAAAGTAATTGATTTAATTTAGTGAAATTTGACATACACGTACCTTGGTCTATGAGAAGCATGAGAAAGTCATAGCAAGTGTTGAAAGTGTTCGCCATTAGCATCCTGGCCAGCTGTTCACAAATGCGCGAAGTGAAGGCCAGCCGTTCTCCACTCTAGTCAGCAGCGCAGTCCAAAATTCAAATAGGGGAGCCACACCAACTGCCGGTAAGGATGCCAGTGAGGATGGCAGTTGGTGTGGTTCCCCTATTTGAATTTTAAACTGCGCTGCAGCCCCACTACCAGAGCCACCACTTCTAGTCAGTATTCCTGCTTCTGACAGTGATGGTGTGTACTGTGGCGTCCACATTCATTGTGTCTCTGTGTTACGTGCTGATCTGAACTTTTATGGACTCCAGTACGCCTGGACTCCAGTTTTCCAGTACGCCTGAACAGTAAATGTGTTGTTTAGCTATGTAACGGTTCATATCAGCATGTTACACACAGACACGAGGTGGGGCTGTGTCAAATTTCACTAAAAGTTATAAGAAAAAGTTTGGGTCCAATTGCAACTGAAACCTGTATAACTTCACCGATACTCCAACGTATCGAGGAACATTGATGGCCGCCGGTTGGCATTTGCGACCGGCGGATCGCAGTTTCTGTTCCAATCGCAGGATTAGATGGGAAGCACTTTAAATTAACATTATTAGGCGCTTTTACTACTTTTTTAGTACCCAATCTTGTTTTCATTACGAAGTTAGTGCCCATTTGCAAAGCTATACTGTGTATGCTTGTGCTATATTTAGCAATGTTTGTAATAAAAAGTAGATCACTTTTTTTAAAGCAATTCAAGTATAAAACCTTATCAAATACATAAAATTATAATTGTATTTTTTTTTTAAGTTTGACTTAGAGAGTTAAAATAAATATCAAATTAGAATGGGATCTCCAAAGATTGGAAGAGAACAAGATATTACAGTTTCCCAGATTCTTTGGCAGGCAGAATATTTCATACTCATGAGGCAATGTATGTCAAGGAGATACAAGTTATGAAGATGCAGGGAAAAAGCTGTCCATAGAAAGAATTCTGCACTTGGCTTCCTGCAGTTGAATAAAATGTCAGCACTGCGAAAATGCACCTGGGAGCATGTTATAGCTCTTGTGGGAGGTAATAGTGATGTAACGGACGCTGCTACGGTATCTCTACTTTAATTTAAATTGTGTCTACTTTGTTTAATAAATGTGTAGTTATTTCAATCAATGTTTTTCACTGTTTTTTCTCATTTTAGGTATTTTTACAGACAGCTTCTCCTTTTCTATAGTGGAAATAGTGTTATGATGAATAAATCTATTTTCTGCAGAGAGCCAGCAACCACTTTCCTTACTCTTAAACAAAATTTGAATCTCTATCTATATATGAATCAACTGCCGAAAGGAGCTGCCCAAATAAATTCACAACTGTAAGTATTATAATTATTACTGGATTTATAGATAGTTTGCTTCACGTTAAAGTACTGTAAAGAACCCCAGTTAGGTGTAGCCAAAACAAAAGTAGGCAGGGTCAAAATACATTTCCAGTAGTGTAAAAGAAACTACCCAAAATGCAGAGCATCTCAAATAAATGACATACCATACAGGAGCATCCCAGTGATCACCATACAATACACAAAGCATTCTGGTGACCGCGCCATACAATAAACAAAGCATCCCAGTGACAGCCATTTGGTAAAGAGAGCATACCCGTAGGGCATTAGTGTAGATCATACCACATGCAGTAGGAGTAGTAGCATTCAGTTTAAATGCGGTTTAAGGTGTGCTTCGAGGTTATTGACTCCTAATACATTTTCCTGGGAAGTTTTGGCTGTTTGAAAATTAAATTTGTTGTGCCTCTAATCTTTGCCAGTAAGGCTCCTTAGTTTATTTTCCAAAAATTAACATTTTCAGTTATGCATGGCCTGATGCACTATTATGGTCTTTCTCATATCTTTAGTACAATGTCTTAATGGGTTCTTATACTTGGCAAAAGGCTGGGACTACAGCCAAATGAGCTGTTCTGACTACCTATGGAGTAATTAATACACAATTACATAGTGCAGTTCTACTAGGCAAATCTGCCAAGCTGTAAGTAGTATTAGTACAGCACCTCTAGCAAAGCATGGTAGCCTGTTACAAAGGGATGAAAATAACATTACAGACATTGACTATTATTTCATGTATATTATTCCACACCGTAATTAATAATCTTTGTGATAGATTAATGTCAAATAGTGGCTTTACTTGCTATTCAAGAACTTTTTTTTTTTCAAATGTATTTTTTTTTATTTTAGATATCTCAGTCCCCATTCTCTTTCTGCACATGAAACTAATGACAAATTAAGCCTTCATGTTTCCTTGGAGGGGAAAATTTTTCCTGTGGCTTACTATCCACGCAACCTTAGCAGTCAGACAAGCAGCATGTCTTCCACTGACAAACTAACAAAATGGGAAGTACTGGGGGTTCAAGGAGCACTTTTGAGCATCTTCATACAGCCAGTATACATCAGCAGTATTATTGTGGGTAAGTTGGATTCTGAAAGTTTTGTTTGTATATAATAGCGCAGTTGGCATACCTTGCGTGTAGTAACGGTTATACAGTAAAGTGGTAAGAGCATATGTAGCAAAGCAAATATTTGTGAAACTGCTAATTCAATGAACAAGTCACTATGTATCGGAGAAATAGACCATGAGGAACAATGTAGCAAGCTAATTTATCAGCCAGATATGTCACTTACATGACTGCATCTGTAAGCTGAAATTATATGATCTCCATTAAATATCTAATATGGTGTACGGCCCGTGTCATTCACTCCATGCGCTTGGGTGTAAATCAGATAAGGGGACCAGAGATTTTATTCCCTTCTACCAGTACTCATACACACTCTGACTCTGCGTTTATTTGGCACACTGGTATCTAAATTGTGGGAATGACACAATCACTTCTGCAAATAATGGCTGAGATGTGTGTATACACATATATATAATAAATATATATATATATATATATATATATATATGACCGCTACAAGTTCACATGTTTCTTACTCCGTTTCCAGTCCTTTATTATGAGTAGGAGCACTGATTATTGCATAAATCATCACGGCGAGCTAGATAACTGGCTTTGCTTACCATGCCGATTTATGCAATAATCACCACTCCTACTCATAATTAATAAAGGAACGGAAACTGAGTAAGAAACGTGAACTTGCAGCGGTCTTATATGACATCTCAGCCATTATACACCAGAAGTGATCGTGTCATTCCAACGTTTTAGATACTAGTGTGCCACACCATGATTGCACAGGAAAACACGTGGATTGGGTCAGGTATGGGCTCCTTTTAATGGCAGTCCCAAGCTAAGTATAAGAGTGTGAGGGTGCCATGTTACTGCTTGGCCCTAGTGAGATTTGCTGTCCCTATCCTGCACCTCCTCCCCGTTAGTCTTCCCTCACTGAGGCAAGCTTGCCAAAATAGACTTAAGCGCTGCAACTTGCTCTGATTATATGATCTGTTTTGCAGTCCAATAGATGACCAGGTCTCCGGGAACACTGGGTCCAGTCTCCTTGTATATTTCTCTCAAGGGCCAGGTTTATACAGCCAGCCACTGAGGTCTGTGTACTTGATGTTAGTGCCCACTGCAGTTATATTGTATATTCTCCATTTATATGTGACTTGTGCTAGCGCTGCTGTCTGTTTTCTTTTTTTCCTATTACTGTCAGCTTATACCTTTCCCCTTATTCTACTATAACCCTTGCATACTAAGGTATAGGGGGTTCAATGTACCTCACATCTCCGTATATTTGTTACTAGCTGGAGTACCCGGCGCTGCCCCGGATTTTAAGAATGTTTTTTTACAGATCATCCTCCAACCAACCTCTCCTTAGTCAGGCCTCACGAAAAGTATGACAAACTTCCCCATCAACAGTCCTAAGGTCTTTGAAGGAAGTAGGACCTGCAACAGTGTAAAGCAAACTTCGGAGATGGAAGCATTCAAAATTTGTCGGATGTACAGTGTAAACACGGCCAAGAGCTTCTGTTGATCTGATACCAGGATGACCATCTACAGCGACTCCCTGTTTTCTGCGCATAAAAACTTTTCGAAAAGCATTCCATATAATATTTTGGCAGCTCCCCGTACAGCAGGGTCCTTGCAAAGTCATCATTTTGACACAGTTCGAAGATAGAAGTCAATGTTGTTTCGTAATTCGGTATAGTCAGAGAGCTGAGAATGCTGGGAAAGCCTGCTAAAGTTCTCTTCGATAATAAACGGTCAAGACAAAACATGACAACACAAAACGCTGGCTCCGAGGCTCTACCTATATGCCGTGAGGCCCCACAATGAGCGTACAGCAAAAATTGTGGTTTTTAATAAATACAAAATTAACAGTAATTTCAATTTCACATTTTTTTAGTTACCTCGGCCGTGTTTTAATACGCTCGTATGTAAAATTTCACGATCTTGGCCTTGCAAACTGTGGATTTGTATAGAAAGGCAGAAGGACAAATTTTCGCTTTTATATAGTAGAGAAGATAGAAAAGAAAAAATAGTGGATAAGCTACATCCTTTTGTAATTCCGTACCTGACCTGTAGAGGGCGAATGCTATACAAAAATTGTGTTTTTTAATTAATTAAAAATTAACAGTAATTTCGATTTCAGATTTTTTTAGTTGCCTTCGCCGTGTTTGTATGTAAAATTTCACAAACTTGGCTTGTAAACTGTACATTTCTACAGAAAGACAGAAGGATCAATTTTCAATTTTATATAGTAGATGGCTATCACATACTATATATCGCTGTTGTCCACAACACTGTGCTATATTACACATACATCTGGGTTGCTCACTGCACTGTGTCAGATTGTGTGTTACATTATTCTTGCAGCTATGTCTGGCAGAGGCAAGAATAACAAGCAGTCTGCTGCTCCCACTCTGGTGTCTTGTTAGTCCTGCCCAGCAGGCTTAGCTTCAGAGGGCCTCATTCAGGATGGTCTTTGTGCATCTTGTTACACTGCCCCCCCGGGCCCATCAGCGCTGATGTCCTCTCTTCAGGACCCACCCTGGGCTACTTTTTTACAGGTGCTGGCAGAAAGTGCAGACCATCTAGAGGTCCCTGTGGTAGCTCCCCCTATGGGATGGCCACAGCATGTACTTCCTGTAAATACTCTGCCTCCCCCATGGGTAGAAGTACTTTCTATCTCAGTGTAGATTCTGGCTGATACCTCTACAGCCTTTCAACAAATGCTGCAAAATGAGAGACCCTTATCTAGTAAACATACTAAGTGTGCTGTGTTATCTTCCCAGTCCACCCAGCTCTCAGATTCTGAATTATCATCTGGGGAGGCAGAAGACGCAGACCTCTCTCACTCTGACTCCCCCTCGGGAGACAAGGAACCCCCCCTCTAAATTGAATATACCTGCACTTGTGAAAACTGTAAAAGACAGAACCCACTCCTAAGGCAAAAGACACTCTTTAAATGATAAAGATGGTAGTTTATCACTCTGATCAGCTATCTGATCAACTGTGTGAGTCATTGAATATACCCAGTAAAAGATTTCAGCTGCCTAAACGTTTAAGATCCTTTTACCCTCATCCCGCTACTGATTGCACTAAATGGGAAGTTCCCCCAGCAGTGGATTCCCACGTGATACGTCTGGTCAAGAATGCTACCTTACCTATCCATACTGCAACCTCCTTGAAGGAGACTACGGGTAGAAGAATGGAAGCTTGTCTAAAATCTATATACTCTCTTACAGGAGCTATTACTCATCCTGCTAGGGCTACGGCCTGGGTGGTTAAAGTCATCGAGATTTGGGCAGAGGCCCTAGAAGAGACATTTCCCTCTGATGCAGCTACCCTACGTATATCACATTAGAGATGCAGCCTCCTATTTGGGTGAAGCAGCTCTGGATACGGCTCATCTACCTTCCAAGGCATCTGCCACTTCTGTAGTAGCCCACCATATTGTTTGGCTCCGCTTATAGAAGGCAGATTCGTACTCTGCCCTCTGCATATAATGTGAAGCCTCAGATGTCATCCTTTCGTCCTCAAGGAAAAGCTATAGCTCAGTCCTTTCCAAGGCATCAACTATGGCCTCCGAGCTTAGGACCAAACAAGCCTGGGCTACTAGACGTCCACCTACCAAATCTGAGGATAAGCTATCAGCCTGAGGGCTCCCATGGTGGGAGTCCGACTTCTTCAATTTGCCCAGTTCTGACGTTGGACCACATCAGACGCTTGGGTAAGAGAAGTGGTCTCCCACGGATATGTCCTCATACCTGAGGCAACCTCCAGCAGTTCTTTTGCACAGGACCTCCATCGGATCCAAGCAAGGCTCTCCTGCTCCAAAAGGCCATTCAGCCCTTACTACTCTCAGGAGTAATAATTCCGGTCCCCTCCTCACAGCGAGAGAAGGACTGTTATTCTACCCTTTTCTTAGTACAGAAGTCCTACGGGTCTCATTGGCCTGTCCTCAACCTCAAGTCTCTGAACAAGTTTATCAGGATCCCAGGTTTCGTATGGAAACCCTCCGCTCTATTATCCTGGCTATGGAGCCTGGGGACTTTATGGTGTCTCTGTACATTCAGGACACTTACCTACATGTATCTATAGCGCCTTCTCATCAGCAATATCTCCGGTTTGCTATGCTACAGTAACATGACCAATTTCAACCTCTGCCTTTTGGCCTTTCTACGGCTCCTCTGGTCTTTACCAAGATCATGGCAGTTATGGTGGCCTACCTTCGTCGTCAAGGGATCAGACTGCTCCCATGCTTGGACGATCTTTTGCTGTTGGCCAGCTCCCCAGAATTTCTAAACCACCATCTACAGGTAACCATTGCCTATATACAAACGCACGGTTGTCTTATCAACTGGAAAAAGTATTCCTTGACACCTTCTCAAAGTATGGTACATCAGGGAGCCCTTGTAGACTCTCAGGTTCAGCAGACAACATCTCGGTATTATAGCATAGGGTGTGCAGACCACTACAGTCACCAAGGGTCAATTCACTCTGCAATGCAGACCCTGGGATCCATGGTATCCACCTTCAACATGGTGGAGTTTGCTCCTGTTTCACTCCAGGCCCCTACAACACCTGATTCTCTCCAGGTGGAACAGGCTGCCCCATCTGCTCAGATCCCAGATGATGAGCTTCTCTACGGAGGTTTGCCTGTCCTTAGCCAGTTGGCCACAGACCTCCCACTTGAACAAGGGGCACCCCTTTTGGATCCCGAACTGGGGACTGCTAGCCACGGACGCAAGCCTTCTCAGGTGGGGTGCAAGTTGACTAGCACTCCTTCCAAGGACGTGGGACTCCTGCCCAGGCGCTCTTGCCTATCAATGTCCTGGAACTCCCAGCCATCTACAGAGCTCTCACCCTGGCTCACGATATTCTTTAGGGCAGGCCAGTACAAGTACAGTCTGACAACGCCATGGCAGTGGCCTATCTCAATCACCAAGGAGGCACTCTTAAGTCGGACAGCAGTGGCTGAAGTGTCCCGCATTCTCACTTGGGCTGAACGCCATCTTCACAGGAATTCTCAATTGGGAAGCAGATTTTCTCAGCCGTCACGGTGTGCACGACACAACAAACTTCCAGTGTATGGAGCCAGGACAAGTGACCCCAGCCTTCGTGGACGCATTATCTGTGAGGTGGACCTTCCATTTGGCGTACCTCTTCCCTCCAGTCTCCCTTCTTCCTCTGGTTCTTCGGAAGTTCAAACAGGAAGGGGGCACAGGCTTGTTGGTGGTACGGCTTGGCCCAGACGACATTTGCACTCCGATCTTCAAATTCTCTCCATAGATGCTCCTCTTCAGCTTCCTCTATGACCAGACCTGTTGTCTCAGGGTCCCTGTCTACATCCGGACCTGGCCCGCCTGTCTGTAACGGCATGGCTGTTGAGACATCCCCCCTAAGGTCTAAGGGATTTTCTAGCTCTGTGGTCCAGACCGTGATCAGAGCACATAAACCAGCCTCTGCCAGGATTTATCACCGGGTATGGCATACATATTTCCAGTAGTGTGCCCCTAGAAACTATGACCCTCAAGTTTTTAAGGTTTCTAGAATACTTGCCTTTCTTCAGGCTGGTCTGGATCTTGGACTCCGCCTAGCATCTCTGAAAGTGCACGTCTCTGCTCTCTCCATCTGGTTCCAGCGCAGTATTGCTTCTCTACCAGATGTTCACACCTTCCTACAAAGTGTTCTATCTACACAACCCCACTTTGTCCCTCCTGTGGCTCCATGGGATTTGTCAGTGGTTCTCCACACACTTCAGGAACCTCCATTCGAACCCCTGGAATCGGTAAATTTCAAGTGGATCACTGCAAAGACTCTGTTTCTTCTGGCTATAGCATTTGCCCGTAGGGCATCGGATTTAGGGGTGCTTTCATGTCGCTCCCCCTTTTTGATCTTTCATCAGGACAGGGCTGTTCTTAGAACGCGCCCTGGCTTTCTTCCCAAGGTGGTTTTCTCGTTTCCACCTTAATGAGGAAATTGTGGTTCCAGCCTTTCAATCACCAGACCTCTCGGCAGGTGAGGCTTCTTTTGATGTGGTCCGTGCTCTGAAGATCTACATAAGTTGTGTCAAACTCGTGCCATCCAGCTGCAGTGGAACTACTCATCCCAAAATGCACTGCCACAGTTTTAGCATGCCCGAAGAGCAAAACTGTGGCAGTGCATGCTGGAATGTATAGTTCCACTGCAGCTGGATGGCCCGAGTTTGACACCACTGATCTACATGGACTGTACTAGTTCCATCAGGAAATCACACTCCCTCTTCATCCTATATGGATTCCATAAGAAGGCATGGCCGGCTAACCAACACTCTGGCCAGATGGATTCGCATGACTATCTCACAGGCTTACACGCAGACTGGCCTTCCTGTGCCGTATACAATATCTGCTCATTCTACTCGCTCTGTGGATCCCTTGTTGGCAGCCCTCTGTGGCGCCTCTGCTGAACAACTATGCAAGGTGGCTACGTAGTATTCTGTCCACACCTTTCTTAGATTCTATGCCTTGGATACATTTGCCTCTCAAGATGCTTCCTTCGGGCACCGGGTTCTCCTCTCAGTTCATAAGCGTCCCCGCCCTTGGAACAACTGATTTGGGACATCCCCATTGTCTCCCTGTGGAGCCCTATGGACCCTGAAGAAGAAAAGGAGAGTTATGGTAAAACTTATCCTTGTTAATTCTTTCTTCAAAGTCCATAGGGTCCACAGGGCACCCTCCCTGACGCACCTGGGTCCTTGGGTTTATTCTCTTGGTCACTTGTTTCCTTCTCTGTGTGAGAGTGTGATTCTTCAGTGTACCAGTCTTCTCTCCTATCCTGCTCCTGCCTTGGGCTTGTTAACAAAACTGAGTTGCCCTCAGGCTGTGGGCAGGGTATAGAGAGAAGGAACGGAGCATCCTGGGACTGAAAAAGCTTTGCTGTTGGTGTCCAGTCCTGCAAGTCTCACATACACCTCATTGTCTCCCTGTGGACCCTAAGGACTTCGGAGGAAGAGAGTTAACTTTCCTTTTTTCTCGGTGGCCAAGTAGGATACTTTTTCCTCCTCCACATTTTTATAGGACTCTCAGAACTGATCCTTTCTTGATAATACAGTACAGTCAGTGGTCAAATGGCCTGGCTACCAGTGCATTACTTTGTCAGCGTCTCATCTCAGCTAGAAAGGATGCCTTTACAACCAAACTGCAGAAGTGTCTGTGTCTCTTCCTGCAGGTCAGTTTTGGGGAGTTTAACTTTAAGGTTGGGGAATTATCCAAACTTAAGATCTTGGCGAGAAATCCTATATATAGTAAGGGATTTAGGGCCTGATTCAAGTTGGTTCGCAAGCCTGCGTTCGCACGCAGCCAGCAGATGTTTGCATTCTGCGCATGCGTATAAGACGCAGTGCGCGAACCGGCCACAGCGATCTGGAAGCGATTGCATTGAGCACGGTCTTCACACAGTGATTGACAGGAAGTGACCGTTTGAGGGTGGTGACGGGGTGGTCAGAGAAACGTGCCGGGGCATTTAAATACTGTTACAGGGGTGTGCATAAATAAGCCACTGCGATAGCATGCGCTGGCAGAAATCTAGATGGCGACAGGAAGTTTAGCAGTTTCTGTGGTAGGGTCAGGTCAATCACAACTGTTCGGATGGTTCCGATGGTACCAGTGTTTTTGCTGACTTGCGGATGCATGAAAGGGGAAGTGGGCAACCTTTATACAGTGATGGGCGTCTTGGTATAGTGCTGCGGTTGCCGTGCAATTGCATTCATTAGCATATTTTCGCAGAAAGCTGGGTGCGTGTGAATGCAGCCTTGCGAACCAACCTGAATCAGTTCCCTAGTGAACGCCTGCCATTTGTGGGCGGCCCCACTCACATCACCAGTGATGTCAGTGGGAGAGCTTCCGGCTCTATTAGAGCCAGAAGCTCTCTGGGGCTTGCAGCCACAAGACCCTACCACAAGGGTCTCGTCGCAAGCCATCAACCTGGTCACCCACAGCTATGCGAGTGAGGCCGCTCAAAAAAAAAAAAAACTCCCTGATTCAGAGCGAGCGCTCTTTCAGAGCGTCCGGCTCTGAATCAGGCCCTCTATCTCTTGTGAGGATATGGAAATTGAGAGTTGCTGTCTAGTGTGGATGATCCAATGGCACAACTAGAATAGACCTCCACCTTCTGCTGCAGTGGAAGAAGTAAGGGAAGACGAGTCCATTCTGAACCTAAGACTCCGAATATGGGATCTCTGTAAATCATGGATAAGAAGAGAGAGTCAACCCATGTTTGTTATTTCTTGAGACAGGGTCATCCTTTAGACTCATCTTAACTTTCAATTTGGGCCAACAAAGCAGATTAGATGTGGTCAGAACATTGGTGGGGTTTTTTTTAAGCAGGCTTAGTCTGGAGGTGATGTTTCTATCTTCACACACCCATAAAAATTCTTGGTACCTCGGAGATGCAGCTCTGGATACTGAGCCCCAGCTGTCACATCACGCTATGCTTTATGGCTTAAGGCTTGGAAAGCAGACAAAAATTTGAGAGGAATCTAGAGTTCCTGTTTCTCTGGGGGTTTCTAATTGGGACTAGAACAGGGGGAGGCGGGAGTTATGACATTCTACTTTTACTTGATCACAGACCTAAGCCCTTTAGGTTCACTTCTTCAGTCCTGCAGGTCAGGTGATGACTCATACCCCCAGAAGCTAGCCTCATCCCTGTGGAGGTCTACAGAAAACAGTCTTGGGTAGCTGAACATTCAGTTGGCAAGCCACCAATACAGGGTCTCCTGTGGATGAAGACTGTCTGTCTTTAGTGAAAGAGTAATTTTGGTATAGTTCCCAAATCTCCTGTAGTCTCCAACCAGATTATATTTTTATGGAGGTCTTAGAGACAAGACAATTCGTTTTAACATTAAGAAATTGACAATATTAAAATGAACCTCTATATACCCCTGCCTGTACCTTCTAAAATCTTTCCTATAAACCTCTAAGGATGACGCTAATTTGCGTACGCAGTCATACAATAAATAGAGACTCCAGACTCAGAACATGTGGTTCCGAAGCACAAAGTATTATTCAAGTAAAAGTACAGTCAGTTACACGCTATGATCTGTGTACAATTTAGCGCAAAGGAATTATACAGACCCAAGTACAGTATACATACGCAGCACCTCTGGACCAGATCCCGGCATTCAGAAAGAAAACCTCCGTCAATCAGCATTCAGCAAGAAGACTAAAGACCCAGTGTTTGAGCACACATGTTTATACCCCCCAGAATAGACAGGACAATAGAGAAGTTTCTTGCTTATGCCATTGGTTCTCAGGGGAGAAGCATATGTTACAGTGCATTTAACAGGCTGGTTCAAATAGACTCGCCCAGCCTCCAACAACTGAGGGTCTTTTCCCTCCCGCATCCCCATGCTGCATCCTAACAGTTGTTCATAAAATATACATTTTGTTGCTTGTAGTCTCTGTGGTCCATAAGTTGGGAATGCATGATGTGATCTCCACACCGATAGTACCTGAATTCTGTTGAAAGAGTACGCATCAGTTCGAAAAAAAACACGGCTGTCTTAACATGTATAGAATCTTAGTTATCAAATATCTTTATTTCACAGCATTTAAACTAACTGAACCAACTTAAATCATATACTTTAAAGCTTATTAAACCTTATGTGTGAATGTGTAATGTGTGCGTATTCGGGGTTTGATATAAAGATGTATTAATGTGTGTATGAGGAAGGGTGCACTTTAAGTGAACATCTTAGCAGTGTGACATGCTGAGCCAGATAGTTCCACATGCCCACTCTGTCAGCAGTCCCCCCCACCTGTCCCAGGCTTCAAAAGTAAAACTCTTTAAACTCAAATAGCCCAGCTACAAGAGACAGACCTAAGATGACACTCTAGTCTTTGAAATCATGTAATTGCAGGAAGCCTGCTAATGTAGGTGTGTTTTCGAGCCAGACCACCTGTAGTGAGGGCAGACACTGTCCAGGAAGCTTATCTACACAAGCTAGTTGTCATGTAGCCATTTGCTCTATTCATCTAATGCAATCAATTTTGGCATACTGTAATGCCATTTCTGAAATATATATTTCCTTTATAATACGTAAAGTAATGAAATGGGCTTTTGGTGAATCACCGTAACCTATGGCGATGGTCACAGATGCATTCGCATGATGCTAATAGTATTATCGCCACATGTACTAAAGTGTGAGTTTATCTAAAATGGCGCTTAGGCGGCCATTTCGCAAAATGGCGTGTTGCGGCCAGTCGCAAGATGGTGTCGCTGTGATTCAATTTTAAACTGATCTTGTCTCAGCCAATAATCCAGTTTCGACAAAATCTTTTAAGGTTAAGTACCTTCCTGTCCCGATGGTTTAGAGAAGATTTTGTTCTTCTTAGCACATATCTTCTATGTACTTTTGATTAATTTTCATTTATACTGTGGATGATCTTCACATGTATGGAACAGGACAAATGCAGGGTGTCCATGACATTGAGGATTCATTTAGGCCTGTTAAAACATGGGAGGGAAAGTCATGTCCCCTCAGATTTGCTTTTCAGATCCATTTCTTTTTCAAACTCTGCCTTTATGCTTAAGGCCAAGGATGTTCATATAGATCGATAAAGTGCTTTCTACCATATTCTCTATCCAGGGGAATGACTATCATCTCCTACTTGGATGATCAACTGATCACGGTGGGAACCCTGGCCTTGTTGCTGCCTCAAGGTCAGGGTTCCCACAATATCAATTAATTAGCACAGTCTTTTGTTTTCGGCAAAAAAAAGACACTTGATGCTAGCAGAGTTGCACGGGATCTGGCAGCTCACTCATACCATGCATTTTATCATGCTGCATGGCATATTAAAGATAGATGTAGGAGGACACATCTTTATAACACAATCATCTGACTTAATTAAGAAGACTGACCAATAGGTGACCATTGATTGGTGGCAACCTCACCAGGGTGACCCCTTTTATATTGGACAGTTAGGACAATGGATACCCGTCTTTGGGGTTGGGGTCCATTGTTTTTCAGTACCACTTTCATTGTCTTTGGACTTCTGAGGAGTCAAAGATCCCAAAAAACTTCAACTGTAAGATGGTGAAAAGAGGGGGTCATCCAAATGTTCATGCATCTGGGTTGAACCACAAAGTGAAGCATAACTTCTCCAGGAAGGACCATCGCTATGACTAGACATGCATACTTTCTTAGACATTTGTACTCCACATGCAACCTCCATTCTCGCCCCCATACCCCCAGTAGTTCCTTGAACAACCTTGTTTTGGCAGCCATTACACAGTCCTCCTTTCAAATCTTGGAATTTGGTGGAGGTGAATTTCTTTGCTAAATGGAGAGGTTATCTATCATGTAACTTCCACAGATACTGTAGAAGAGTCTCAGAGCTGAGGACTTTATCTTGTATGTCCTCCATATCTCATCTTTCATGTACACGTGAACGCAACTGTTCTTCAGCATACCATTTTTATATAAAAATTTTGTATATATAAAACAGATATTTACAGGGATCTTTCATTTAATGAAATTTTATACAAATGTTCTATTATATAAGAGTTCTATTGTTTTTCAAGTTGTTGATATTTCATTTTGTTTTAAGTTGCAATATTAAGTTAAGAGTGAATAGATCTCTATATTCATGTGTACAGAAATATTCTTACTTATCCATCTGGGGGACACTGCTCACCATGGGGTTACCTGGAGGTCTTAGGAGTTGGTACTTTAAATGATTAGACTCCACGTGTCATAGCTCTTCCCCTCCCTAGAAATAGAAGGAAAAAACTGTTTATTTTCCTTTTTTCAGCGCAGTTGATTGGGGAACCTTGGTTGACTTCTAATAAGATGTTTCTTAACCCACTTAAGTGTACCCTTCACTACCAGTGAATAGAAAATAATCACCCCCAGTGGATGTTCTGGTAGTACATTTCTCAAACCTGGACCTCATGTAACCCTAGCAATGCATGCATTCCATATCATCTAGCCTGACCACAGATGTGTTAATCAATTAACACAATAGATCTACCGGTGGTACTAATTAATCCTGAGGATCCCGTGAAAACACTCATTTTTAGGGTTCCATAAAGACTGAGGGCCTGATTCAGAGCCGGACGCTATTTGCGAACGGCCGTTCAGAAAAAGGGGCCGGCTATTTAAATTTATTTAAATTTAGCGCTCGCTCTTTGCGGTCTGTTGATGCCTCTATGTCTGAGTGAGCAAACGAAACATGCGCTCACTATTTTGTAAAGACGCCCCCTGGCCGTTCGCATCATACGTCATCTCCGCTATTTATTAGATTAATCGAGTACATCGAAAGGCGTCTGAACTGCTCGCAGTGCTTGTGGTAGGTTTTACTTCCTGCCATCACTGCGAGCAGTTCAGGCTAAAAGACAACCAAGTGACGTGGTCGATGACGCTGCTTTGTTAATTATGCACACCCATTAAACGCCCATTTTGACAGTTTGGCACGTCTGCGTTCGGATCTCCACTCCCTGTTTTCAAGCACCTTACCCTGTTACCACCCACAAATGCCTCATTCTGTCACTCAAATTAGCGGGCCCTCGCTGTTTTGCGAGTGCACGATTTCTGACCGCAATGACTGGTTGGCGCATGCGCATTACGACCCATGCGCAGATGTGCGAACATCGCTCGGAGCGAACGAGCGGCCGCTTACAAGCGGCTCTGAATCAGGCCCTGAGTTTGAGAAACTGTAGCAGTACATGTATCCAAGGTTACCACTTTTCCCCTTGGGCTGCCTCTCTCAAGGATAGTTAAATGTGAAAGCATTTGAAATCCATTTATGTAGCTGCATGGCGGGCACTTAGACTTAATTTAACAACAGTTTGTGTCTCAAAATCTATGAAAAAATGGTCAGTTTTTAATAGGTTTTCAGTCAGAATGGCTTAGGTCAGATCTTCCAAATTGGTAGAGCAATTCAGCGTAGTGATGGATTACCTTGAGGTAGCTTGCTTAGAGGTAGATAGCCCTGGGCTGTCAGCTGAGCGGCATTTTTGGTGCTGTACTTAATCTTTTTGTTAAAATGTCTAGTCAAGTTTTCAGCACATCTTGAGCCTTAAATCCTTGATAATTAGGCTTCAAAGGGGCATGTTTAAAATTCTGCATTTTGACATCAGTGCTATAGAGGCAAATGAATAGCATCCATTGACATCAGAGATGCATATCTCAATGTTCCAATCTGGGAATTATTATTATTACCAGTTATTTATATAGCGCACACATTCCGCTGCGCTTTATTTGGCCATTCACATCAGTCCCTGCCCCAATGGAGCTTACAATCTATAGCCCCTATAACATGCACACATACATACACACTAGGGTTAATTTTATTGGGATCCAATTAACCTACCAGTATATTTTTGGAGTGTGGGAGGAAACCCACGCAAGCAAACTCCACACAGTTAGGGCCATAGTGGGAATCGAACCCACGACGTCAGTGCTGTAAGGCAGTAATGCTAACCATCAAACCATCTCACAGTCTGTGCTGCCCAACAAAATTCTATTCTTAGATTTGCAGTCAGTGGTCTACATCTTTGCTTTTGGGCCCTTCACTTTGGTCTCGGCATGAGTTATTGCAAAGATTACTTTCGTGGCAGCTCTTTATGGTCTCGGAGTCAACATTGTCAGCAACTGCAATTCCTCCGGTTAATATTCAATATAAGACCGCAGAGGGTGCTAGTGTTTGAAGACAAGATCATAGCCTTTCAGAACAGCATCCATCCACCGAAATTTGTCACGGTTCAATCACCATTTGACTGTACAAATCATTAGACTTTCACCAGAGACTCGACAGTCCCTCATGGTGCTGGCTAAGAACAAAGAACTGGTGACCATACTCCTCCTTGAAATTGGACACAAGTGTACAGGGATGGATTTAATTACGCAGCATCTTCACCTACAGAAAGCATGAGACATGACTTCCTATCAATGTTCTGGCATATTTAAACGAACTGAGGGTAGCTCAGCCAGTGATTTGGGGCAGGCCAGTTTGGGTTCATTGACACAACGCCACATTGTTGGCATTCATAAATCAATAGGGTACAAGAAAAATTCCCTAGAGATGAGAGATGTCTTTCACATTTTAACTTGGGCAGAATATTTAGTCCAACAGTTTCTGGGGTGGAAAATTGGGAGGAAAGATATTCAGCATGTTGTCGAAATGTTTGAATCTCTGATGCTTGGAAAAGTGGTTTGCTAGCGACTAAGCAGACAATGGATCAGGTACACCATTCAAGAAGCATTTTTTAAAACTGGGTGGCTGTTTCCAGCTCTAATCTCAGCTCATTCTACTAGTATGTTGGTACTTTCTGGATTGCACATAGCTTTCATGAGTAGTTCTATAGTGCAGCCACTGGTCTTTTATTCACACATTTACAAGATTGTATTGTCTTCAGAATTTAGCATCCAAGGATGCTAGTCTTGGGCAATAGGTTTGCGTTCTGCATGGCTAAACTCCCCTAGGAGCAGTTTTGGAACATCTGCATGCCTACTAGTGTTCCTCAGATGAGTGAGGTAGAATACAGGATTTTTGATTATCACTGCTAAATCCATTCATACATCCATCTGGGGGACACTGCGTTACCTCCCTTTCATTAAATTGTTAAGCGGCCCATACACTGTGCGATGGGCACCGTGTGACGCAACGGGGGGTCTGACATATTGGGAGGTCCCCACACACTGTGTGATCGGGTGGCCGACCGTCTGATATGCCGGCTCCCCCACCTGCATAGTGCTGCATGGGATCGCACATCGCATCCCCTGATCAACTGAACCTGCGTTAAGATCAGGGGGTGTGATGTACAACCCCATGGATGCACGCTCGGTCCGACATCATGCCCATACACGATGCGATATAGCAGCCAAATCATACCTATCTGTCGGATCAGCTGCTTTATCGCACCATGTATGGCCCGCTTTAGGGTTAGAAGATTTATACTCAAGAAATGTACTGTTTAAGAGCCAAGTCCTGATTTAACAGTAAGTACCAATAATCCTGTTGTTTTTTATTTTTGTTTGGGTTTTTTTGGCACTCTTTGTTTTATATTTCAGGCAATGCAAATTGCACAGACACCAGAGGATTGGAAATAGCCATTAAGCAACGCATTGATGATGCTCTTACCTCAAGATTGCCGATGTTTTACCTAGTAAACAGACCTTACATAAGCATTGTTACTGCTACCCATCCAGTTCAGACTGCTGCAATTAATCGCACAATAAGTTTGAATTGGTCACAGGGGGATAGTTCATTAGAAGTTGTTGATGCTTTCCAAGGAAAAATTACTGACAGGTATGTGCTTTTATGCATTTGGTACTTCACACAAGTTACTACAAGCAAGGAAAATAATATTGTCTTATTATTGTTTAGCTCCCCATTTAAAAGTGGGCAATCGATGGCAAGCCGACTTTGCAAAGCTGCTATGTTAAGTCGTTTCAACTTACTTGTAAAGGAAGTAAAAAGAGAGGATATCGTTCTTGGTCTGTCTTATCATGAGGCAAAGGTAAATAAGTGAATGTTGTATGTACCAAATGCCATACCAAACGGTATGTCTTTGGGCGTAATGACTTGCTAAATATCATGTTTTCTGATTTTACATATAAACAATTTAGGTTGAATGGGTCAACATATAAATAAAACCTTCTATAAGGTGAAACTTTCTTAAAATATTTTCTGATTAATACAACTCTCTATTCTACCATGTTTTTATACTTAATGGAGGGTACACACAGTCAGATTTTCTGGAAGATATGAACGATAACGATTGTAAAAATTGTTACATCGTTCATATCGTTGACATGCATCGACGAACGATGCGCGTGCCTGAATGTCAGATAACGATATCTGAAATCGGCTGTGATTGCAGTCATATTTGGACGATTTCATTCATTTAAATGTCAGAAATCGTTCATGAAATCTTTGGTAAAATCGTTAATCGTTGATCTAGCAAGTCTGACCGAGTGTATGCATCATAAGTTTTAAAATTGCAGATGGTACAACACTTACTGGGACTAATGATGGGAGCTGTGTCCTCCCGACATACAGAGAATACTCAGGACCCTGACCACTGCATAGTATTGCTGTATAAGCGCAGAGATGGGTGGCATAATTGGCGCTTTAAAAATGAAATGCTTGCTTGCATAGTTTTCCTGGAAGTTTTGACTCCATCTGCACACACCCTATGTATCAAACTGAACATCATTTTGAATCATTTTATATAAACAAGCATATTTATGCAAGTCTGTACATAATGTTGCCATCTTTTCTTGGCAAACCTATGTTTTGTAATATGCTGGCATGGCAAGTAAATCAAAAATTAGTTGTGATGCCCCCAAGCATGTTTCAGCAGCTTCTTAATAAAAATAGGTTTGTACACAGAACAGATAAGCGGAGACTTGAGATTCAGTGACACTGACTATAATACTGACTAACTCCAGATCTCCCAATTCTTGTGAATGGAAAGTTCTTTTACACATTGTAAAAGTGTACTTAGGTGGTCTGCGTAACCTCCTCGCCCCTTTGAGGGTCTAATAGTCACACAAAATATTATTTTCATCAATAGTAACGATTCTAATTAATTATTGGAATAATCTATTTTCTTTGTCTGATTTGCTACATCTGTGACCACCTGGATTACTTTATTAACCTTTCCATACAGTCTTGTCACTTATCCATCCTATACCTTGAAAACCTAGACAGAGGGTCGCTGCTGTTATGCTATATATGCATAACAACCAAAGTTTCATGTAAGCTAAACATGCAATCTTTTACTGGGCCAAAACCACTCAAATATCCCTTGACGAAATCCCATCAAGTCATCTGATTATCTAAAACATAACATCCAAATCATACTCTGTTATCTAAAGACCATATACATGATATAAAAAGTCTTTTACTCAGTAAACGGGAACTGCAAGATTATACAGTAGGTGGTTTACATGCAGATACTGTAATACACAAAGAAAATACAGTATAATACACCTTATATTTTAACAACTCACAAGTGAATTTATAACTTAATCCCAGTACTGTATTACCCTGTTCAGTTGCTAACTAAACATTGTATTCCATTAATCCTCCTTTGTGTATTTAAATTCTCATGTGTGAGAGTGACTATGTCTGTATGATAGCTGTCAATATATGTACTGTGTGCATATACTGTGTATTTACATACAATGTATGTACTGTGTGGTTGGGAGAAGTTGATATTGGAGGATGTTTTGGTACCATTCTTTATTCATGGCTGTGTTCTTAGGCAAAATTGTGAGTGAGCCCACTCCCTTGGCTGAGACGCATCCCCACACATGAATGGTCTCATGTTGCTTTACTTTAGGCATGACAAAGGACTGATCCTTCTCCGACAAGCGTTTTTCCAGATGCCCCAAACAATCTGAAAGGGGATTCATCAGAGAAAATAACTTTACCCCACTCCTCAGCAGTCCAATCCCCGTACCTTTTGCAGAATAACAGTCAGTCCCTGATGGTTTTTCCTGGAGAGAAGTGGCTTCTTTGCTGCTCTTCTTGACACCAGGCCATCCTCCAAAAGTCTTCGTCCTGTGTCAATCCAACAGTAAAGCATCCTGAGACCATTTATGTGTGGGGTTGCTACTCAGCCAAGGAAGTGGGATCACTCACAATTTTGCCTAAGAACACAGCCATGGATAAAGAATGGTACAAAAACATCCTCCAAGAGCAACTTCTCCCAACCATCCAATAACAGTTTGGTGACTAACAATGCCTTTTCCAGCCTGATGGAGCACCTTGCCATAAGGCAAAAGTGATAACGAAGTTGCTTGGGGAACAAAACATCCCCAGCAAAAATGTAAAACAAGAAAAAGTCACTGGCGCTGCAAAAGGGACTAGAAGTATTTTAATTGTGTAAGCACTTGCACTAGTTAGATATTAAGAATTAAAATTAAAACAGGTGTACCCCGCTGCTGTTATGGTTGCTAACCATAAGAAAAAGACAAAAAAGAAAATAATAACAGCGCTTTTGGGACACCTGCAAGTTTGTACATGCTTGAGTGTATAAACTGAATTGGCTATGTCAGAAAATGATAATATATTTTTTAATTACTGAAAATGATAATATACATTCTATAAAAAACACATATCATTGGCCAATGCAACACACACAAAAAATATACAAAGTATTAAAAATAACCATCAATAAAAGTCAATAATGTCACTGTAGCAGACAATCATGAATTAAGTGAAACACCATAGAAATTATGGGAATACATACGATTTACCAAGTCCGGCAGTGCAAATCCCGACAGCGGCAGGCTGACACGGCTGAAAATCCCGATCGTCCCCAGGTAAGTATCAACTAACCTAACCCTCTTTAGGGGTGCCTAACCCTAACCTTTCCCCAGTGCCTAACCCTAATCCCTCCTCTAAGTGCCTAAACCTAATCCCCCCTACCACGCCGCCTAAAACTAAGTACCCCGGGGGGGTGCCTAACCCTCCCTAGCCTAACCCTAACCTCCCGGGGGGGGTGCCTAACCGTAAGTCACCCCTGGGAGCCCTAAACCTTTACCCCCCCCATGCGGCTGTCTCTCCATGCTGCTCCTCGGTTTGTGTTTCCCGGCAATGCGCAGCCCGACCAAGGTGGTGCCGGATGGTGCTGGTGGTAAATGGCAATGGCGTGCTGGTGCAATGATGAGTCTCTCACAGTGGTGCATGAAAACCGCTAATGTGATACCCTGACGCGTTTCTTCCCATCGGGATTTCCTCAGAAGGGTGTGTCCAGAATAATGTCCATTCACCCTTGATATACCAGGTTCAATTTAAAAATACCTGTATATGGTTATTTCAATCAATTTGAAAGTCATACTAACATAGCTGAAATTGTTGCAGAGAAATGTATCACATTTCTCTACACAAATGAATATAAACAGTCTAAAACAACTTGGCATCTTATATATTAACATGAATACCATAAATAATAATATATACATCGATTACACTACCGTTCAAAAATTTGGGGTCACTTAGAAATTTCCTTATTTTTGACAGAAAAGCACTGTTTTTTTTCGATGAAGATAACATTAAATTAATCAGAAATACACTCTATACATTTTTAATGTGGTAAATAACTATACTAGCTGCAAACGTCTGGTTTTTATTGGAATATCTACATAGGTGTATAGAGGCCCATTTCCAGCAACCATCACTCCAGTGTTCTAATGTTACATTGTGTTTGCTAAGCACGTTAGAAGACTAATGGATGAGTAGAAAACCCTTGAAAACCCTTATGCAATTATGTTAGCACAGCTGAAAATGGGTTGCTCGTTAGAGAGGCTATAAAACTGGCCTTCCTTTGAGCTAGTTGAGTATCTGGACCATCACATTTGTGGGTTCACTTATACTCTCACAATGGCCAGAAAAAGAGAACTTTCATGTGAAACTCGATAGTCTATTCTTCTTCTTAGAAATGAAGGCCATTCCATGTGAGAAATTGCCAAGAAACTGAACATTTCCTACAACGGTGTGTAATACTCCCTTCAAAGAACAGCACAAACAGGCTCTAACCAGAGTAGAAAGAGAAGAGGGAGGCCCCGGTGCACAACTGTGCAAGAAGACAAGTACATTAGAGTCTCTAGTTGAGAAATAGATGCCTCCCAAGTCCTCAACTGGCGGCTTCATTAAATGGTACCCGCAAAATGCCAGTGTCAGTGTCTAGTGAAGAGGCGACTCCTGGATGCTGGCCTTCTAGGCAGAGTGGCAAAGAAAAAGCCATATCTGAGATAATAAAAGGAAAAGATTAATATGGGCAAAAGAACACAGACATTGGACAGGGGAAGATTGGAAAAAAGTGTTATGGACACACAAATCGAAGTTGGAGGTGTTTGTGAATCACACAGAAGAACATTTGTGAGACTCAGAACAACTGAAAAGATGCTGGAAGAGTGCCTGATGCCATCTGTCAAGCATGGTGGAGGTAACGTGATGGTCTGGGGCTGCTTTGGCGCTTGTAAAGTGGGAGATTTGTACAAGGTAAAAGGGATTTTGAATACGGAAGGTTATCACTCCATTTTGCAACGCCGTGCCATACCCTGTGGACAGCGCTTGATTGGAGCCAATTTCCTCCTCCAACAGGACAATGACCCAAAGCACACCTCCAAATTATGCAAGAATTATTTAGGGAAGAAGCAGACAGCTGGTATTCTGTCTGTAATGGCTGGCCAGCGCAGTCACCAGATCTCAACCCCATTGAGCTGTTGTGGGAGCAGCTTGACCGTATGGTATGCAAGAAGTGCCCATCAAGCCAATGCAACTTGTGGGAGGTGCTTCAGGAAGCGTGGGGTGAAATTTCTTCAGATTACCTCAACAAATTAACAGCTAGAGTGCCAACGGTCTGCAATGCTGTAATTACTGCAAAAGGAGAATTCTTTGACGAAAGCAAAATTTGAAAGACAAAATTATCATTTAAAATAAAAAACATTATTTCTAACCTTGCCAATGTCTCGACTATATGTTATATTCATTTTACAACAAGTCAGTTTTCATGTAAAATGCAAAATTTCCTGGGTGACACCAAACTTTTGAACGGTAGTGTGTATAATTCATTATTTTTAATCAAGAATAATATAAAGAAGATAAAGAATATATAGTGAGAAATAAATAAAATAAATACTAAATAAATAATGAATGAATAGATGCCATCTTCTCAAGAAAATATCTATACTATACAAAAGAAAATAAAAATAATCATAAATACATAGAATTAAACATGTGAAAAATCTATGGGAAGGCTTATTTCAATTTGGATCTGTTTAAAAAACATCTAGAGTATATTAATTCTATTGTTGAAATCCGCACTTAAACAAAAAATATATTAAAGATTATGGCCCTCATTCAGAGCCGCTCGTTAGCGGCAGTACGCTCGTTCCGAGCGATGTTCGCACATCTGCGCATGCGTATGGTTTTTAGTACGCATGCGCGAACCAGTCAGTGTGGCCGAAAATCGTTTGTACGCTATATAGCGAGTGCCTGCTATTTTGAGTGACAGAATGAGGCGTATGTGGGTGGTAACAGGGGAAGGTGCTTGAAAACGGGGGAGTGGAATTCGAACGCAGGCGTGCTTAAAGGTCAAAACGGGCGTTTTAAGGGTGTGCATAATTAATCCAGCAGCGTTATTGATCACGTCACTTGGTTTTTTTAAAGTCAGAACTGCTCGCAAAATAGCGGTTGAAAAAACCAACCACAAGAATAGCGAGCAGTTCATACGCTGTACGATGTACTCGATTAATCTAATAAATAGCGGACATGACGTATGGTGCGAGCGGCCAGGGGGCATTTTTATCAAATAAACGAGCGTATGTTTTGCTCGCTCATTCAGACTTAGAGGTGTGAACAGACTGCAATGTGCGAACGGATCATTTGAATAGCCACCCCTTGTTTTTGAACGAACGACCGCAAATAGCGAACGGCTCTGAATGAGGGCCTATGTCTCTTTATCAACAGAAAAACATCTCTAATAGATTATTAAATGTTACTAACACAATTGTAGACTAGAATAATATTTATATTGTCGCATCAAAAATTATTAATTCGTTAAACATAGTATTGTTATCCCAGATTATATACATATTGAGGATTCTTATTTCTATATTTTAAAATACTGGATACCTAAAATATCTTTAGTATATTAAGTTTATATCCAAATACCATTATCAGTATTGGAGACTAGTAACTAATGTATGTACAGACACAGGTTGGTCTGTCTGTAGATAGGAAAAGATGTTGAAATATATACTATATAGTATGTGTGTTTACAGCTGAAACGCTGCACCTTAGGACACACAAGCTGCAGCCCAAACACGCATCCTCGATGTATCAAATGATGTAGGCTGGTGCATGTATAAACCTGCACACCTACCTATATCTACGTAAAAACCTGCACATGCATATATACACATACATCAACATACATGTACATACATATGCATACATGTGTGCACATATATATGCACATATACATGCATGCATACACACAAGTACTCGAATGCACATGTACACGGAGTACACCCAGAAAGTAGAAAAAGTAGGAAAAATAGGTAAACTTGGCACGTGTGGTCATATGTGTCGCACTGAATTACGTGTCCCCCATATGTTTGAAATAGTCAGAAAATAAATAAAGCAACATACACACCTGTGTATGAACCCTAAAAGAAAACAGACATGGTGATTCTCAAAGGACCTCATTAAGTTATATAGTTTCGTTCAAACCTTCAGGAAATAAGCTATTGAATTCATGTATCTAATATACTTCACGCGTGCAAAGTCTTTTATACCTATCTCCTCCCCTACAAGTGTGCTTAATGTGTTCCACACCAGTAATAGTAAGGTTTTCTACACTGCTGTTATGATGTAGTGCAAAATGTCTGTATCATAACCTTATTTAATATATTTCTCCTATGCTATCCAAACCTAAGTTTGCTCTCCAAACCTAAGAAACTCCCCAGACCTTAATTCCAATGAGAACTTGTGGTCAGTCCTTAAGAGGCAGGTGAACAAACAAAAACCCACAAATTATGAACCCACAAAACTCCAAGCATTGATTTGGCAAGAATGGGCGGCCATCAGTCAGTATGTGGCCCAGAAGTTGATTGACAGCATGCCAAGGTGAATTGCAGAGATCTGAAAAAGAAGGGTCAACACTGCAAATATTGTCTCTCTACATAAACTTAATGTAATTGTCAATAAATCTTTTGACACTTATGAAATGCTTGTAATTTTACTTCAGTATACCATAGTAACCTCTGACAAAAAGGTCTAAAAACACTGAAGCAGCAAACTTTTTGAAAACCAATACTTGTATCATTCTCAAAACTTTTGGCCATGGCTGTAGTATCTTTAAAAAATATTTAATGGTAAAAAGGGATTAAAAACCTGTACATATGAATGACAAATGATCATAAAGTATAATTCACCAAGTCCCAAGAGGAAGAGATGGAGTATACGGCACAACAACACTCAAGTAAGGAGCTCCAGTCGTGGCAAAACTTCCAATGTGGTCGTTGGCAGGATACCAGCAGGAAACATGTTATTAGCTAGTCAGTGAATCAATGGTAGCATATTATCCTAGTGCTTGATAGGCAAGAGATAATATTAATACGAAACCAACGTTGCTGCTAGTCCATATGCCAGTTGCTAGCTGGCAAACAAACACACAAAGAACTAATATAGTGGTCATCGGGGTGTGCAATATATGTATATATTGTGTATATATATTTTTATATACATATAGTCATTTTGGACTTGAGGAGCCTGTGCAAATTTCGATAAAATATCTTTGTCTCCATAGTTAATACACAGTCCCAAGGAGTACATTTCGAAAAAAAATAAAAAATGTACAGAGACAACTATTAAGTATAGATTTGCCAGACCACACATTAGTTCTTCAAGTGCAGCAGTAATTCTGGATACATTGTATCAAGTATTAATATGTGATACTTTTTACTTATTGTATGTGTAGTGTAGTATAATTATATATGTGAATATATTTTTGTCAGATTAAATATTTTATGGTTAAGAGAAGCTCGGTTATTGATATCAATCAAGCAATCATTTAATTTATTACCAGCAATAGCTCAGTCCTATATTTCTATATTAGTACCAGCAGGAAACATTCAATGCACCAGAAGACTGCAGCGATTAATTTGATATGCGTGAATTTCTGTATGCGACCGAATCTGTAAATGAAGCACAATGGACTAGGCTTGGAAAAAAGCTGCGGCCACTGCATTGTAGCACCTCATACACAAATTCAGACTCATTCGCACACAGTTATACAAGTGTTGCATGTCAGATTAATCAGTACAGTCTCCTGGTGCTTCTTAGTTGCATCGCATTTCTAGTAACACACATTTTTGGGTAAAGAGCACACTCTGGGCAAGCAGCGTCTACGGGACCTGGCATGCCAAGAGAAACTGTTTGACATGATTGCAGCAACAACATCTGTATATATAAATAAATCCACCTGCCCACTTGGCACTATTAACCAGCGCCCTATTTAAAAATCTATAAGAGGGACAGCCATATTTAAATACAAGGAAAGTTTAAAGTCCTTAACACCCATTTTAATAATATATACATACTCAAAGAGAAATAAGTGCAGACCTAATCATTAATAGAGATTTTCTATATTAGACTCAATTACTCCATTTTTTAAAAGCCTGCAGGGCGCAGCCATATTTGAACAGACTAATAAAAAGGATTATTAAGTTCTAAATATACGTGTAATTTGTACTATAAACATGAGGATAATTTTCACATTGCACTTATTTAAAATATACAGGTAAATAATATATCTTGCATATAATTGATGCATTATATAGGCAAGCATCCAATATTGTTCATTATCTTTCCTTTGCTCCTGCCAGATTTCCTTTTCTTTTTCTTCTCTACTATCCTCGTCGGCTTCCCCTCCCCCTCATTCCTTCCCTATTCATGCAGATGTCGCTGGTCATTTTAGAGGTGGATGCTGCCTCCTGATATCCAGGTATTTGTCTGTGACTACCGATTATGGCTAAGTTGTCTATTTTTAAATACTGTAAAAGGCCTCAATATACCTGAAAAGCATTAGTCTCTTGCATTCCTTACATGTTGACAAAATTGATATAGCTTTTTGATAGGTGCCTCCCCCTCTCTTCACTCCCACCATTACCCACAGGGTTATTCTAACAACTTTTCTGAGGCCAAGACTTTGAGATTTCCAATATACCTATTTGTGACAGTTGGGGGCTCCTAGTGAAGGCTATAATTGCTAACTAGAAATATTTTTTTGTTGATTTAGATTTACCCAATCAAGGTTAATCTGTATTTCTGTGAAATTCCTTAAAACTTATTGAGGATCAGCTTGGTGATGGGTCTACTCCCGAATAGACTACTTTAGTGTTAGCCACTCTCATCTTGATCTTTTAATAGACACTACCATTAGGCAAATAACTGGATCTGAACATGCCATCTTTCCTCAAATAGCAGAAACACCCTAATATCTGGAATAAGATAACTGGAATTGTCCCACAAACACAATGTAGACTCCAATACTTTGGCGGAGCTTCAAAAAACCAGGTCCGACCTTAATACCCTATTAAATGATGGGGTAAAGCAAGCTTATCGGATTTGTGGGCATAAATACTATCAGCGGGGAAACAAGCTGGATGCTGGCGAGAGCACTTAGAGCCCACGGATCCTTAACATACTTGCAGTGTATTAAAGACCCAGCTGGTAATCTCTTTCATACTGACAGAGATCGCTTCTATTTTTCAGATTTTCTATTCCAAGTTATATAATCTCACCCGGGCTCATTCAGAAATGGAGCGGTCAGACCATGAAATGGAAATCGGGAGGTATTTGGAAGACATGGATTTTCCTGTTCTGCCTGAGGAAGTGACACAGGCACTAGTCTCCTATGGAGACAGAACTAATAGAAGCCCTTAAGGCCTCTCCTTCTGGTAAAAGCCTGGGCCCTGATGGCTTTACAATAAGCTCCTCCCCCTTCCACCACAAGCTATTAATGCGGTCTCCGTACAAAAGCCCTTTTCAAACCAGTCTCTTAGGGCTCACATTAGTCATCCCCAAGGAGGGTAAAGACCCAAGACTACCCGCAAGATTTCGGCCAATATCTTTCCTAAATGTAGATCTTAAGCTTTACGCAAAGCTCCTAACCAACTTTCTCAAGCCGCTCCTCCCGTTGTCATTCACTCCAATCAGGTGGGATTTGTCCTGGGCAGAGTAGCTATGGATAATACCACCAAAGTGTTAGATCTAATATATCACACTGTTTCCACTGAAACTCCTGTGGTATTACTCTCTTCGGTTGCTGAAACAGCTTTCGACAGGGTGGACGGGAGCTTTATGGCAGCGGTGTTGGGGTGCTTTGGACTGGGCGGGGCTTTCCTCCAAAAGATTATGGCTCTGTATAGGACACCACCCACTCAAATCTGGATAAATGGGATTTTATCAGACCCAGTGAAAATTACAAATGGCACTAGTCATGGCTGTCCTCTATCGTCGCTGGTCTTTGTCCTTTGCATGGAGGGCCCTGGTGAGGGCAATTTGAGCCAATCCAAATATTACTGGCCTTATAGTGTGCATGACTTTCTTGCGGTGGTCACGAACCCTGTCAGTTTAGCTCTCAAATTTCAAAATTAGTTGAAGCAAATCTATTGCCTTTCTAGTTACCTCCTCGGTAGAGACTATTTCTGCTCTCAGTACCTCATTTCCATTTCAATGGCACCCATCCCATATAAAATATTTAGGTATCCTCCTCCCTAGACCCCTTTCAAACATATCGAGAATCCCGAATCGCAGGTAGCCGATTATGTTTGAAAGGTACCTACCTGGTAACACGTTCCCGGGTAGCCGACCCTTCAATCAACCAGGGTTTTTCCCGGGTCTTAAGTCCTGGGAAATTACCCTGCTCATGTCTGAATGCTGCTACCCGGGAATTTACTCCCGGGCTTCATCAAACAGCTTGTGATTGGCCGGACGCGGCTGCCTGTTGATGACCTCATCAGCGGCAGCCAGAGAGCGGAGGACAGATGCCACACACAGTGCTATAAGGCAGTGCAGTGCTAAAGGGCAGATTTAGGTGCCGGAACAGCTGCCATACATGCTGCAGAGGATACATGCTGCAGAAAGGCCCGCAATACTACAAGGTGAATTTGGTGCTGACTGGGGAGAGTGTGCAGTACCAGGTGTTTGGAGAGGAGAGGGGTGCCAGGTGTGAACAGGTGGTTGCAGATCATGTCACATTGGAAGGAGGAGGTCCGTGAGCTCTTACATATGAGGGGAGAGGAGGAAATAAAAGATCAAATCACAGGCACTGTTAAGGATGCCATGATCTATGGCAATATTGCCAAAATCCTGGCCAGCTGGGGTATTGTGAAGACACAGTAGCATGTCCTTAATAAACTAAAGAAACAATATACAAAGGTTCATGACCACAATCGTAATCGCAGTGGTGTGGGAAGGATGGAATGGCCCTTATATGATTTATGCAGTTCCGCTTTTGGGCATACAGCACTATGCAACCCCATTGCTCTATCTTCATCAAGTGATGCTGGCACACTGTCGGCAACAATGACAGGCATGCCTTCAACAACTACTGAGAGCAGCCAGCAGAGCCCGGCATTATCGCAGGTCCTATTTGATGACCCAGATGAGGACTCATCTAACACCATGATCATTGAACCAAGCACTGGCACAGATGTCACCGCTCCATCGCAAAGGCAAGAGTCTGAGCCTGAGCCACAGACCCAGGGAGAAAAGCCCACCCTATGCAGTAACAGTAAGTTTAATTCAATTAACTTTATGTTCTGCTGTGTTAATCTATGTAATGTTCTAGTTCAATTACTAGTATATTTTATCTGGTAAAAAGAAATGAATATTTTGTCTATTGGGTTAATTAAAGGATTACTTTAATGCTCTATATTATACAGGTACAGGGTTTTTGAATATCACCGTATTGTTTCTGCGTTCAGCTTGTAATCGAAGATGGTCACCGAATGCAAGGAGACGTGCTGCTTTTTGAATTTGGGCAATTTATTATTTTGTGTTTCTGGTGTTTAAAATATTTTTAACATCTGTTGCTTACTTAATGTTTTCTCTCTTTTACTTTCAGTTTTCACAGTGCCAACACACAAAAAGAAGAAAAGTAGAGGTTGCTACCAAAGCCATGACAAATATTCTATGTGAACAACTGCGCAAACCTAGATTTGGAATGACAGACTCAAGAGGATGCCAGACTGCAGCGGTTCATGGCCAATGACAGAGAAATGCAGAGTAGTTTACTAACGGAAATGATAGCTATGCAGGAAAGGCTTAGTCGCGATAACCGCAAATTTTTGCACAAATATTGAGCACAATCCACTTCAAACCAACACATGTTCCACCACCCACCCATTTTGCCCAACAAGCTAAGTATCCAAACTCATTTGGAGAACCATCCCAGTATGTGCAACAACCTCAGTATCCCACCTCATTTGAGTATCACAGTATGGTCAGCAAGCTGATTTCCCCACAGCATTTGGCCAAAGTACATACAAGAATGCACAACAAGCAAAATCCCCCACCACATTTGGCCCAACTACATCCCAGTATGCGCAACAAGCAAAATCCTTTGGTTCAAGGTATCCAGGATGGCCTGGGTCACTTCACGCACCAAAACACAAGCAGGATATTGTGCGGTACTCACCAGGGGAAGCATACCACCACAAGACGATCACAAGCCTCCTGCTCGTGGCAATGGGCTGTCTCCATCGAGTAGTGTGCCTGGTAAGTGACGGGGTCAGGAGTTCCAGGATGTAATTAAAGGTGCCTTGCAGCACCCTAAAATTTGCAATCCATTGGTTCTCTGTAAACCCCTGTACCATAGCCAAGAAAGCCTCTCCATGTGGACGATCTTGAGACGATATTGTGCGAGATGACCCTCCGGTCACTCTCAATATGGATGAGACACTGGACATTACCAAGGCTCGCCTCCGTGTAGGTAATGTCGGCGCTTGGATGCCCTCTCCACCACAAAATGCTCCCTTCTCCTCAGGATCTCACACTGTACTATTAAGAATAGTGTGAGCATCTTCAGCCATGCCTCAGTTGCTGTATAGCACACCAAATCCACTAGACAAAACAAGCTCTCCATGCTACACAGATGCTTGGAAATACAGCAATGCCTTATGGGTGCCCCTCCCAGTCCCTTTATACCAAGCCCTCACCTTTGCATGACCTCATTAATGTGTGCCAGCATAACGTGACAAAACTGATTTTCTCTGTAAAAATCTCAAAAACCCTGCTCTTGTCTGAATGGTGCTACCCGGGAATTACCCTGGTAGAAGCTGTAGTGTGAAAGGGGGGTCTTTACGAAATACCCGGGTTTTTGCACAGGAGAAATTCCCGGGTCTGAGGAGGAAATTTCCCGGGTCGTATGTCTGAAAGGGGTATTATTCTCTCTAAATCATGCTCCTATGCTACGTACACTTCATAAGGAACTGGATCAGTGGCGTTTCTCCTTGCAGGGGAAACTGAATATTATTAAAATGCCCTCCCTAGGCTTTTATATCTATTACAAACGACCCTGAAAGGATTTCCTCCTCACTTTCTCTCTGAAGTACATACTCTTCTCCATAATTTTAAATGTGGTTAGGAAGCCTCAGTTCAAATACTAAATACTTTTTCTACAGAAATGTGCAGGCAAACAAGTCCCCATATATGTATTACCAGTCTATTGTTTTAAATAGGGTTTTGGACTGGACCTGTCATTCTGGAGGAAAGCAATGTCCATGTCTTCTAATCTCTGCTTAAACATGCTCCAGTGGTGCTCTAAATGAGTGCTCTCACTCCATCCAACAGTTGGCCTTAAGACATGAGAAGGAAACGTTGTTAAATCGGGATTTCATATGTGCTATCCCCTCTCACCCATTTTACATAATCTCTTTCCTCCTTGAGTCTAGGGAATTTTGGTTGTAACTTGGTCGGCAGCAAGGATTACGAGAGTGTACCATGTACTTTCAGAGGGTCGGTTTCTGTGCTTTCAACAGCTCTGCGGAGCTGCTTCCCTAACTGAACAGAGTACTTGGTCATACCTGCAACTTTGTTTCATCCCTTGGGAGACTTCCTGTATTTGCTAGGGACCTGACTTCCTTCGAGTCTCTGTGCTCCCACCATACTGCCCCCACCCACACTGTCTTAGGTATTCTATTGCATAGCCTGTTTTTTCCCATACTCCTGCTTTGTAGAAACATGGGATCATGATTTAGTGCCATGGGGCAGAAGTTAACTGGGAAAAAGTCTCAAGTTTTTTATATCTGCTCTTCCAGCCTGGAGGTGTTAGAGAGACAATATAAGGTGTTAACTAGATGGTGTCGTTGGCCAGTAGTTTTACACAAATTATTCCCGGCGGTGTCCCCTCTCTGCTGGAGGTGCCATAAGGAACCATGTACGCTGATTCTTATCTGGTGAGATTGTACCCTGATACAATTCCATTTTGGCGTAAGATCATAGCCTTGGTCTCAGAAATTTTGGGCTAATCAGGACCCCGACTTTTGGCTGGTTTAAAGGAAGGCGGGGCTAGTTGTTACAGAGGCAAGTTATTACAATGAATCTAAATCTACGTCCACATCAGGCCACGGCTCGTGCAACTGGGAACAAATTTAAACATGTTACCGTCAGTGCTAAGCAAAATGACGCTAATGCCGACTGTTTTATGTAATATGTACCTAAACCAACTCGTATTTCTTGTTCCAAAGTAATATTTTTAACGTAGATTTGAAGTTGTATCTTGGCTGGACTATTAAAGGTAAGGATTTATTATTCATTTTGTTAGAAGAACAGACCATTAGTGTATTTATTATCATTGTTATAATCGTGAATTGAAGCACGGAAATAGAACTATGGCCATCTTGGTTATCTGCCATCACTTGGGGCAAGTTGTTACACAATATCGGGGCAAGTTGCTGACTGACAAATATAAGAAATGGAGAAAAAAAGAAGCAAAACTACAGAAAATTAAATCTTTTCTCTGGAATGAATGCAAATATAAAAAGACTAAGAAGATGACCTCAAAATCTAAAAAAAAAAAAAAAGTAGCCAAAACATTGTCGAGTTCTGAAGACGAGTGTCTCTGTATAATGTAAGGGTTAAAATCTGTCGAAACCTGGCCTGGAGTGGATCCAGTGTATTGCATGTAAAGGGTGATGCAACAGCATTTACTTGTACTAATTGCAAATCAGAAATAGTCAGTGAAGACTGAGTGATGTCTGTAATTGTCATTAGACTATATACTAAATATATGCCAAATGTGATTTTGTGACAAACATACAGTACAAGGTTTTTTAATGAACGCTTTTTATATTAAGATTTTGTATAGATTATTTTATCGGTAACAAATTCCCCCAACCCCATCACAAATGAAGGCCCCCATACACGGTGAGATTCAAAAGTTGGTAAGATGAGTTGTACGATTTCCCTTGAAAATTCTTCCCTTCAGATACAGGACAATTTGAATTTAAAATGCAATGATTTCACATAAGACCATACGATTTGATCTATCGTACACGATTTCAAATTGTATTCGATTGATCGTTTGCAGCACATTTTACACACTATGAATCTGCTGGAAGGTCAGTAGGGGAGGGCTTATCTAGTGGGTATAAAAGGAAGCCGCCATTTTAGGATCTTTGCACACTCTGCTCAGTGACTAGTGATGCTAGGTTTACCTGCTGAACGCTGTACTTTGCTAGTGTATTTTGCTTTGTTTTAAGGCTTGCCTTTTACAAAGTGTGTTATTTCTCTACTTTCTGATGGATTCCTATCGTCAAAAGCTTCTGCTAGCCTATGGCTATCTGAGGCTGAAAGGTGGAGGAATTCAGGAGAGACCAAGGAGGATGAGGTCCTGCTGGACCAAGGAGTGGCTGATGAGGAGGGAGACTCGCTCCTATATGCCCCTGCTGATGGAGCTTAGGGAGAATAACCCGGATGACTATCGCAACTTCCTGCGAATGGATGACGCCACATTCCAGGAGTTGCTGCGTCTGACTCCCATTATCCAGAGGCAGGACACCAAAATGAGGATGGCCGTCCCGGCTGAGGAGAGGTGGCGACCCTGCGGAATCTGGCAACCAGACGGTCTTTTGAAGACCTGAAGTTTGGGACCCTTATTTCCGCCCAGGTGTTGGGATGCATCATCCCGGACACCTGTGTGGCCATTATCAATGTCCTGAAGTTGGACTACTTCAAAGTACTGTAAGTAAATACACTACAAATTGTTATCTTGTGAAATCAAAAATCTTTTATTTTTTAGGGTTAACACCCTGTGTGGAATAAAGTCAACCATCATGGCTGTATATTTATTTAACATGTAAACATAGTAAAACACAAAACCAACATGTTGGCTTTTCCTTGTATTGGTAAAACAAATAGTATGTAAACTATGTTAAAACTACAATATCACCAATATCATTTGTTGCCCAATACCAGCAGAATGGTATTTGGTGTGTGAGATGCCGGATTGAACAGGCCCAAAAGCACATGGTGCAAGGACAGAATGAGGCCCCGGCAACCAACTATCTGTCATAGTTGGTTGAGGTCATGCGCTTAGTGGACCTGCCCAATCTGCATCATCCACACCCCATACCATGCAGCAGGTACTGAGAAAGAACATACTGGCTGATACAGTGTGTACAGATTAAACAAAATGTATAAACCATTTGCAGGAAGACCCAAATATAATGTTTAGCAACTCGCTAAATAAACATTAAAGAATAAACTATTGGCTGGCTTGCTCATCCTCGCCCAAAATGCCACTATATTCAATGGCTGAGGATGTTGAGGGGCTGTTCTGTGGCAATGCCTGACTGATGGGGTGTTGCCTGGGGTAGGTAAGGCCCCATTTGTGTTTGGTGGTTGGTAATTTGGCATAGGAGGAGGGTAACTCTGGGATGCTGATGGCCTATAGCAGGGCTGCATCATCTGGTAGACGGGTTCATCAGTCAGCCTTGTATTGCTGGTGAGATTTTCGCTTCTCCCACGGATGATGGTTTCATAGATAATCTGCTGAGTGTGTATTTGTTGGCTCTCCCCCATTTCTCTGGCAATGCTCGCTATGTGGGTTCCGAGGTGGTCAAACATATCAGGTGGCTTTGTTAAAGCCATATTGACCTGGTCTAACAGCGGATCTTGTGTGACCGGGTTCTTGCGTTGATATCTCCTTCATTTAAGGGTAGGTTGCGAGACCTACTTCCGCATCACTGGCGCTTTGGGCGGTATTTTGCGGGCTGGCCATCAAGTCGAGGTTAGGTGTTGGAGGAAAGTATTAAAAGATTACTGTTAAATATTCGTTATACAAAGGATTCATTTCATTTTTGATTTATTGTAGTTCCCAACAACGGAGGAGGACTGGAAGACCATAGGAGAGGAATTTGACCGTAGATGGAACTTCCCGAACTGTGGAGGAGCCTTAGACTGGAAACACATCAGGATAAATCCACCTGCCCACAGCGGATCCTTTTACTACAATTATAAAGGATTTAACAGTATAGTGCTCATGGCGGTTGTCAACGCAAATTCTGAGTTTATTTTTGTGGATGTGGGAAAAAATGGGCGTGCTTCGGGTGGGGGCTCATTCAAGCAAACCCTCTTCTATGAGATAATGGCATCCCAACGTCTGAACCTGCCGACAACTACAGAAACCAAGCACGGCCTAAACTGTGCTTGTGGCTGTTGAGGCGTTTGCTCTTCACGAGCATTTGCTGAAATCATATGCACAACGCGCCCTGACACATGACCAAACCATTTTCAACTACTGTCTTTCCAGGGCGAGGTGAGTAGTTGAAAACTCATTTGGAATTTTAAGCAACCGTTTCCGGATATTTCACACAAGCATTAACCTGCATGTGGATAAAATTGATAAAGTTGTGTTGGACTGCTGTGTTCTCCACAATTTCTTATGAAAAAAAGCACCTGGACACAGTATGACCTCAGAAACAGATGTGCTTGATGAACGGGAACACCAGGAGACCCCATCGATGGTTTTGGTAGCCCCATCCTCAGTGTTGGTGACAACAGGGGACTGCAAGGGCTTAAGAGGTCAGAGAACAATATGTGACCTACTGTACTTCAACGGAGTGGGGGCAGTACCGTGGCAGGAGGACCGGATCAGAAATTGAACAAAAAATCCCATTGAACATTACAAACATTCAGTATATTAAAACATTTAAAACTTACAACTTTGCTGGTGGAGGCATCTACATTGTATGGGTTCTCCACTGCAGCTTCCTCGGGTACTGTATCCACCAATAAGGCCTCTGACTGGCGGATAGACTCCTGCTCATGGAGGAATTTTAACAGATCAAAGTGCCAGACTGTACTTGTGTACACATCGGCAGCCCCTGCACCGGATGCCCGAGACTCGTTCTGATTCTGTCGGACATAAACAGTGCGCAAATTCTGTATTTTGCACTTGACCCAATCTCCATCGGCATCATTATAATAGGGCTTTGTTAAATCCAAAAGTGCCTGGACTGCAGCAGCTCACATGGGTTTGTTGCGGTAATTGGCACTTTTAATCTGCCATAGAAATTCATGATGATGGTACTCTTCGATAATTTCTGTAAGGAATTTTTTCTCCATTGCACTTGACATTCCTGGTTGAATAAATTATAAACCAAAATATATTGTGAATAGTTTAACCTTTTATAGTTTTCATGCATTTAGTTATCTACCCAAATTTGACATTTGCAATGTTTGAGGGTTATCTTTTTGTAAAGGTTTAGAGTTTTTAAATCTTTTAAATGCGTTTCTATGTTTGAAACAGTTGGATTAAATTTAGAAATATGTTTTAAAAGATAAAAATTTTTATAGTTGATTTTAAATTTTAAAGGGCAAAAATAAGCATGGTCTTGTGTATCATAAAGAATTCAGTGGTGGGGCAGGGGTTAATACACATTGGTGGGACGGGTTAATACACATTGGTGGGGCAGTGGGTTTAGTATACACATTGGTGGAGCAGTGATATATATACTCACTTCCAAACAAACGATCGCGCTCCTGCTTGATCTTCTTGTTTACAACGTCTGACAAAATGGCGGAGGGGAGTGGCCAGGGACATTGTAGATCGTACATCGGATTGTACATGACCAAAAGTATATATGATGTAGCTCAAATCGTACACGATCGGTTGAGATCTCTGCAAAACCATCTCATCTGCGATCCAACTAGACGACGGCGGGGTCACGCATCGGGGGTCGCAGAAGACTCAAAATACAACTATTTTCAAACGATTGGTCTGTCCAACCTGTAGAAACTGGCAAAATCGTGTTAAAAATCGTCCCTTATATGACCACCTTTACTCCCGTCGGGTGCAGATTGTTATGATTATTTTGTTCTGAATAACATGTTTTCATTGTTATTAAAATTATTGGCTGTAACTTATACCCAATATAAATAGAAAAATTTACAAACAAAACAGCATTCTTTATTCTGTTTGGCAGTGTTTAAAGATTTTTGAGCTATTTTGAAATTCTGTCTTTTTGTAACAACTAGCCCCTCCTTCCCCTACCACTTCTTCGAGATTCCAGTCTCTAATTACGAAAAGTCCCTTCTCAAGCATATTAACAATGCTGCAAGGGGGGTACTCCCAGCATACGGGCTCTCACATGCTCCCCCTATGGTGTGGAAATTATGCCACCTTGATTTTTATATGGCCATGGATGACATTTTTTGTGAACTTGTAGCATTGTGGTTTAGCTGGGTTGATTTTAAATCATCTACTTATAAGGCTTTTTTGCCACAATCCAGATCTTTCCCACCACCCCCCCCCAGCCCCCGTGCCCTTGCTTTCCCTGCTTCCTTTCCTTTTTTTCTCTCCCTTTTCTATGCCTCCTCTTACTCTTTCATTCTTGATAACTTCTGTCTAAAAATCTCTTTTTGATTAAAAAGGGCTTGACTTCCGAATACTGGGTCTTGGGAACAATTCTTTCTTATTCTCAAAGAACATTTTCTTTTCCAGATGTACAGATGACAACTTGTGGATGATACTGTATGTAGCTATTGGCATCTGTATCTTTAAATTCAAAATGTGTTCATACAAATTTAATTCCAAAAATTCTATAAGAATGTCCAAATAATCAAAACTCTTACTACTTGATTTATGGGTACATTTTAAGTTTACATATATGTTCTTTAGATATTCTAGTGATTTATCTATACTTTCCCTATTATCTTTCCTTCTAAAGATTGATCATCATTATATCTTTTTTTCCAGTTTAACATTCATAACTACACTGTTTCATAAATCCATAGATACCACACATTAAGTCGATTAGTCAAGAGGACACTCACCAGATTTC
Organism: Taudactylus pleione; assembly: GCA_031769625.1. Lineage (NCBI taxonomy): Eukaryota > Metazoa > Chordata > Amphibia > Anura > Myobatrachidae > Taudactylus > Taudactylus pleione. The sequence goes on from JAUIMM010000035.1 coordinate 9,787,047, forward strand.
TTAATAAACAGTGGTCAAAAATATTTTTTTCATCTGTATATAAGCAAATCATTCCAGCTTGCATTTGAATAGCACCAACGTTTCGGTCTAAAGTTAGACCTTTTTCAAGGCTTGCAATCCATATTCAACAAGTTCAAATTTGCAGAAAATAGTCTAATGACTATTATATTTACATTGGGACCTTTCATATGAAGATCTTATTGGTTCTGACACCCGCTGAAGTATGTTTTGATTTTCTGCAAATTTGAAGTTGTTGAATATGGATTGCAAGCCTTGAAAAAGGTCTAACTTTAGACCGAAATGTTGGTGCTATTCAAATGCAACCTGGAATGATTTGCTTTTATACAGATGAAAAATACATTTTTGACCACTGTTTATTAAGAAATCTGGTGAGTGCCCTTTTGACTTCGACACTTAATGTGTAGTACCTATGGATTTCTGAATATTTGGACTAAGTCTAAAGTATGAGCACCCCAGTATAAGGAATTATATGATGGCGTGAGGGCAGAACTCTAATGACTTTTATATTTACACTGTTATCATAGACTTTGGTTCCCATAGGCCCATAAAAATCTTATATAGGCCGGTTCAAATTAGGTGCCGTGCCATTTGTATAAAAAAGCAGCCCAAAATCCAGTGATCACCTTCTTCCCATGATAACTCTTCAGTTATACAAAGTAATTCTGTGGAGTCTTTAATATAGGAAGGAAGAGATTTAACACAAGGCTGTAAATTTATGTCATCAAAATTAATAAATTTGCAAAGATTCCACATTGGACATTATGGGTCTCCCGGGTAGATACTCTTTATTCTTGTGCACTTTTGGTATGTGGTAAAATGTATTTATTTTTCGATGTTGGTATTATTGAATAAGATGGATGTTGAGTTTCCTATAGGTACTCATATCTCCCAATGAATTATTGGCATCTCTTAAATAACGATGTTTTATCTTGTACTACTACACCTTTGCTGGCACTTTTAATTACTAAAGGTGCATACACGCGTAAAGATTTTCTGTCCAACCATCGAACTAGTTGATTGGTTGGAATGAAAATCTGGTAAGGTATGACAGCAAATGACAATCAGCAATTTGCTCCCAAACACCGGAAAATGGACAAAAACTAGTTTGAACAAATTGTTTAGATCAAACATTTAACAAACTTGTCTGAACGACCATTTCATCTGTTTTCTGGCATTTAGGAGCAAATTGCTGATCATCAGTTACTCCCATACGTTACCAGATTTTCATTCCAGCCAATCAACTAGTTGGATGGCTGGACAGAAAATCTTTACGTGTGTACCCAGATTTTTCTCCTGAGGTTAGATTATCACTAACATTATTTGGTCTCAATTGTATTTTACTGAAGTCATCTTTAAGCAAGTCAGAGAAAATGTCAACATGACTACTTCGGCACTCCACAGCATAAAATTTTGAGGGAAGAGTTGGTGACGCTTTTTCTTTAGGACGATAGTCCAATCTAGGATTGGGGTTTCTTAGAAAGTGGCACTGTAATCTTAAATTACGTATTTACTTATTTAAATCAATAACAAGACCACATTTGTCTATATGTTGGTCCAGTGTGAATTGTAACCCCTATTCTATTAACCTACCTAACTTTGGTTATCGAGAAGAAAAATTTGAAGATGCCAGAATTATAAGTTAACAGATTTATTAACAGAAAAAAGCAATAACCCTTCAGTTAAGTTTGAAAATAAAAGACCATTTACCGGGTTACGCCATATATATATATTAAAAAGACCCCATTATAGGTCCTCATTTGCCATCTACAGTAAATCTCAATTTACAGAAAGGCCAGACCATTAAAATCTATAATATCACCCAGTAATCTAAGTCATACTTCTATATATAAAAGGAGAGTTGCTTAGTATCAAATAAGGTTGTATACCATGCACTCTTTGTAATGTTTGCAAATTTATGCATAAGAAGCCTTTTTCTTGCCAACTGGAAAATTGTAAAATATATGAACCTAAAAACCTAGTCATACTCATTATGTGTTATATACTGCACTGAATGTGGATGCGTATATTACCAGGTAGGAAAAAACAGAGTGACCAATAAAGATCCGCATACTGGAACATTTGTGTAATATACAGATAGGTCCACATCTATCCTTCATGCGCTACAAGTCACGTTACACAACACGTGAGCGCCCTGCATCTTTTGTGCAACTTTTTCCCTTAAAATGCTTATTTGCGATGCGTTAGTGTCACATGCCGCATATCAATTTAATCAGCATAATCTGCTTGTGCATCCTACTCATCGCTTTGCGAATGAGAAAGTTTTTAAAGGAAAAAGATGCTCGCGCGACTAGAAGGGCTGTTTAACACGCAAGAAGGCTAGATGTATCTGGACACATCTGTAACGAATAAAATTAAAAAACATAGTTTACGTAGACACTTTATCCCAAATGCATGGATCTAATAGTCCAGAGATTCCCAAACACGGTCCTCAAGGCTCCCCAACAGTCCAGATTTTAGAGAGATCCATGGTTGAGCACAGGTGACTTAATTAGTAACTTAGTCAATTTGATTTAACCACCTGTGCTGTCCTGTTGGAGAGCCTTGAAGACCACATTTGGGAACCTCTGTAATAGTCATACTTTCAAGTTTACAGTGTTGGAACACAGTCCCTCATATCATTATGATTTATCATTCCAAAAAAGAGACATATTGCATTTATTCATTGGACACTTTTGGGTATAGTTACTAAAGTGGGTTTTTAGATGTGGAGATGTTGCCCACGGCAACCAATCAGATTATAGCTATTATCTTCTAGAAGGTGCTAGATAAATGTTAAGTAGAATCTGATTGTTTGCTATGGGCAACAACTCTACTTCTAAAAACCTGCACTTAGTAAATATACCCCTTTAAGTGCAAAACGTCTGATTGAGGGCCTTGATATTATTTATGTTTGATTTAGCCAGCCAATAAAGTTTTTCCTTTTTTCCCTTTGTGTTTTTTTTTTTAACCCACTGTTGGATCCTCCTATTTGTCTAATGATTTTGCTGGTTATGTATCTACACTGTATGTTATGTATCACCATATTTTTGTAAACTGTGCAATAATGACACATGTAGTAGTGTATGCATTTGATATTTGTCTATGGATGTTATTTGCCTGCATAATGCCTCATTTATTTGTAGGAAAAGATATTATTTACTTGTATGATATTTTATACATGCATTGTAAAAATTATCCCAGTGATTATTGGGTCATTCCATGCCAAATCATCACAAAGAAAGTAACTTTTCAACATGACAATCTCAGATTTTTGTAAAATTTGGTAGGATGGTAGATGGCATAAAGTAACTTCCATATGTAAAATTTTAGCCCTCAATGATACACAGTGTTAATTCTAGAGGGTTTCAAACATGACAGAAAATGTAAAATCTATGCTTGCAAGGTCAAATAAAACGAGTCATAACTTTGCTTCTAATTGTGGTAGAACTTTCATGTTGGTCTTGTTTTGAAGCTAGAATCCCCTTAGTTCAGACTTCCCAAAAGGGTTTAGACTAATACAAATTATTATTAAATGCTAAATATACGTGTCTATACGTGGAACCCGATGGGGTTTTTTTCTGCTCAGACACAGAACTTCAGCCCTGTCCCGACTGTCCTCTAAGCCCCTTTTTTATTAACCCGTGGCGTGCCAGATACACGGCAGCGGTGGCTATCAAGTGGTGTAAACCATCAATGGTTCTCCATGATATTGTACCATCGATGGTTACCAATGGTGCCATCAATAGTGTCCATCGATGGAAAACCACCTATGGCCATCTTTAGAACACAAGAGAGAGACACTACATAACAAGTCTGAAATTGCCAGTTGTATGTGTAGTGCAAGAAGGGTTGAACTACCATACTTAATATTTTTTTACTCCTGTTTCCAAAGGCTTCCCAAAATTAAACTTATACCAAAGTGAGATTGTATTTAAGTGTATAACATACTTTATGTACAAAAAATTAAACATACACTTTTTTAATATATTCAAGGTCAAAGATCACTTAATGTGACCTTAAAATGTAAAAGTCAATATTTAAATATATTTTTTATGAAAACGTTTGGTCCCTTAGCTTCAAAACAAGACCAACATGAAAGTTCTACCACAATTAGAAGCAAAGTTATGGTTCATTTTAGTTGATCTTGCAAGCATAAATTAAATTTTTTTTAGTCATGTTTACAACCATGTAGCATTAACACCGTGTATCACTGAGGGCTAAAATGTTACATGTAAGTTACTTTATGCAATCTATCATTCTACCAAATTTCATTAAAAGCTGAGATGGTCAGGTTAGAAGCTGTGATTTGGCATGGAATGACCTTATAGTCCATATAGACAAGTATATTTAGCACTTAATAAAAATTTGTATTAGTCTGTCCCAATATGGCTTATGTGCTAAATAAGGGGTCCACTCCCTTATTTGCTTTAAAAAAAATGGCACTGAGTAATTGAGCCTAAAATGTTATATAAATTATCTAGAAAATATTTGTATTAAATGATTAGGTCAGCGCTTATTTCTCTGAATAGTTATATATAATTAATGTGGTGGTCATTAAGGACTTTAACATCCCCTTAATGTATTTTTAAATATCGCTGTCCCATTAATAGATTTTCTAAATAGGGCGCTGGGTGATTGTGCCAAGTGGGCAGGTAGAGTTGACTCCCTTTTTAATATTCCTCCTCACTTTGAATATTCTCACTGGCACTCTGCACCAAAAGAAACGGCTGCTGTACCTGCACCTGTCAAATTGTGGCCTCTTGGAAACACCCTTTCCCCATCCATTTACACAATTAAAAGTAAATTATGACACCTACAAAATGGGAATTCATGACCAGCATTACTAACAATTCTTCTAAACCCTTTTGGAAAGTCTGAACTAAGGGCATTCTACAGTTAGGGTTCCCTGCTTTTGACTGTTCTACTTTGAGCTTTAGTTTTATTTCCTATTCCTCAATCCTTCCCCGTGTTTCCACACTGTTTTTTGCCCGTTTTTCCTCTCTCATTTTGTCCTTATTTTTTAAAAACTAATTCAGTATATTTGATTCATATTATCACTTTTTTGCTCCATTTGAAGGTTTTTTTCTCTTATTTTGTGACTGGTTGCTTAGATTGTTTGTAACACTTAGGGGTCTATTTACTAAGCAGTGTTAGGAGACAGAGTGAAAAGTGACATGAAAGTGATACGGTGCCAGCCAATCAGCTCCCAACTGTCATCTCACAGGCTGTGTTTGAAAAATGACAGTTGAGAGCTGATTGGCTGGCACCTTATCACTTTCTTATCACTTTTCACTCTGTCTCCTAACACTGCTTAGTAAATAGACCCCTTAAATGTTTTAATCTTGAATAAAAATAGTTAGAAAAAAAAAAAGCTTAGAAGCAAGCAAAACGTATGCAGGCAGCATAAAATAATGCTTCAGAAATCTATTAATAGTTTGGAGAGCTTTTATTTAATGGTGTGGATCTGCTACTAGTATCTCCTTGATTTTCTATAGTCTGCAATCAATAGGAGTCTTGTTTTAACATTCATAGCACAGGTATTGACGTTGTATCTTTTTTGGGGGGAATAAATTGGCTTGAGAGTTGATCGATCCATTCTTTCAAGCATTAAAACATTAATAGGTCCAACACTTGTTACTATGCTTGAAGTTTCTGCATTGGAATTAGTGTAATGTGGTGTCCCCCTGTGGTAGCAGAGCATTGTTGTTATTTTTCTTTTTGCAATTAGACTCCAAAATCTTAGTACATTTTTATAGATCTGGTAAGGCAGGCTAGAAAAGCTATTTGCACTGGGAATTTCTGTACTGCTGACTTTAAGATAGTATTGTAGATTGGTGACAGGTGTGCGCAGGATATTTTTCACATCCTGATACTGTTAGATAAACTTTGCTAAAGATCATATTTAGCCATGGAAATAAGATAGACAGGTACGTCTTTAAGTAAAATTATTTATTTTGGATTTCAATTTTTTTTTTTTTAAGCAAAACTGTTAGTGCTTTTACAATTTAGTAAATACACCCTCTTTTACTTTACCTCACTCCCCTAAATTACATTTATTAATTGGTAGTGGATATTTTCATTAGAAATATTTTACTGTACAAAGAGACTTGCAATATAGTCTTGCAACTGGTATTGTTTGGCATACTCTACAAATAAAATGGTGCTCATCATATGTGACAAAACCAAAAACTTATTAAAAGTTCAGATACTTTGCACATTTCTCTCTAAATAGATTTTGTATACACACAGTTTATTAATTAATATTTTTATCCATTGTTTAGAGCCTTGCTGTACCCTACCAAGAAGCAAAAGGTTTGCTGAAATGCTATTTGGCACAGCAAGGATTCGGGTCTTGGATTGTGAAGCCAAACACCTTTGAAGACTTTACAGTTTAATCCTACAAATCTACAAGAACTGCAGTTTTATGTAAATATTTCCCATTTTTTGAAAAATTCTATTTATCCTGTTGTGTACTATGCATGTTGTGCATTATATGTTTTCCATGAACACATTTAAATATTGGCAAAATTGCAAGATAGCATTTTTCTCTCTCTCGGAATACTTTGATATTTTTTTTTTTATAAAAAGCCATTCTGTTTGTTTTGTTTGTCTGACATCTATTGTTAATTGCAACAACTTTCAGACTTTTTATTTTAAATGCTGTAAGTAAGCATATTATGTTCTGTACAAATTTACCATTTGTTACTTTTTTCGCAATATAATTGACTGAACTTTTATATTCATTTTTCATATATTTGTATACGTTCTCCCTCTTATAAAGTGCTGAAGTATGATTTATGTTAGATGCATTCAGTGGCAACAGACTATTTTTTTTTTATTAACTTTCATTGAGAAAATATCAATATATGGCATACAGAATGAGAAAAAGGGGAATATAGAGAAAAATGGTAAGTCTAATACACATTACACAATATAAAATATAACAGGTCTAGAAAGTCACAACAATTATTGTGTAAAAACAAAAAGAGCATGAAATACAACTAGCTGATATCAAGGGCAACCACTTTCATTCAGACTAAACTGAAGTGGATCATGGAGGATTTATGAATGAACTGAGTGCCTTAACAATCTGTAATATATTCCTGCCAGGGTACAGTGCTTGTTTCCATCTCAAAGTGAAAGCGAACTTTATGGAATACCTTAAGCAAAAAAGGGGGAAGGGGTTTTATTTTACATCGAGCTTATAGCAGCCCTCTGCAATTAAATTATGACCTAATATATCTGTGGTTGTACTAGAGTGGGATAGATGCGAAGGAGCTCAGGAGTAGGAGTGCACCTTATTAATCAGATTAAAAAAACTTGTCCCAAAAAGTATGAAACTGGGGTCAAGCCCAATTAAACATGACAAATATGACCAATTTCTCCTCAGTTTCACCAAAGAAACTTAGATTATGTTGGCCACATAGTATTTAAATGATCAGGAGTAAGATGCGGCCTATACAATAATTTAATATGCATTCAGAATAGGACATTGCATAAATTATCTACCTTTGAGCATCAGAAATAATGACTTAAGTCTAGTTCCCAACGGACCTGGGAGGGCAACTTAGCACACTGACAGAATTGTAACACATTATTACAATATGAAATGTTTCCCTTACCATTGCTGGAGGTAAGACTGAAGTAGTATCAAGGGGGCATACATAAAGGATGGGCAACATTCCTAAACCAATGGCTAATTTTATAGGACTGAAATAAGTTTTTAGAGGAAAGCCGTAACAATCTTGCAAACATGAAAATGGAAGCAAGATGCCACCATCCATCTGATTTCACAGGGTTTTATCCCATGGGCGTACCACACAGATAAACAGTATGTATATGGATTAATTTAGAAAGGGTAAAAATTGAAAAGTAGCAGTAGGAAGATAAACTTTCTTAATCTTTAAAATAAACATCCCAGACCTGCAATGAGACTCATGGAGGAGAGTGTCAGAAGGGTGCATGGACTTAGACATCCACAGATTGTCCACTAGGGGGTATACAGTACAAGCAACCACTTTAAGGGTCACCCAACTCTTGACTGTTGGCAGACTCAGTCCCTAAATTGAGCAAGAAGACAAGCCTCCTGATATCTAACAAGATCAGGGAGTGCCAGTCCACTCTGTTTTTTTGGCAAGGTTCAACAAAGAATGTGCAATTTTCGGGGAGTTTATTTTTTTTATATATATACTTTTAGGAAGAAGAGACCTCTTAAATGCAGCCAGGCAGCCTAACCAGGTAATATAGGACAACCAAGACTTGGTAAAAGACAAAAATTGCTCAATCAGTGGTAGGAGATTAACATCAAAACCAGAGAAAAGGGTTGGCAAAATACGAACATCTTGTAGAGAAGTGGTCTGCAAATTTTGCTTAAACGTTGAGCAAAGTGGTCTTGAGATTAATAGGTAATGCATTTGATTTGAAAGTATTCAATTTGTAGTAAGAGGCCGTACTATAACTGTCTAGCAAGTTATGGAGACAGGACAACAAGGCCAAAGGTTCTGAAACTAAAAGGCGAACATCGTTCTCAAAAATACAAAGTTTGTGTGTCGTTTTTCCAACCATTACAGCAGGGAAATCTCCGAAGGCACAAATATTAGCAGCTAATTGTTTAATGGCTAAATAAGAGGGAAAGGGGGCATCCCTGATGGATACCATTAGTGATGGGAAACGCATAAGACAGAACCCCATTGTTGAACACCCTTGCAGAAGGTGCACTATAAAGAGCCAAAATAGAAGTAATAATTTGGTCCTAGAAGCTAAATACTGTATAGAGAGAATGGTTCACATGTATAACCAGTTTAGGCTGTCAAATGCTTTATCGGCATCAAGGGATAGCAGCACAAAACCGGTCTTGGAGCTGGATAGAGACTGAATTGTCTAAAGACCCTATGGCAGAGGTTCCCAAGTGCGGTCCTCAAGGCTCCCCAACAGTTCAGGTTTTATAGAGATCCATGGTTGAGCACAGGTGACTTAATTAGTAACTTAGTCAATTTGATTTAACCACCTGTGCTCAACCATGGATATCTCTTGAACTGTTGAGCCTTGAGGACCGCGTTTGGGAACCTCTGTGCTATGGGTTTATCTGAGGCCTGTCTAACACAAATCCCACCTGCTCGGGGTGGATTAAGGAAGGATGAAGAGGGCTAAAAATGATTAGCAATTAACTTGGCATAGAGTTGAACATTACAATTCAAGAGCGCTATAGGGTAGTAATTTTTACAACCCGCTGAGTCTTTTCCCGGCTTATATAGGTCATATTTTGTGCCTCTAACATCTGAGGGGGGACTACACTAGTCAGTGACCTTGTTGAACATTGCCATAAGAGTGGAAACCAAATGGTCTTGGGTTCAAATATAGAAATTATTAATAAAACCGTCGGGCCAGGAGTTGTAGCAGTCGGGAGGGGCCATATTAATGTTTCCAATTCATGGGCCATCCGGGGTGCTTTAATTTCCCTCAATTGGTCTCTGGACAGAGGAGGCAAATCCAGACCATTCAAAAAGGTCTGAATAGAAGAGGTTGAGGAGTAAATGGATCCAGGGATAAATTACTAAGTTGTCTATAGTAATTGCAATAGTGTCAGGATTGGCAATTTTAATACCTGTAGGGGAAAATTGTTTTTAATCCTGTTTCTAGCCTGTCGGGCCCTCAATTTACAAGCCAGTAGTTTCCCAGCACTATTGTCAACAGAGTAAATCTTCTGACTCAGTGTATTACGGATAGCCTGGGTATTTGCCATCAGAAGCTTTTGTAATTTACTTCTACAGGAAGAGAGGACAATTTCTTGTCTAGAGCTTTAGAAGGGTGACTTATTACGATTCTCAACCTCTCAAAACCAAGCTTTCAACACCATCTGAGAGTGGGTATTTTGTCGTTTAAGTCTAGCACCTGCTTAAATAGCTGTACCTCTAATTACCGCCTTAAGATCGCACCAGAAGTTAAAAATAGAAGTGTTAGCTGGGGAGTTAGTATCAAGGTAGGTCTAAAGACTGCTTAGCAGTAATATCTAACAAAAGGTGGGAGGATACAGATGTGTCCACATACATCTATCCTCCATGCACTACAAGTTGCGCCACACATAACACGGGAGCTCTGTGTGCATCGGTAGCGCTGAGCGTCTTTCGTGCAACTTTTAACCTTCAAATGCATCTTATTTATACAGTGATGTGCATAGCTAGCACAAACTGGTTCTGCTGATAAAAATTATATGCAGTGTGCCTATATTCTGTGTACGACTGCGGGTATATTTGGATGCGTAACGCTACGTTACAGTGTCAGTGGCTGTAACATTATAACGTAGCGTTTCACATGCAGATACACCCGCAGATGCTCAGACAATATAGGAATGCTGTATATCTTTTTAATCAGCAGAAGCTGCTTGTGCTAACTATTTGCATCACTGCTTAAGAATAATATGCATTTGAAAGTAAAAAGTTGCACAAAACACGCTCAGTGCTACAGAGTCAAGCCGCGACATGGCGCGATTAGAAGGGCTGTTCAGTGCGCAAGGAGGCTAGATGTATGTGGACACATCTGTAATTTCCAAGGGCGTGGGGGCACTTTTAATAGGTTAAGGCCCCATGACCACAAGTAGGTCAATGCAGGAATTATTAACACTGAGAAATTGTTAGTCTTATCCCATTGGATTCTGCTGCCTAAAATTGTCTTGTAGATCACATTCTGCAAAGAGGTTACAAAATGCTGAGTATGTCTCAGCCTCTTTCCCCCCAGCCCCAGTGTGTCAGCCTCTCTCCCCCCCATCCCCAGCGTGTGTCAGCCTCTTTCCCCCCCAGCCCCAACATGTCAGCCTCTTTCCCCCCAGCCCCAGTGAGTCAGCCTCGCCCTAGCATGTCAGCCTCTTTCCCCCCAGCGTGTCAGCCTCTTTCCGCCCAGCCCCAGTGTGTCAGCTTCTCTCCCCCCCAGCCCCAGCGTGTGTCAGCCTCTTTCCCCCCCAGCCCCAATGTGTCAGCCTCTTTCCCCCCAGCCCCAGTGAGTCAGCCTCTCCCTAGCCCCAGCGAGTGTCAGCCTCTTCCACCCCAGCCCCAGCGAGTATCAGCCTCTTTCCCCCCAGCCCCAGTGTGTAAGCCTCTCTCCCCCCCAGCCCCAGCGTGTCTCAACCTCTCCCCCCCAGCCCCAGCATGTGTCAGCCTCTTCCCCCCCCAAGCATGTGTCAGCCTCTTTCCTCCCCCAGCCTCAGCGTGTCAGCCTCTTTCCCCCCAGCCCCAGCGTGTCTCAGCCTCTTTTCCAGCCCCAGCGTGTGTCTCAGCCTCTTTTCCCCCCAGTGTGTGTCAGCCTCTTTCTCCCCAGCCCCAGCCTGTGTCAGCCTCTTTCCCCCCAGCCCATGTGTCATCCTCTCTCCCCCCAGCCCCAGCATGTCTCAACCTCTCTCTTCCCCAGCCCCAGCGTGAGCCTCTTTCCCCCCCCAGCATGTCAGCCTCTTTCCTCCCCCAGCATGTCAGCCTCTTTTCCCCCCAGCTCCAGTGTGTGTGTCAGCCTCTCCCCCCCCCCCAGCCCCAGTGCATGTCAGCCTCTTTCTCCCCCCCCCCCCCCCCATGCCCCTTATATCCTTCCTCCTCTCGTTCCGCGGCTTCTCTCGATCCTCTCCAGCAGCCCAGCCCCTTGTTATGACATGGTGCACGTGACGTCATGACGTCACGCGCGCCTTGTCATAACAAGGGGCTAGGCTGCGGCGGGTGTCTGTCATCATATTGGAGCCGGAGCGGCCGATGCGGGCCCGCTCCGGCTACAATTTACTTAATGAGGACCAGGTCGGGGGGCAGCAGTGCTGTCTGATGAAGGCGGCCATGGACCCCTGCACCACAGCGGCCCCGCCGCTAGTTCTGCCCCTGTCAGACACCATGTTCTTGAGGAACCCATACAAAAAGAAAATCTCCCTTTATAAAAGCTTCTAGCTTTGGAGCCAAACATAAACCTTTAAGTGGGCAGCCTTGGAAAACCTGTCCACTACTACCCAGATGGTATTAAACCCTTGACAAGGAGGTAGATATGTCACAAAGTCCATGGAGTTGTGGGTCCAAGGACGACCAGGCACTGGTAGTGGAAGCAGAGGCCCCGGTGGAGTGTGTGGCCGAACTTTGTGTTGAGCACAAGTGTGACAGGCTCCTACGAAGTCCTTGACATCCTGATGAACTGTCGGCCAACAATAGCTCCTGAAGATTAGGTCTCAAGTTTTCCTTGAGCCTGCATGACCGGTGAAGCGTGATGAATGAGCCCACTGAAGTAACTTAGACCGGAGCTCAGGTGCTATAAAAGTTTTTCCCAGAGGAATCTTGACCCTGTTGGTGACTGCAAGCAAACGAGGTTCAGAATGGGCTTGCCTTCCCTTACTTCCTCCATTTCAGCAGAACTGAATGCTTGGGACAGAGCATCTGCCTTTATGTTTTTATTTCAGGGGCGTTCGGTAATGACCAAATTGAACCGATCGAAAAATAATGACCACCTGGATTGACGGTAATTTAAGCAGTGGGCTGTATTAAGGCAAATCAGGTTCTTATGTTTGGTATAACCTGTCACCGGAAATTTAGCTCCATCTAACAATTATCACCACTCCTGAAGGGCCAACTTGATGGCTACTTGTAGCATAATTCCTCCCAAGCGCAGAGAACTTTTGGGAGAAGAACCCACAGCAATACCACTTATACTTTTCATCCTTCTGTGACAGCACGTGGAGGTTGGTGTTTGGGCAGTGCTGTCCAAAAGGTTGGTGGCAATTTGTTTGTCTCAGAATGGGTGCTGAAAGGAAGCACTGCTTTAGATGGACAAAAGCTTCCTCTGCCTCAGGAGGCCACACTCGAGTGTCTTGACCCTTTCTGGTAAGAGCAGTGATGGGAGCTGCAATGGAGTAGTAGTTCCTGATGGACTAGTAGTTCCTGATAAACTGGCAATAGATGTTGCAAAAACCCAGGCAGCGTTGTATTGCTTTCAACCCGATTGGATGGGACCAGTTGACAATTGCGGTAAGCTTCTCTGGATCTATCCGAAGGCAAGAACCCAAAATTATGTACCCCAGAAATGTTAATTTCTTTTGCTCAAAGGAGCATTTCTTAAACTTGCAGAAAAGCTGGTTGCCCGGAGTCATGACAGCACCTCACGTACATGTTGATGACTCGCTATCTCTTTAGAGAATATCAGGATGTCGTCCAGGTATACCACCACGTACTTATATAACAGGTCCCGGAAGATATGGTTCATATACTTTTGGAAAACAGCTGGGATGTTGCTTAATCCAAAAGGCATGACTAAGTACTTGTAGTGGCCATCTTCTATTCGTCCCCAGATCTGATTCTAAGTAAATTGTATGCCCCGCGAATATCTAGTTTGGTAAAATTCCCTGCCCCTTTTATCCAATCAGAGAGCTCTAAGATCAGAGGTAGGCGAAACCAGTCCTTGATGGTAATAATCATCCAGAGGTGTTGGCAATTCCCTGGATGCAAGTACCTCTTTGATTATTCCCTTGCATAAATGCGGCGAACAAGGCTTCGTACCACCCTAACTCCGAGGCCAGGGATCTAAACTGTACCACATACTGTCCTGCAGATTGGTTGTCTTGCTTCAAATTCAGAATAGCTGACCCTGCGGAGGATACTTGACCAGGTTCATCAAAGACCTTCCGGAAAGCTGCCGGGAAACCAGTACTGCTGTTAACCATTGGCCCAAGCCAATGCCTGACCGGATAGTAGTGAGATCACATAAGCCACTTTCATCCTTTCGGAAGGGAAATTCGCCGCCTGGACCTCACACTGAATAGAGCACTGATTCAGGAATCCTCGACAGCCTTTGGGATCCGTAACAGTACGGAAACACCTGCAGCTTGCACAGTCACCGTAGTAGGTGGAGCTGGTTGTACCGGAGATGGCGGGGCGACGCCAACTCGTTGCATTAGCGTTTGCATACACTGCATAATCTGAGCCTGGTCTTGTTTTTGTTTCTCAACTCTGGCGAGGAGGTTCTCAAGCAAGTCACGTGGTAACAGATTACCAGCAGCATCCATGTTGGCCACAGTATTTTGTCGCAACTCTCAGGTCGGTAATGGATGCAAACCCGTATTTGGGATTGGTGAGACCTATTACTAAGGAGTATGAACTTGGCTGCATCTGACACGCAGGTTGCGGCCCTCAGACTAGGTTCCCCAAAGCAGGTGCTGGTGAGCTCTGAATGGAGCAGCGGGCCTGATTCAGACCCGGTGACTAGATGCGTACGCTCGTTCTCAGCGTATGCAAATCCGGAACACACCCAGCAAGGCAGGCGATTGCACGGCAAGGAAATAAGCACGCAAATTATGTCTTTGCGTGCGTTCACTTTGTGTATGCAGATGCCCACCAGCCTGTCTTAAGTCACGTCATCTCCAGGAAATGTATGCAACCATCGGTACATCAGGTACCATCGGGAGCCTTCGCAGCGCTTGAGGTTGACTTTACCCTACCTCAAGCACTGCGAGCACTTCAGTGTAAAATCCAGCCAGGTGACGTGTACTATGATGCTGCCTGTTAATTATGCACGTCTCTGAAACGGCATTAAGATTCCCAGACACGCCTGCGTTTGCACCTCCACTTCCCCGTTTCTAGTGGCCCGCCCCTGTTACCCACCCATAAACTGCTTCTCCTGTCACTCATTCAGCTGGGTTGTCTATGCTGGGCGAGTGAACGCTTCCCGATCTTTGGCAGTGGTTTGCGCACGCGCACTGCGATGCATACACATGCGCACAATGCGAACCATCGGCAGCTACGAGCGAACGCTTCTTAGTGTCCGGGTCTGAATCAGTCCCAGAGTACGATGAATACGTACAGCGTACTCAAAAGGCTGGGTTGGACAAGACGGTACCAGGTAGCAGACGTATGCAGGTCACGGAGGATAGCCAAGTTCAAAATTGGAACACAAAGCACAGTACCAGGTAGAAGACGAAATCAGGTCACGAACAAAGCAAAGGCCAAGAGTGGAATGCTGCAGTAAGGTTTGAGAGCCTATTCTCTGGCACTGGAGTGCTCCCAGGGACTTCCTTATATAGGCAGGGCTTGAATTGAGGCACTTCCTGTGACATCACCAGGAGGCGTGTGTGGCCCATTAAGACTCTACTAAGTGGCCCTATGGAAGCCACAGTCACAATCCTGAAGCCGCCAGGAAAGAACCACAGCGTGCCCCTGGCGGCTGTAACAACAGAAACGCCGGGTAAGTACTTTGGGCAGCGAGCACCGAGGACCTCCCGCCCGCTGCCTGACAGACACCGCTCGACACCAGCACTGCCAGACCAGGTACGCGGACACCGGAACCTGGTGCGCTGTGACACAGACGCCTCCCTGATGGTATTGCATGATGTACCTGCCTGTATTTCTCCGCATTGAGGACACCATTAATGCTGACCAAATCCTCAAGTCCATATGCTGAAATGCAGCTCCAAACTTGCAAGTAACCTCCACCATGCGTCTCTGTTGCCTGCAGACACATTATTGTACCACTCTCCAGCCCTTCAGCGAACAAACTGCCTTCTGTTACAGCAAAATATTAAAAATTTTGACTCCTCAGTCCAGAGCACCTGCTGCCATTTTTCTGCACCCCAGATCCTATGTTTTTGTGCATAGTTGAGTCACTTGGCCTTGTTTCCAAGTCTAAGGTATGACTTTTTGGGCACAATTCTTCCCTGAAGACCACTTCTGGACAGACTTCTCCCATTGGTTTCTGCCAGTTTTTTTTTTTTTTTAATTGAGTATTTTTTATTGAAAATGTTCTCCAATTGAACAATATAACAGTAAAAAACACAAAATCACACATCAAAATCATAAAACATATCCATCACGAATATAGAATATCTAATATAAATAACATTCGCAAATTGCAGAGCATAGCAGAGAAAAAAACAGCATATATCAACATTATATAAAGTGTGTATGTGTGTGTGTGTATATATATATATATATATGTATATATGTATATATATATATGTATATATATATATAGAGAGAGAGAGAGAGAGAGAGAGAGAGATAATAGAATCAGTGCAGAATTGTATCAAAATCTAGTACAGAATATACAATATATTTTATGCTAGAGCATTAAGCCTTAAATGTTAGGGCACATAATGTAGAAACCTCCATTCCTAATATGCATTAGATAATCCTATATAAACAGCTTTGAGCAAGATCCAAACTTATGGAGCGTACACACTAGACAATATGCTCCCTGAGTGATATCGTCTAGTGTGTCCCCAGCAGGCTGTGCTCAATGTCGTTCATGACATTGAGCACACCCGCTGAACGATATAATTAACGATATCGTTCAGCGCCGGGCTCTCTCCCCCATTCCATAACATGCAGCAACCTGACGACATCGTCAGGTTGGCCTGCATGTTAACCCGATGATCGATAATGACGAACGACCCGCGGGAACGCGCGTCATCGTTTTTGTGTTAAAAATGGACGATAAAGTGGACGACTGAACGATATCGTTATCGTTCAGTCGTCCACTTTAATCGCCCAGTGTGTATGTACCTATAGTCTGACTTTCAATCAATAAACATAACATAAAATTTAGAGTCTAGGTAAAGTATGCTGAACTTAGCATATGTAGATTGTAACCATCTCTGATCTATTCGGTCAAACTTGGATTCAGCTTTACTAGTAGTATATAAATACCGCTCATGAGATATTGTGGTATGAACTAGAGCAACCCACGTTTGAACCTCAGGACCCGTGGTAGCCATCCACGCTCTCGCTATACATACTTTGGCCGAGGATGTTTTTGATAGGTACACTAGACAATATATGCTTCATTTATGTACCTTTGCCAAAGTACCAAGACTACAAACTGCCGGAGTCAAAGCAGATTGGGGTATAGTTGATGATTCAGTTACTTCAATTACCTGCCCCAGAAACTGTGCACCTTTGGCCAGGACCAAAGGAGATGCCAAAAGGTCCCTTGGGAGCACCCACATATAGGACAAATATTAGCACGCCTCCCAATTAAAAGAGACGTACAGGTCAACAAATGTGTAATGTGAGTGTGAAGAAAATAACAACATGCTACTGGCTTTATCCTGCAAATGTATCGTCCACACAGCTTGTGACGCCAACCATTTAAGTCTTGGTGATCCAAGGCTATCGCACAAATACGCCAATTCTAGATTTTAACATGCAGTCTCAAGTTCTAATTCCTTTTGTCTATGGAAAACTTTAAGTTCAGATATTCTTTTTATTAATGTACCTCTGAAATAGGCCTTGAAGGCATCCCATGTCATCGCTACCAAGGCAGAACCTATATTATCTGTGAAAAACCCCTTCCAAAGTGCTTCTAACTCTGAGCCTGCTCCCATTTGTTGCAGCCAGAAAGGGTTGAGTTTCCAAATTGACTGCCATTTAGGACTGGCCAGGTGAATTGTCATAATGAACGGGGAATGGTCAGAGATTGCTCTTGCTTCATATTCTATATGGGAGACCACAGGAAGTAATTATGAGAGACCAGAGTTAGGTCCATTCTTGAAAAAGAGTAATACGTATGGGAAAAACATGAAAACTGGCGCACATTGGGTTGTTTGAGTTTCCAAACATCATGTCAACCTAGATCAGCATTATAACTGGAAAAGCCACTACCGCTTTGTTTCTGAGGTACATCTGTTTCACGCCATATATCAAGAGCTGAATTAATCACATTATTAAAATCCCCTAAACATACTACTGATGTAGATGGGGAATGCGCCACAAAACCTGCAGCCTTTTTTAATACCTCATATGAAAAAGGTGGGGTAATATATATAGCTAGAAAGAGAAATTGAATTATTCAGGGTCCATAGGGATCCACAGGGATACCATGGGGAAATATTATGGTTAGAGACCAGGGGTTAAATTTACTAAGGTGAGAGTTTTTAGAAGTGAGTTTTAAAAGTGATGTTGCCCACAGCAACCAATCAGATTCTACTTAAGATTTAAATAGCACCTTCTAGAATAATAGCTAGAATCTGATTGGTTGCTATGGGCAACATCACTTTTAAAACTCCTAAAAACTCTCACTTTAGTAAATTTACCCCCAGGCATCAAACAGTTAAAGCTTCAGCTCCCAGGATGCCTTGGGTCCTCCTCAATATATACCCCGTCCATAGCCATAGGAATTCAGTTTTGTTTGGTGTGGCAGGATCAAGACGCAGCTTTGTAACAGGGAACTGTTCTGGCAGTCCTAAGCTTTTATTTTATGTTATGTTTTTTGGGTTGGCAGTACCAAGCGTCTGAATTAAAACACATATACTGCGACTCCATCTACCTCTGCCGGACCGCAACACCACTAACTGGGCTGGTGATTTTGGTGGGTCGCGGCTAAGCTTACTATCTGCTGGCTGTGACCTGGACTGCAACCGGAGTTACGGAGATGTCTGGTAAGGCGATTCCCCACTTACAGGAAATTGCGAGCGGCAGTCCTTGTTTTTGGTGTCGGAGACGCACCAGAAGCCGCTGCAGTTAGGGACCGGGATTGTCCATGTCCTAACTACACCACCGGAGCCTTATCGTCTTGATGCCGGGGATCAGCAGCAGACAGACACTTCTGCTGCCATGAGGCCAGTGTACCCGGCTGGTTAACGCAGCCTAGAGTAGGTAGGCCCTCCCCTGGCAGCTCCTACCCCAATCCAGATGCAGTTCCTACGAAGGGTTTCACGCGTCTGGGTCACTCTGCCTACCCTCCATGTGTATATGAGACGCTCACGGTCTACGCTCTGTGCGCCCTGTAGCTGTTGGTCTAAGGAGTGTTTGGTTCAGTCAGAATACCTCTCCCTTGGTTACGGTATATAGTGCTCTATATCCTACCATTCCTTTGTATCTGTGTAGTTGATTTAGAGTACATTGTCATTTTATTACATATGCATTGTATGTGACTGTTTGCTAGCTGCCGTATTGACAATCACTTTTATTTCTGTCTGTCAATTATAACTATCACTGTTTTTTTTTCTCTCCATCCTTTGGTTTGTGTGTTGTCTGTTATAAAGAGCCACCTCACCAGTCCAGTTTACCTATCCTGGACAAGAGCCTTCTTGGGTGTCTTCTTTTTTCAGGTAATGAACCAGTTTGTGGATCATATGACTGCTCCCACTATACCTCCTTGGATGGGGTGTCCACAGCATGCGATGTTTGCACCTCCAATGCATCCTCTCTGAAAGGATGTTTATGGCCATTCTAGTCAGAGTATGGCACCGTCTAAAGTTGATAGCAGACCGGTAGTTACTAAGGCGCCTAAGCGCAAGTTAGATTTTTATCAATCTGCACAACTTATGGACTCAGACGCATCATCGGAGGATTCATATGATGCGCAAGGTTTCTCTCCATGGTCTAGTTTGGGGAGGACGACCATCCATCCACAGTGGATGTTCCTTCTTTGGTGTGGGGGCGGTTAAATCAGGATGATTAACCAGCTCATAGTAAGAAGGCTACAGTGTTTAAACACCATCAGAAGGTGGTCAAAACCGAGTTCACTGATTCTGAACAGCTCACTGAGCTTATAGATGAGGCATGGGGTAACCCGGACAAACGTTTTTATGTGAATAAGAGATGTTGTATCCTTTCCCAGCTTCTGTATGTGCTAAACAGGAGGTACCTCCTACTGTGGATTCTCATGTAACACAGTTGATAAAAAATGCTACATTGCCTATTTCGTCAACATCTTCCCTGAAGGGTTCCATGTATAAAAAGATTGAGGTGTCTTAAAATAATTTCTTCATCATCTGGAGTGGTTACTTGTCAAGCTATGGCCAAAGGTAGCCAAAGCGGTTAAAGAATGGATGGGCGCATTGGAAAATTCTTTACCAAATGCTACCAGAGAACAGATTATGTATATCTCTCATATACGGGAAGCGGCTTCCTATCTGGGAGAAGCTACTGTAGATGCTGTATTTTTTAGCTTCTAAAGCATCAGCAGCTTCAATAGTGGCACGCAGGGCCCTTTGGTTACTGTTGATAGAGGATCAAAGAGGACTTTAGAGGTTTTACCTTTCTATGGAAAAGTACTTTTTGGAGCAGAGTTGGATAAAATAATAGCTACTCTGGGTGCTTCAAAGTCAGCAGGTTTGCCATCTTCGGTTTGGTCCTTTGGTTCTCAGGGATGAGCAAGGGAACAGCCTTCCTCTAAGGCATCTGGCTTTCGCAAAATATCAAGGTGACAAACTAAGAGATCTGGGCAGGCAAGACGACCAGCTACTAAGCCGGATAACAAACCCTCTGCCTCTAGCAATGCAGGTCCTAGGATCAATGGTATCCACCTTCAACATGACATGGTGAGGTATTCTTAGTTCCATTCCAGGCCTCTGCAAAGATTGATTCTCTCCAAATGGAATGGACAGTATCATCAAATGAAGTTCCAGAGGATCCTTCTTACTCCAGAGGTTCGTCACTCCCTCCTGTGGTGGCTGAGAAAGGATTATCTGAACAAAGGGCGCCCATTCTGGATTCAAAATTGGGTACTGCTCACCACAGATGCCAGGTATCGTGAATGGGGAGCAGTGACAGGTTATCACACCTTTCAGGGAAGATGGACAACTCAGGAAAGTCATCTGCCAATAAACATTATAGAACTACGAGCAGTATACAAAGCACTTACCAGGGCACAGGACCTGCTTCAGGGTAAGCCGGCCCAGATCAAGTCTGACAGTGGCCTACCTCAATCATCAGGGAAGCACAAGAAGTTACGCAACCATGAAAGAGGTGACAAGGGTTCTGACTTGGGCAGAACATAGTCTTCCGGCCATCTTGGAAATATTCATACCGGGAGTACTCAATTGGGAAGCAGACTGGTCTCTCCATCTGGGAGTTTTTCAGCTTCTGGTAAACAAATGGGGTCTGCCAGAAATCTCATGGCATCACGTCTCAACCACAAGGTACGGGTCCAGGTCCAGAGACCCATCAGCAGCCTTTGTGGGCGCACTGGCAGTAAGATGGGACTTCAAGCTGGCGTATCTCTTTCCTCCGATTTCCCTCCTCCCAAGTGTTCTCAGGAAATTCAAGCAGGAAGGCGGAACAGGAATACTGGTGGCTCCGGCTTGGCCCAGACGTCATTGGTTCACCGACATACAGATTCTGTATACTCTTCCTCTATGGCAGGATCTGCTAACGCATGGTCCTTGATGGCATCCGGATTTACCTCGTCTGGCTTTGACGGCGTGGCTCTTGAATCTTCCATTTTAAGAGCAAAAGGTTTTTCCAGTCCTGTAATTCAGACAATGCTTAGGGCACGAAAGCCTGCCTCTGCCCTCATCTATTACAGGGTCTGGCATTCTTGTGGTCAGTGGTGTGCCCACAGGAAGTATGATCCTAAGGTCTTTCCAGGATACTGGCTTTTCTCCAGTTGGGTTTAGACCGTGGTTTCCGCCTGGCCACTTTGAAAGTGCAGGTTTCTGCACTGTAAGTCTGGTTCCAGAGGAAGATTGCCTCATTACCAGAAATTAGAATTTTTAATCAGGGAGTTCTGCGAGTTCAGCCTCCTTTTGTTCCACCGGTAGCACTGTGGGATTGTTGTTGGTTCTTAAGGGGCTACAAGCTCCCCCATTTGAACCCTTTGACGCTGTAGATTTAAAATGGTTGACAGCAAAGACACTTTGTCTCCTTGCTATCTCTCCTGCACACAGAATCTTTGATTTGACAGCGCTTTCTTGTCGCTCCCCATTTTTTATTTTTCACTAGGATTAAGCTGTTCTTCATACTAGAGAGGGTTACCTTCCTAAGGTTGTGTCCCGTTTTCATGTGAATGAAGAAATAATCGTTCCAGCTTTTCAGGCTCCATATCTTTCTGTACGTGAAGCCTCCCTGGATGTAGTTAATGCGCTCCGTATCTATGTGGAGCATACAAACTCTGTTAGAAAATCAGATGCTCTTTTTGTATTATATGATTTTCACAAATGAGGATGTCAGCTAATAAGCAGACACTGGCGAGATGGCTGCACATGACTATCTCTCAGGTGTACACATAGGCTGATCTCCCTGTCCCAAGCACGGTGACAGCACATTCTACTCGGTCTGTAAGGTCATCGTGAGCATTTAGCCTTGGTGCCTCTGTTGAACAGTTGTGCAAGGCAGCCACGTAGTGTTCTGTTCACACTTTTCAGGTTGTATGCCTTTGACACTTTTGTCTCTCAGGATGCTTCTTTTGGGCGACGAGTTCTCCTTTCTGCTCAGGAGCGTCCCCCACCATAGAGGAACTGCTTTAGGACATCCCCATAGTATCCCTGTGGATCCCTATAGACCCTGAAGAAGAAAATAAGAGTTATGGTAGACTTACCTTGATAACTCCTTAATCCATAGGGTTCACCGGGCACCCACCCTGATGCACCTGGTTGCATGAGTAATTTTTTTTCTCTGGCATACATTCCCTCATTTTGTGTAAGAGTGTTTCTGATTGCTCTTCCTTCTCCTGCCTTGGGGCTTGTTAACTAAACTGAAGTCCTATGGCTAGGGGCGGGGTATATATGGAGGAGGATCCAAGGCAATATGGGAGCTGAAGCTTTAACTGTTTGGTTCCTGGTCTCCAACCATAATTT
This sequence comes from Taudactylus pleione, assembly GCA_031769625.1. Taxonomy (NCBI): domain Eukaryota; kingdom Metazoa; phylum Chordata; class Amphibia; order Anura; family Myobatrachidae; genus Taudactylus; species Taudactylus pleione. The sequence goes on from JAUIMM010000035.1 coordinate 9,809,590, forward strand.
TCCTCCATGGTATCCCAGTGGACCCTATGGACCTCGAAGAAAAGGAGTTATCTAGGTAAGTCTCCCATAACTCTTATTATGTTACAGTCAAGGGACACAGATCGTCCTACTGGATCAGTAGTTTAGAAATGTTTTTTTAATCAATATAGAGACACCCCTGGAAGCTGATGTATGGGAGACATGAAATGCCTAACCCACGCATGGCTTTCTGAGAGAAAGAACTTGCTCTCAATTATATGCATCTCAATAAGGCAAACTATATCAGGGTCATACAGTAGCACCTTGAGGACCAGGGAACATTTGAGCTTGTCATTTATCCCTCGAATATTCCAGTTTAACAATATAATCATAAAAGTTTGGCTTGAATGGCTACCTCTAATGCATAAACTGTACATCTATTCGATAATGCCCATATAACCCAGTGTATACAATGCTGTGCCTACGTTTGCTCTGCAATCCACTCATATACCGTACCATACAACATGAAAAGAAATAACATAATATAAAGGACATGAATAACAAAAGAAGTGAGAAAACCTGGTTTCTGCAAGTTTTGAGCTGGTGGCACTTCTGGACAGCAAGGGGATCCATCTATCAGCCCATCTGACAGCTTCTTGACATTTTATTACAACCTTGTGTTGTTGTAGAAAAAACAAACCTCAAGGATACAATTGCTCTTCTATTATAATAACAGTTTAAAACCTTACCAGACAATACTCTTCTATGTATACTTGATGCACATAGTTTATATGGAATTGGTATGTAATGCCGGCTGTCAGGATGCCTCCTGTCAGAATACCGACAGCGGCGTCCCGATGGTTGGTACCCTTACCCCTTGCTTTTTGTAGCCTAACCCTAACCCTCCCCACAACGCATCCTAAGCCTCTCCATTAGTGCCTAAACCTAAGTCTCCCCCCTTCGTGCCTAAACCTACCCTCCCCCCTTAGTGCCTAACCCTCCCAGTGGTGCCTAACCATAACCTCCCAAAACCTAACCCTGCTATGCTCCCTAATCCTAACCCTCCTTACACCGCAGCTAATACCAAGGGCGCCCCGGTCTTACCTTATTCAGGGTGGCATCCTTCGGTGTTCAGGCATCGGGATTAAGATAGGCGTTGGTATTTTGATGCCTATCTATAGTCCCTTGTCAAGATTCTCCTGTCGGTAGTGAGACCGGCTGCCGAGCTCATAACTACATCCCTTTATATACCTTGATTCCACACTCTGAGGGCATATTAGCTGTCAACGAATTTATTAAAGACAACCCTCGTTATAAAGGCCTGGACTCTGGTTTCATTATCAAACTTCTCACTTTGGTTCTCAAACGCAATTATTTTTATAAGATAGAAATTTTTATTTGCAGGTAGTCGGCTGCGCCATGTGTTCAATGTCTAACCAATGTATTCAAGTATTTTTATATTTACTCAGGAACAAACATTTTTTTTCAACGATCCAGAGATTAATAAGCATATATTACTATATCTCTGATATATTGATGATCTGCTCATCCTGGAAGTGCTGAAAGTCTTCACAATCATATTGACAACATCAATTTGCAAGTAGGTCCAATTAAATTCTCATATAATTCAAGTTTTCATCAAACTGAATATTTGGACATGAAGATTGAAGTAACAAACAACAAATTACTTACCACACTGTTCCACAAGGAAACATATCGCAATACACTCTTGCGCTATAACAGTTTTCGTCCAAAAGCATTGAAGTCTGGGCTACTCTATTAGATGTTATGGGTTGTCAGAATAAATAGTGATAGCGTCTCTTTTATTAAGCAACTGGATGAAATGGTGCAAACGTTTATTGTCAAGAGTTATCTGGAAAAGCTGCTCTTGAAGCTTAAAGAAAAGGTTCTTATACTTTCAAGGGGACAATTACTTAAAGCAAATAACCCTAAAAATAGGAACCAGGATCGCATTATCTGGGCAACCCAATATACTACAAGTAGTCCTATTGTGCCAAAAGCCACGAGAGCTCTTTGGCCTATTGTGACAACAGATAAGGAATTGAAGTCCTTTGACCGCTGTAAATTGAGAACCACTGCAAGGAAACTGGGATGCTATAACTGTGTAACATGCAGGAATCTGAACACTAGATCTTACTTTCGCCATCCTAACATCGGCTGATATATTCCAATCAATTATGTTGTCACCTGCTCTACTTGTTTTGTAGTTTACATCATCAAGTGCCCATGCAGGCTTTATTATGTCAGTAAGACTTCGAGTTTTTGAAGAACGCATGGTGGCGCATTGATCGGCCATCAGAACAGCTATGTCTAGCTGTACAAGTGATCAGCCAAACACTTTAAACAAGATAAGGTATGGTTACTTTCTATAAAGTATATGATCATAGACTATGGCCCTCATTCAGAGCCACTCGCTAGCGGCAGTACGCTCGTTCCGAGCGATGTTCGCACATCTGCGCATGCGTACGGTTTTTAGTACGCATGCGCGAGCCAGTCAGTGCGGCCGAAAATCGTTTGTACGCAATATAGCGAGTGCCTGCTATTTTGAGTGACAGAATGAGGCGTATGTGGGTGGTAACAGGGGAAGGTGCTTGAAAACGGGGAGTAGAGATCCGAACGCAGGCGTGCTTAAAGGTCAAAACGGGCGTTTTATGGGTGTGCATAATTAATACAGCAGCGTCAATGACCACGTCATTTGGTTTTTTTTAACTCAGAACTGCTCGCAAAATAGCGGTTGAACAAACCAACCACAAGAATAGCGAGCAGTTCATATCCTGTTCGATGTACTCGATTAATCTAATAAATAGCGGACATGACGTATGGTGCGAGTGGCCAGGGGGCGTTTTTAAGAAATAAAAGAGCGTATGTTTTGCTCGCTCGTTCAGACTTAGAGGTGTGAACAGACTGCAATGTGCGAACGGATCATTTGAATAGCCACCCCTTGTTTTTGAACGAACGAACGCAAATAGCGAACGGCTCTGAATGAGGGCCTATGTTCCCGAGAAATTGTGTGGGGGAGACAGGACACAGTCTCTCTGAAAGGCTTTATTGAAAAAATATGTTGGAAATGTTTCCTATGACATTTTAGTGCTTATTTTTTGGCTCACTGTTATGCATGCTTATTTAATTATTTAGTCCTTACTATCCATGTATATGAAATCTTAAAATATGAAGTTCCTATAATACTGTAAAAACAGTACTAACAGCAATAAATCATTTAAGTAAATATTTGGGGCTGGCAAGCTGAATCTGTTGACATTACTATAGTTTAGTATGGGTTTCTTAGTATTGATATACGTGTTTCGTCATTCTAAATGCAGAGTGTACAGATGCCTCCTGGTGGCTTCTGTGATGTGCAGCTGCATCTGACCCAACAGCAGATCACTGCGTGACCATCGTTCATCTGAGTAGCCCTCAGGTTAGTCAAGATGGCTGGTGGTTTCGCTGCACACAAGATCGGGATACCAACCATCGGGATGGCACTATCTGTATTTTGATAGGAGGCATCCCGACAGCCGGCATTACATACCCATTCCGTCATTTCCAGGTGGGGAGGATTCATCCATGTTACCAAAATGAATCTTTGTTAGCTTTGTAGTTAATGCCGATAATTTCCTGATCCCGAACATAATAATGGAAGGCACTTTATCATCAGATAAATCATCCCTAACATAATCCGAAACTGCTTCATGTATTGCATAAATCTACTTAATCTTTGATAATCCTATACCTAACCATTCAAAATGGATCCCATCCATCACCACCTAAGTTCCTCAACTGCTTCTACAATTCATGTACCTTGTCCAACGATTTCACTCTTGTACAACTGTTACTAAATTCCTCCCTCAGCTGCCAATAATTAATCCAAGACCATTCTATTTTGAAGTGCTACTTTCCTTATCTGCAATGCTTCTTCAATAGCTGATTCATAGCCACAACCACTTCTCCTACCACATCATCCATCATATGAATCATTTCTGCCATGGCTTTCTAATAAAGGAAATAACGTTTCTGCTGTTCTATCTCAATATCTGAATTTCTTGTCAACCTTGTTACCAGTTATCTTGCTATGTTTCAACAAATATGTCCGCCTATAACAATATCATGGTCAACAGGTATGTCAGAAATTGTAGCATGTCAGAATCTGCCTCCCTACTGCTCCCTTGCCTCCCCTGCCCTTGGATATCTGTTTGCTCTCTCCGTGGCACAGCTGGTTGTCCGCATCCATCAGGGCCTAGTTCCCGCTCCGGAGCTGTGGACAAAATTTGTGGGCTTTCTGCCAACCTACCTGCCCAGCAGGTGGTAGCACAGGACCATCGATGACCTGGCCCTGCTATAACCTGGGAGCCTTTCCTGGGACCTGCCAAGAGTGCTTGCTGTGGGAACCTGTCTCCCGGCCGGCCACCATCTTGGAGCCTCTGGGGACTTCCTCTCTGCAGCTGCTCTGCCTGTGCACTGGTTGGACTCCTGTGCCACTCTTTTCCCTGGTTCTCTGCTGTGGTACTCAGATTTGGCAATGACGCCCACACACCCAGTCTGCCTGCTCACTCCTGCTGTCTCCCCTTCTTCATCTACTTTGCTGTGGAGGTCCTGTTCCTGCGACAACTGGTCTGGCATAGGGACTGACCATCACTAAACACTGTAAGTCCACCCTTTATCCTACTGCACCTATCTTACTACTGGATCATCGTTCCACCTATCTCTGCATGCACCTCAACCCTGCCTGTACCCCTGGACTCCCTCCACTAGTCCTAGTCCCCCAGGTCATCTTCTGTCCTACTCAGTCACTGCCCACATGTCTTCTGTCTTTTCACCATCCAGATGTCCTCCCTGCAACTTTGGACTGCCCCCTACTGCTGATACCATATTGCTGGTGCTTTTGGTTTCCCTGACGGCAGACATTGTAGCCCTGATGACTCTCCTCTAACTCTGCCTACCCACCTCTCTTGATCCTGAAATACGCTCATGGAACATTTTTCTCCTCCCTCTGTGTTTTTCCCATTCCTTCCATGTCCTCTCCCCAAAATTCCTAAAGGCAGGAAGAAATTCAAAGGAGGTGACCTTCCATACCTTTTTTGGCAGAAAACTCCATCCAATTCAAACACAACAAACCTGATTCTTCTCACGAATGCTACATTACATTTGTCCCTGGCTTCAATGTGCTTCCTCTCCTTACCCCTATTTTTGTATCTTTAATTATTCATATTTCCTTTCTCCCTATCTTCCATATTCCCCTTTATTGCCCCCCAAATGTTCTGAAACACTGTTATTTTGCCTCTACCTCCAGCTCGCCTTTTCATGTCCCTCAAGAGGGGCCCCATCGGTGTCGGGCTATTTTGCCGAGTGACCACCCTCCAGTTTGTTTCCCATGGGTCTCCGCATCCTAAAACACCAGAAACATGGAAAGCTTTTTGCCTCTCACAAGCTCCACCAGGGTGACTTAGGGCCTGATTCAGACCCGCTCGCAAGCGGGTCGATGTTGCCCAAGTGCGCATGCGCCCGACGGAGGCGGCTCCGTCGTGCGCATGCGCAAGACCCGAATATCGTCGTTATGGGTCTCGCACTAAAGGGGGCGTGCTGTCGATGGTGATAGATCGTGCCGGGGGCGTGGCTGCCGAGACAGAGGCGTTCCCATGGTAACGTCTACTGTCTGGGGCCGGCCCCACTTACATAACTAGTGATGTCAGTGGGAGTGCTTTTGGCTCTGACTGAGCCAAAAGCACTCCAGGGCTTGCGGCAGCGAGATCCTACCGCAGGGGTCTCGTCGCAAGCCCGATGGTCGCGGTGGTCTTGACCATCGCGACCATCATTTTGGCCGCTCGCTATAACTGTGGGTGGTCACCCACAGCTATGCGAGTGGCCAGGAGGCCGCTCCAAAAAGTAGCAGGGACAGCTCTGATTCAGAGCGAGCGCTCTGTCAGAGCATCCAGCTCTGAATCAGGGCCTTAGTCTTCCTACAGGAAACTAATTTTTTGCATAACTCCCACCCAGAACTACGCTCCAGATCCTACTCTGACACCTATCATGTTTGTGATCATACTACTAATAAACGTGGGATCGCGATCCAATCTGCTCTCTTTTGATTTCTCCGATTCATTTGCAGACCGTGAAATGCACTTTCTCATCTTAGCGGGTAAGCTTAACAATAGACTATGTACTCTAGTAAAAGTTTTATGCCCCTAACCAATGTCAAAATTTTTTTTTTCAAAACTGGACTCCATTACTGACTAGGTCAGCTTTATTCCTGGTCTTAAAGCTAGGGATAACAACAGACATGCGGTTGACCTTATCGATGTTGCAAACTCCCAGAGATTCCCTAATATCATGCTCTCCTTCAATACTGAAAAAGCATTTGATCGGATCTCCTGGGGATTCATGAAGGCTACCCTCGAAGTGTTCAGTTTCATGGATGATTTCCTCACTGGGGTCCTAGCTTTATATTCTGCTCCCTTTGATAAAATTCTAATCAATGGTATCCCATCCGATCCGTTCCTTATTAGCAATGGTACCCGACAAGGCTGTCCACCCTGATCTTTGCCTGTAATAGAACCACTCGCCTCTCAGATTAGATCTCAACCAGATATATGGGGGGTGCAGAGGGGAGCACTCACTCCAAAATCTCTCTCTTTGCAGATGACATCCTGCTTTTCCTAACTCAGTCGTTTCCCCTCCCTAACCTTTTTGCTGTTCTTTGGTCATACAACACAGTTTATAATTACACGAATAATTACTCAAAATCAGAATTCCATGCTGCTCCATGTGCCCCCTCAAATCGCAGAGACCCTTAAAGCTAATTTAAAATGTAAATGGCATTCCAAGCAGATTCAATACTTAGGGATCTATCTTACCTCCTGGTATGATCTCCTCTTTCGCGAGATCTTCCCGCTTCTTTTATGCAGGCTAATTTGACCTCCTGGAGCCGCCTCATCATGTCTTGGCTGGGCAGGATCATATCCGTCAAAATGAATATTATACATAAGTGGCTCGACCTATTTCAGACCCTTCCTGTGGCTCTTCCCTGCCAATCTCCTACATGATATCAAAAAAGCTCTGGATCATTTTATCTGGGACCACAGACCCCACAAGAGCTTGGCTAATGTTTTTGAAAAGACTCTTAGCTGCGGGTGGTAGGGATCTGCCAAACATTAAACTTTATTACGTAGCCTCCCACTTCTCGCAGATTGTTACCTCCTTCTCGCCCCTGGGATCCACTTCACTTCCTGGTTAGATTTAAAAGCCGTCCATGTTAACTTTCCCAATCTAACCCCATTATTGGATTTACCCCCGCAAAACGCCCTACCACCTCTAAACTGCTTCATACCTTCAAATTCAACATCTGCCTCTGGGACCAGCACTTAATTAAATTGGACCTTACCTCCCTGTTACGAATTCCAGTGACCACTCCTAGTAAGCCATCTATAACTTAGGGTTAAGAGGTCTTCTGCCACTAACAACCACCCGTTGTTCCCTTGATAACTCACCAGTATAGGCGGCCACCTGAACTTACTGCTCGTAGTAGTAGCTGCTTACAGGAGTGTAAGTTGGAATCCAGTGAAGAGGGAAAGAGTTGGAACAGGAAGAGTCAATGGTGTAGCTTAGAGAGGCACAGCTTGTGTGCCGATGGTGCGGCAAGTGCCGATGGTGGAACACCAATAGCAAGTGCTAAGGCTTTGGGAGCCGATAGTACGGCAACTGTGCTGATGGTGCGGCATATGTGCCAATGGTAGAAGCGGATTATGAGTGCTGCGGCTTTGAGAGTCAGTGGTGCGGCTTGTGTGCCGATAGTGTGGCTTGTGTGGCAAATGTGCTGTTGGTGCTGCAATAGCCGATGGTAGAGAATTGGTAGTAGATGCTGTGGCTTTGAGAGCCGATGGTGGAGCAAATGTGCCAATGATGTGGCAAGAGACGATGGTAGAAAATTGGAAGCAGGTGCTGCGGCTTTGAGACCCGATGGCAGCACAGTAGTATCAGTGTAGCTAGGAATCAGTAGGAGTAACTGGAGAGGAGCACGGAAGCTGTTGGTGCGGCTAAGGTGCCAATGATGTGGTAAGCGCAGATGGTAGAAAGATAGTAGCAGGTGCTGCGGCTTTGAGAGCCGATGGCAGTACAGTAGTATCGGTGTGGCTAGGAAGCCATAGGAGAAGCTGGAGAGCTGTAGACAGCACGGAAGCTGCAGGTGCGGCTATGGTGCCAATGATGCGGCAAGAGATGATTTTTAGAAAGTTGGAAGTCGGTGCTGTGGCTTTGAGAGCCGATGGCAGCACGGTAGTATTGGTGCGGCTAGGAAGTCGAAGGAGAAGCTGGAAAGCCGGAGATGGCACCGAAGCCACTACAGGAAAATCAGAATCTTCACCATGAGGAGAAAAAACGCTGACCATGCTGCCTAGCCAAGGGAACCCAAAGGAATGCTATAGTCGGTGAGGCGGCAAAAGGCCAGATGGTAGAAAGCTAATTATGAATGCTGCAGCTTCGAGAGCCGATGGTGCAGTTTGTGTGCCGATGGTGTGGCTTGTGTACCGATGGTGCCGTAATAGCCAATGGTAGAGAATTGGTAGTAGATGCTGCGTATTTGAGAGCTGATGGTGCGGCAAATTTGCCAATGATGTGGCAAGAGCCGATGGTAGAAAGTTGGTACCAGGTGCTGCAGTTTTGAGAACCGATGGCAGCACGGTAGTATTGGTGCGGCTTGGAAGCCGAAGGAGAAACTGGAAAGCCGGAGACAGCATGGACTCCACTGCGTAAAAATCAGAATCTTCACCACGAAGAGGAACAGAACGCTGACCATGCAGCCTAGCCGAGGGAACCCCCAGGAACGTTATAGTCGGTGAGGCTGCAAAACGCCAGTGTATGCAAATAGGTGGATCATCTAATCACGCATTGCTAAGAATCGCATGTGACATCCTGAGGCGTGCCGATCGCCTAGCAACCAAGAGAACCAGAACCACAACATGCGAACTGCTCGAGGGGGACGAGTCATGACCGCGACTTGTAACACCTACTCTCCCCTCTGACCTCTATTTGGTTCAACCCTGAATTCCCTCCTGGGTCCTGCACCAGGAGACCGTGCGTGGTCCAAGGTAGGCCTTAAATTCCCTGTGGATTTTTCCAGACCGGGTCAGCGGATGTCCTTGTCGGATCTTCAACAGGAATCCCCATCCCAAATACTAAGCCCCTTTGAATTTTTCCAAATCCATCACTTCTTGCGTTCCTTGCCTACTGCCTCAGTACTTAGGGAAGCAACATCCCCTAACCAAAGGCCTGATCTCCCAACTTTATTCTATCCACCTTGATATGGTCCTCTCATACCCGAGGTTTCACGAGGCGAATGGGAAAGACTCTTGGACCCCCTCCGAATGAGGAGACATGGGAAGAAATAAGACAGCTAATTGCTAAATGTTCCATCTCTACTAAAATTAAAGAAACCTCATATAACATAATCACCAATGGTACTACACACCAATGAGACTCCATAGAATGTTCACCTCCTCATCGTATGACTGTTGGCGGGGTTACGGCCACTATGCTACACATCTGGTGGACATCCCCGAATTTTGTCCCCTTTTGGGATTCGGTTCATGGTCTTTTGAATCTCCGGTAGCAAAGGATCCCTGGTTATTTTTGTTATGCTACCCCCCCTCCAGATCTCAGTAAATTCTCAAAGAAACTAGTTATGCATGTCCTGTCGGCAGCCAAGTGCTTGGTGGCCCTCAAATAGAAAACTATCCCCCCGTATCTTTCTGCGCTGAAACGCCAGATTTGGCGTGTGGCTGCTATGGAGGTGATATCTTATTATCTTCATGATATAGGCCATGTTTTCACTCAAGTTTGAGCTCCCTGGCTCTCTGCCGAATGCAGACCTCTGTGTCTCTCTCTACCACTGATATCAAATGTCTGTATTATAATTGTTGTTTATTATATTCTTCCTCCAAAATTTGGTCGCCTATTTGTGCCTAATAATAGTTACCCATTTTTTTTACTTCCCGGTTCCATTTTAGGCCGGATCATGCTGTGATATTTAACATTTGCTCTTTTTGACTTTTTCTATATGTTAACACAGTACTACTGCTTATCTTTCTGTTCTGTTTTTTTTGATTGACCACTCAAAATAAAGAATTATAAAACCGTATATACAATATCTTTTGGCCTATACTAAGCAGAATTCCATCATAAATAATAGGCTACCTAGAAAAAAAAAGATAGGGTAGTCATTCCATACATTGTAGAGATATATGTAACAAAGTAACAGCGCAAATATGCACAAGCAGCAAATTTACACAAATAAGCAGTATGAGAACAATAAAAGAACCATATGAGATATAATAAGAGGCATTCATTTCAAAGGAATTAAGTGTCCAAATATTAAAAATTAAGGGACATTTTAACAAAACCTTACAAGTTGCATTTCTTGTGGAGTGGATACATTTAATTGAATGACTCTTTCTATGTGAGCTGAAATAAGCTGTGTATCATAAAGCATTCTTGTAATTTTAGGTTCTTTGGCCCTCATTCAGAGCCGTACGCTCTGAGCAGAGCGCACGCTCTGAATGAGGGCCGGCCTCCATGAAAATGGAGCGTCCTCCTGGACGCTCGTATAGCTGTGGGTCACCACACACAGGCTATACGAGCGTGCATTTTGATGGCCGCGATGGTCGTGACCATCGCGACCATCGAATCTGCGAGCCGGAGCCTGCGGTTGAGGTTTTCAACCGCAAGCTCCGGAGTGATTTTGGCTCTATCAGAGCCAAAATCACTCCCACTGACATCACTAGTGATGTCAGTGGGCCGGCTTCTGACGGGAGGCGTTCCCGTGGGAACGCCCCCGTCAGGGAGACACGCCCCCGGCACGCCTACCAAAGGGGGCGTGCTGTCAATCAACATCGACAGCACGCCCCCTTTGATCAGACACAACGAGCGAAGGACTTTCCTTCGCTCGTCGCGTCTGGCGCATGCGCACGACGGAGCTCCCTCCGTCGTGCGCATGCTCAGTCCAGAACATCGACCTACTTGCGAGCGGACAGCCGCTCGCGAGTGGGTCTGAATCAGGCCCTTTGTTTGTAAAAAGTAGCTTGTTTTACTGTTTTCACATCTGATAGTCCAATTGGAAATGGGCAATGTATATCAGGTGGAGTGACATGTTCGCTGCAGTTTGGTGTTGTCCCCTCTAAAGCCTTGATACTATAATTCACTTTCCACAAATGTGAGTCCATGAGAGATGCAGGTGAGAATAACAAACTGCAGCTTGTGCAGTCCTGTTTTATCAATCCTGCAGATTCTGTAATGGTGCATACACACGGTCAGATTTTTCTTCAGATCTGAACGATAACGATTTAAAAAAATCATTCAATTGTTCATATCTGAAGGAAAATCTGACATGTTTGAACGATAAACGATGAAGAATGCGTGATCCCGATGGTCAGATAACGATATCTGATGTGTTTGCAGTCAGATTTGGACGATTCCATTAAGTTTAATGCAGTCAAAAATCATTCGTAGTTCAAATCGTTTATTTGACAAATCTGACCGTGTGTATGCACCTTTAGATAGAAAACGTCCGTGCAAACACTTTTGATAGAGCCGGGTAGTATCCATGCTGCAAATATCACTGATCACGAAAAGCTCCTCCACCGCTTGTACATATCGGCTCAATATTCAGCAGCCTAATGCATTTCCCTGTGCTTACACAGCTTCATCAGAGGCATAGTTAATATCCATGTACCAGCTGCAAGCGGTGCAAGAAATTAGCAGGAAGACGCAGACAGTGCAGTAGTCTAAGAAGCTCATTCAGACCCGCTCGCTTGATGCATTCGCTCACACCCTGCGTATGCGAATCCAGCGCATGCCCAGCAAGGCAGGCGATCGCAAGGCATTAGCACGCCCACTATGTCTTGGCATGTGATCGCTTTGTGTATGCAGATGCCCACCAGCCAGTCTTAAGACGCCCACTTGCACACGTCATCTCCTGGAAGTGCATGACACCATTGGTACAACGAGCACCATTGGATGCGATCGCAGCACTTGAGGTTGGCTATACCCTGCTGCAAGCACTGCAATCACTTCAGTGTGAAATACTACCAGGTGACGTGTACTAGGACGCTGCCTGTTAATTATGCACGTCTCTAAAACTGCTTTGAGACACTCAGGCACACCTGCGTTCACACCTCCCCTCCCCCGTTTCTAGTAGCCTGCTCCTGTTACCACCCACAAACGGCCTCTCCTGTCACTCATTCAGCTGGGCTGTCTATGTCAGACGAGCAAGCGCTTCCCGATCTCTCGCAGTGGTTTGCGCACATACATTGCGATGCATATGCATGCACAGATTGCAAATATCGGCCAGCTATGAGAGCTCGCATCCTAGCTAGCGGGTCTGAATGAGCTCCTAAGCATGATGATACAAATGCATGTATGACTATAATCAGATATTCTAATTCTGGCTATGTACCTCAGATGAAATAATGAGGATTTTCTTGTGGCTGATACCTGAAGTTTAAGTGTCAAACCACCATCCAGCCAACCTCTACTAGGTTAGTCTTCCTCCATCGTCTTTCAAGTCTACGACTCCTTTTCTTGAGCTCACTAACACTCTTGTCAAACCAAAGAGCTTGACAGTGTGGTATGTGGGTTCGTAGAAGCACATAAGCAATAATATCCATTGCAGCTGTCATATCCCTATTATAGTAATGGACAAGGAACAAGGATCTTCTCAGGCACCAAATATTGCAGACAGATCCAGATTTTCTGCAAGAAACTGGGGAGTCATACCCCTCCTTGGACAATACCTGGTCAACTTCACAGGCAAAGTTCTATTATGAGGGGTTGCAACTTTGCAACACCCTCAGGGCTATAGAAGAAGGAAAATTAGTGACATCAATCAGGGGCGGATTGGGATGGGAAACCAGCCCGGGAAATTTCTGGAAGCAGCCCTAATGGGGGATGGGGTCTGTGTAGGGGGCGGGCTCTGTGTAGGGGGCAGGATCCCTCCTTATGGGGACCGACTCCTAGTCAGTGTAAGTTGCAGCTTTCCTCACATCTTTTGCTGCAGTTGCGTCTCAGACTTTATGCTAATGCTGCTCCAAAGCTCTTCCCTAGTGTCCATGTGTCTGAATATCAAGTACTAAGACGCTCACTGTCAGTGTGTACAGACGCTACAATCGTGCTTTGTGCATCTTTAGACTCCTCCATAGGTCGCACCATTGAAACTTTCACAAGCCCTATGCTGGGTGCAGATCATCCGTCTATGTATGGCCTCCTATGTGGGCGATTCAGCGTCTCTGTACACAGCCACAAATATCAACAAGCCCGTGTCACTCCAATAACACTCCCATTCTACCCTACATCTGCGTCTGATTAGTCAAGCGCTGTAACCACCCAGGAACGTCCAGCACATTTGTAATACACTTCTTCGTACATTCGTCTGAATATGCACTGCAACTTTGTACGAACATCATGGCGATGCATGGACAGTGCAACTCAGGCATATGAGCAGACAAGTATATACTATCATAAATGGTCACAACATGCCTGCATTTTCTTTTACTTGCTACCCCCTATAACCTAAACTCCCTGTCTGTCAATCACTCTGTCTCCATGTCCTCACTGCAGCCTCGGTCGGTAAGTTGGCTTGTCTGCACTACTAAGATAGAGAGAAAAAGGATTTGTCCTAATACATGGCGCACATAAAGTTTGTTGATTTATTATAAAAAGAGTAAATACTTTATTAGATATGCATTAAAAATTGGTGCCAGTGGCACCAGGTTCAGCGAAATATTAATAACATTTAGAAGGGAATTGGTGTGAGAAAATGTGAAAAGAATAAATGTGAAAATGTTTTTGATATATTTTTTGTTTTTAATAAAATCGAGATTAATAAACGAATTCCCACCATGTGTGTCAGTTTATTAGTCTGTAATATCTGTTATTCTGGTATATAATCAGGTAGAGCAATCATATAATCACAATAGCAGTGAATAAAGCTCTACATGAAAGAAAAGGGGGGGGGAGTGAAAAAAAAGAGTTAAAAAAATATGATAAACTTACAGTATATACATGAGATAACTTGGTGTATCAGTATGATAGTAAGCTTGAATGAAAGGGGTACCCTTCTACCCAATAATATCACACATATTACTTTTGCCAATATAACATCTCCTGAATATTATCATTGATGTGGTTTACCATAATTGGTCTTTAATTAACCCTTGATATCACCCTGATGTATTTCACCTTTTATTGATGTATTATTGATTTTTTAAATCAATAAATCATACCAGAGGTTATTAATAACTTCCTTTTAGCTCAATGTGCCATTGTTACATAGCAATAATAATTCATTATACATCATTTATCAACAGAATATTAATCTTATGATATCTTATCCACAGATATGTTAGGGGAACAATGGCCCTGATTCAGACCCACTCGCGAGCGGCTGTCCGCTCGCAAGTGGGTCGATGTTCTGCACTGAGCATGCGCACGACGGAGGGAGCTCCGTCGTGCGCATGCGCCAGACGCGACGAGCGAAGGAAAGTCCTTCGCTCGTTGTGTCTGATCAAAGGGGGCGTGCTGTCGATGTTGATTGACAGCACGCCCCCTTTGGTGGGCGTGCCGGGGGCGTGCCTCCCTGACGGGGGCGTTCCCACGGGAACGCCTCCCGTCAGAAGCCGGCCCACTGACATCACTAGTGATGTCAGTGGGAGTGATTTTGGCTCTGATAGAGCCAAAATCACTCCGGAGCTTGCGGTTGAAAACCTCAACCGCAAGCTCCGGCTCGCAGTTTCGATGGTCACGACCATCGCGGCCATCAAAATACACGCTCGTATAGGCTGTGGGTGGTGACCCACAGCTATACGAGCGTCCAGGAGGACGCTCCATTTTTATGGAGGGCGGCCCTCATTCAGAGTGTGCGCTCTGCTCAGAGCGTACGGCTCTGAATGAGGGCCAATGTTTGGTATTTATGGCACAGTATTAAAACAGTGCACATGCATCTGTTATTACTAATCACCTTTATTTTTATCCAATCCCCTATGCTTAAATAAGTAAGATAAATATTGTCTGGTAGTTGCAGATAATGAAAAATCTCCGTATTGGAGTTGATTTAATATTGGTTACAATAGTGGCATTACATGTGTACACTATGCAACATTGTTGCTATTTCAGGATTTATGAAATCATTGAGTTCTCTCATACTACTACACCCTGTCAAAAAGGCAGGTTTCTCTAATTGAGAATGTTAATAACACCTTGCAGCAGATTTAGGTACATTGATACAATTCAAACATAGGGCCTGATTCAGAGCTGAACGCTCTGACCAGAGCGCTCGCTCTGAATCAGGGCCCTCCTACCTTTTTTTGGAGCGTCCTCAAGGACGCTCGCATAGCTGTGGGTTACCACCCACAGCTATAGCGAGTGTCCATGATGATGGTCGCGATGGTCTTGACCATCGCGACCATCGGGCTTGCGACGGAGACCCTATCAGAGCCAAAATCACTCCCACTGACATCACTAGTGATGTCAGTGGTGCCGGCTTGAGACGGTAAACGCCTCCGTCTGGCAGGCACGCCCACCAAAGGGGGTGTGCTGTCAATCAACATCGACAGCACGCCCCCTTTGGTGCGAGACCCGGAGCGATGGAGAGCCCGTTGCTTGCCGGGTCTTGCGCATACGTACGACGGAGCTCCGTCCGTCGTGCGCATGCGCAGTGGGGGAACATCGACCCGCTTGCGAGCGTACTGCCGCTCACGAGTGGGTCTGAATGACCCCCATAAAGCATACATATCAGGTGTCCCTTTATAGTATCTTATCCACCGATGTATTAGGGAAACAATATTTGATGTTTACAGCACAGTAATAAAACAATGCATCAGCAACTGTTATTGACAGTCACTTTATTCTGTAATATCTTATGTATTATTTTAGATGGCCGCACCCCCAATTCAAATATAAATTATATATATCAAATTCTGGGGTTCTTTTTAGACGTATATAATGTGTTGCAGATGTATTCTTCCTTCTGTTTTTTTCTTGTCTGCACTACGACTGACGTATGCTCTGTCCAAAACAATTTACTCAACTGCACAAACATCCACCTTTGAATCATGCTCTTATTTCCTCAGCAGCTATTAATTTTATGCCCTCGGGCCCCATTATAGTTACGTCCCTGATCAGATCACTACCCAGGACTGTGAATAATAGGGTAGCCTAAAACCCTCTCATTTTGCCGTCTTATAGCCTCATCTTTTAAGTATACACATCACCCTCTAATTACGCTGCAGTGTACACAGTGCTTCCATATTACCCCTTAGTACGACACGCAGCACCCTCCATAATACCACTCCGTATACACAACAACACCATGATACCTTTCAGTATACAAAGTGACCTCCACCATAATATACCTCACTACACACAGTGCCCCATATTACCCCCCCAGTACACAGAGCACCTCCATAATAGCCATCAGTACACACAGTGCCCTCATATCCCCCCCCAGTACACAGTGGCTCATATTACTCCCAGTACATAGAGCACCTCCATATTACCCCCCCCCCCAGTACACAGAGCACATCCATATAACCCCCCAGTACACACATTGCATCCATATTACCCCCGGTACACACATTGCATCCATATTACCCCCAGTACACACAGCACCTATATATTTAACCCCCAGTACACAGAGCACCTTCATATTACTTGCCCCCAGTACACACAGCACATCCATATTACCCCCCCCCCCAGTACACACAGCACCCATATATTAACCCCCAGTACTCTCAGCACCCCCATTTTACCTCCCAGTACACACAGCACCCATATATTAACCTCCAGTAATCACAGCACCCCCATATTAACCCCCAGTACTCACAGCACCCCCATATTAACCCCCAGTACAAACAGCACATCCATATTAACCCCCCCAGTACACACAGCACCCATATATTAACCCCCAGTACACACAGCACAACCATATTACCCCCTCCAGTACACACAGCACCTGTATATTAGCCCCCAGTACACAAAGTGCCCCCAGTATACACAGTGCCACTGCCCCCATAGTACTTTTCCTCCTGTAAAAATGGAGCAGTGAGCTGGGACAGTGTCGTGAGGGGAGGCGGCACAGGCAGTGACTCAGACGAGGAGCAGGTCAGCCGGAAGAAGAAGGCTGATATGTGCAGCATACGTTGAGCCAGTAGTAGGCTGGCTGTTCCCTTGGGAGAGGCCAGCCACTGTGAAGCATTGTCAGGCAGCCAGCCCTGATGTGTGCTGCTCTGTGCTGGCATTTGCTTCAGTCTGCGAAGGCACATGCTCACAGCCGTCTACCCGCCATGGAGGAGGAGGAGTGGACAGCGGGTCCAGCAGTATTTCTGCTAAACTGTGTGATTGAGAAAAGCCCTAGGGCCAGGGAGGAAAGGTAGGGGGCGGGGCCATGCGCTTTGGTGATAGAGGCTGCGCTGCATTCTGCACAGGTCAGCCCAGACACCAGACTGAGACTGACAGCTCTGGCCGGCTGTCAGTCTGGTGACAGTGGCTGCTGATCAGAGAGGGGGCCAGCCCAGCGGGAAGTGGCCCGGCCTCCCGGCGGCCCAATCCACCCTTGACATCAATAGATATACAAGATACCTGCCTTCCCATACTAATTACACCACAACATCGTTTTTTTCACCATGCTCTGCAGTCTGGGACATGTTGATATGAATGATCTACACCCAAAAATTTCGTGAAGGAGCAATAAACAAGTATGTCTAATTTTAGTTCACAGTATAGAAAGTTGATGCTTTGTTCTGAAAGTGCTAAGTACTATTGCAGTCAGAGGCTAAGGATGCGAGTACATGCAGTGATGTAGCATCGACATCAGGGATTTACAGTATTTAATTGTGGCTAGACACTTAAATATTAGGTTGGTGGCAGCCATTATCAAATATTACTTATTTAATCTGATAATAGCCAGAATTAATCAGTTGACTTCTCCAGATTTTCCAATACTCATACATGCACTTGTGTCCTCACTCATGTACTACTGCAATGCTCTATACCTGAGGCTCCCAGAAAGGGAATTGTACTGCAAGCCAGTCTGTAAACTAACCAGTCCTCTTATTTACCATTTATCTATTACCAGTTATTTATATGGCACACATTCCCCAGCGCTTTACAGAGAATTTTTGCCCATTCACATCAGTCTCTGCCCCAGTGGAGCTTACAACATACTTGCTGACTAGTGAATTCTCCGGGGAGGAGAAGCAGGTGGTCAGAGTTGGAGGTGGGGCTGGTCGGGCCGCTTCATTAAGCCCCGCCCCTCGTGGGAATTTTTCATAACGATGCCAGTTTCAAATAGGGGACAGGGCTAAATGATGTGATTCTCATAGAATTGCATCATTAGACCCCTCCCCCAATGCACGGACTCGCCGATCCCCACTAATATTCTCCCTATTCTGCCCACTTCACTAGTGAAGTGGGCAGAATGCGGGAGAAGTGCCTACACTGCCTGGGGTGCGAGGGGTTATCCAAACATCTGGAGGGGATGTAGGCAGGTATGGCTTACAATCTATATTCCCTACCACATGCACACATACATACATACTAGGGATATTTTTTGTTGAGAGCCAATTAACCTGCCAGTATATTTTTGGAGTGTGGGAGGAAACCGGAGCATCCAGAGGAAACCCACGCAAGCACACGGAGAATATACAAACTCCACACAGTTAGGGCCGTAGTGCTTAAATTTTATTTACAACTCCAAAAATATCACTGTAATAATTAAATGCATTGTTGTTTTCTATGAAACATTTTTTTTCCTTAAATGACCATCAATTGTTCGGTTATTAGCCAGATTTTTTTTCTACAAATTTAGTAGCTCTTCAGGAGGTTTCATTTTACTAAAGTACAGTAGCTCACACCTCAATTAAGGGTGGTGACCACTGTCATCCCTGTGCCCCCTAGTGGAGGAAGAAGAAAAGGAGACTTATGTTGCTTACCTGTTAAGTCTCTTTCTTCTACTCCATAGGGGGCACAGGGCACCCACCCTCACGCGCCTGACTGCCGGGGTCTGTTTTCTTGGTGACCTGTCCGGCTATCCTCTCAGATGTCTGTATGGTTCTGTGTGTGTGCTGGTACTCTTTCTCCTCTGCCTCGCTCCTTGCTGTGGGTTTGCTGATTACATTTTCCTGCCGTTGAGAAGAAGACTAGCTGAGTCCTGGAGTCTAACAGTGCTCCTAAGCATTTCCATTAAGGTGGATTTTCACCAATTGATTATCCACCCGCCACGGAGCAGCCCCCCTAAAAATAGTGCCCAGCTCCAAACTCAAACTGGCTGCCTGTGGCTGGGGGTGCAGTATAGAGGAGAAGGAACCTGGGCTCTATGTAAAGGATACAATGTTTAGTCCGATGCTGTATTGTGATGATTTAGTGTGGTCAGTTTTGATTCACCTGCGATTTTGGCCTTTAGAAAATCTCCAATTTGCAAAATCACAGAAAGACAGCAAATTGACCAAGAACAAATGTTAGTAAATTTACTCCCAAGAGTTTTGAAGCATTTGTGTACCTCTCCTCCACCTCTCCCCACACACACCTCTGGAAATATTGCATTTGCATGTGACACTGTTTCTGGTAAGTCACTTAAGAATAGAAAAAGCATTTGCATCATAGTTTATTTTTTACCATGCCCTGCAGAACAAATTTTGACTTGACTTTTGTGACAATACATTAAGCCATTGTAACCTTTAGTGGATGACAACAACCCACATGTATTTATTCCACAAAAGATTTTCCCTTATTTTTAAGTGATTTAGTTTATTAGCACATATGCAATAATAAATCAAACATTTTTTTTAAAAGGCACATATGTTTAAACTTTATTGTTTAATTTAGTACACAATTGTAGAACTAAACTGATTTTTTTATATACAGTATCATGTTTATCACAAAAAATAAATACATGTGAATTTAATAACTTAACTAGGCATGTAGAGAATGTAATAACTTAAATGTACAAAATAAATAATTAGAATTGTGTCAATAAATAAATTACAAAGCAAACTGTACATGGAAAGTGAAGGCCCATTATTATTCAGAATTCATCTTCCTAAGAAAGTTCAAGAATTCCTCAACAATAAATTTATCTTTTGTTATCTCCATCCTGAACGTACATTGCCGGCTTGTACACAAGTCCTATAGGCAAAGAACACGTACATATATTAGTTAGATGCTCATCAATTTAATGTTGTAGTTTAGCATTATTACTGTACTTTTATGCAGATACTTTGTAGTTACTTCTAGTTCCCATGTAATAGAACATTAACTATAAGAGCCGCCAATCTCAGAGGGATCTCCTGGCCCCTCTGCATCCTTGTACCCTCCCCCAGTGTCTGCTATGCAGCCCGTCACTGCTGATCAGTCAGCACTGCAGCACCCCCACCTGGTGGCTGCAGAGAGGAGAGCAGCCCTTGGGGAAATGTAAATCAAGCAGCCCTCAGCCCCTCAGTGTATACCTGGCAGCTGAAGAGGAGCAGCTCCGGGGAAATGTAAAGCCGCAATGCTACGATATTCCATTTATTGATATTCCAATATATCAGAGGTAGGGGTTTAAAAAAAATAAAATATATATATATACTTTTTATGTGTTAAAAAGGGCCTGATTCAGAGATGTACAATAACCTGATGGTTAGCATACATTTCCAATGTGTAGGGGTGTGCGCAGACACAGGACCAGTTCTGTGATCTCGCTTACAGTACCCCCTAGCCACAGCATGATTGGTGCAGATGGTGTACTGGTTAGCATTACTGCCTCACAGCACTGAGGTCGTGGGTTTGATTCCCACTATGGCCCTAATTGTGTGGAGTTTGTATATTCTACCTGTGCTTGCGTGGGTGCTCCGGTTTCCTCCCACACTCCAAAAATATACTGGTAGGTTAATTGGCTCCCAACAAATATTAACTCATTAAACATAGTGTCGATGTGTGTGAGCATAAATATCAGGGACTGTCATAGTCTCTCCCCTGTCATGCTCCAGAGTTTTGTTATAAAAGCAGTTTTTATACATGTGTGCCTCCCCAGCAATTAGCATCACTGTACGTCACTGATAAATATAATATAGATGGAAAGCTCCACTAGGGCAGGAATTGATGTGAATGGCCAAATATTCTCTGTAAAGCGCTGCAGAATATGTGTACACTGTATAAATAACTGGTAATAATAAATATGCTGCTGCGTTTTGGGGGCAGAGCGGGGGTGTGGGTGGCCACAGTTCCCAGAAATGGGGGTGTATTGTCCCTGTTTTCCGGGAGGGATGAGGCCAGGGTCTGTGTTGGTGGACACAGATTTCATGGCCTTGTAAGTGACCAAGCACCAGCCACACTGAGGTAAGCCTGGTAATGGTGATCCGACAGTGTCTACAGACGCTGCACTTAACTGCAAATGCAGTAAGGAGGTGTCTATTTCATACAGACACCTCCTCCTGCATTCAATTATGTGGGACGGTACGGCACCGCTGCTTCTGTGCTGCTGTGCTGTGCTGTACCCTCTAAACCTGCCCTAAATCATGATCACAGAAACTGTGTGTAAAACAGAGGCAAACAGCTCCTAAAAAACATATAGCATGCATAAAAAGGTTTATATGTCACCTGCATAAATGCAAAGTCTAATCTTTGTTGTAATAATAACATGGCATTTTCTTTCTATTCAATTTTTAAACATAATAGATAATTACCTTTAGTGCGACTGTGTTACTTGAATTCATTTTCTTTGGAAAAAAAAAAGAAATCAGACAATCATAAGAATCCATGGCAGTGGAAATAACAATGTATAATCTCTTTATGTGGCCTATTTATTAAAGTCAAATTCAATTAGCCGCAATAAAAACATTGCTATTGTGTGTTAATTTAACGGGCATATCGGTCGGTAATTTCACTTAATGTGTCTATGCGAGCAACCGTTTAACGCGCAATTCAATTAGAAAATGCTTATTCCGGCATTCGTACGGTATTTCTTACTGGTAATACCTGTATTAAGTGTGCATGAAAATGGGGAATTCCGTCTGTACCCCAAAAAATGCTAAATAATATTGGATGACAGTATAGAAGTCTGTAAGTGGCCAAAAGCAAAGTATTTGGGGGTTCTTTAAACGTGTCAAATAGCTGCATTTTCAAAAACAGTGAAAAAATGATAGAAAGCAAGTGTTCTGCCAAGTAAATGCTGTAGATAAATTAGTGGTGCATAAAAATGCCTGTACGAAGATATTTGTATCATTTTAAGCCACTTTAAAAAGGTGTTATAAACACCTGTAACTCCCACCTGCAAGCTTAATCCACCTGTCCCATTCATGCAGCACTCCTTATACCTGTCCTACATCTTGTAACCCATTATTCTGCGTTCTGCAGAATTTCACCCCATAATGTAATTATTGGCTAAATTAAGCTAATTAAAAATGTCTAAGTGCCTAACTACTTTAAAATAGGGATTTTACCCAACTTTTCACCTGCACAGAAGGTCCCGAAATAAAAAATGCATCAACTCCTATGGAGAATTAACGCACGTTTTAATTGAATAGCTTCAAATTTGCATCTGCTATAAAAAGTCACACACACATTAATGGGTTATCGTGGCTAATTGAATTCGGCCCTAAGATATAATACAAATATACATCCTCTACAGACAGACAGAATATTAATGACCATGGCATTTCTAACAATCAAAAAGTTTACAGTGGAGTACATAACAAAATAAAGCATGAGAACCATGCATGGTATAATCCTCTTATGTATGCAACCATACACTAGGGAACTACAGTAACTTTTATGAACAACGACTAAAAAACATATAATTTAAAACTATTCTGTTTGTGTCATTTTCATTTACAGATTGCTATTACTTACCACCAACTGCTGTATATTGAAGATAACGTGCTCAATAGTATTGGTTGACTTGTCTTCCTGATCGACTCTTAAAACTTGCAGCATTTTTCCATAACAGGCAAGGGCATTTAAAGAACAGTTCCTCTATGAGTAGAATGGAAAATAATAGTTTAAATATCGTGAAATTATAAGTTAGATAATGTACATACAGTAAAGTAAAAATGACATTAGAAAAGATTGATATTGTCTAACGTAAGGATCCTATTTGCTATACAGTAGAATCACAAAGTAATACCTTTCCTCCACTTTGCTGTGCATATTTGTGTGGTTACATTAAATCCATGTACTATAATAGCAATAGTATCCATACTGGCTACATTTGTGAAAGAAGTTTAATGCTTACTTAGTATTAACAAGCATTAATACTATCACACATAGGGGTATATTAACTAAGGTATAGGTTTATAAAAGTGGAGGTGTTGCCCATAGCAACCAATCAGATTCTACTTATCATTTATCTAGCACCTTCTAGAAGATAAGCTAGAATCTGATTGGTTACCCGGCACCCACTTTGGGTGTGTTACACATATCACTAGATTATAAAACATCACATATAGCATACTTTTTAATAGCATTTTGTAAACTTTTTAGTTGACAACCATAATGGTGACTGAAAACTGTACTCTTCATTTTAAAGTGAATAGCTACCAATGTATTTATGAAAGAGTGATTAGTAGCAAAAAACTAGAATGGCATTCTGTCGAAGAGAGTCATGTACTAAGTAATTACTCATATGTTAATTTTTTACCACTAGTAAATAAGCATTCTAAAGATTTATTCCCTTTTGCTTACGTTCTAAGGGGGCATTTCAATTTTCCTGTGATTCCTGTCATGTGCCGCCAGAAGGGGTGCGCAGTAAAATGAGTGGTGTTGCTCTCCATATTTATCTGTGGTGTGTGTCATCACACATGCCTGACCATACATCACGGATAACTGAATTGCCCCTTAACCATGTATTTAGGTACATGCTCATTAACAACTTGTCAGGTATCTGTAATTATCCATTTAATCAGTATAAAAGAACTATACTCCTGAAGAGGGGGGTACACGCACATCTGTACATAGCTGACATCCTGATTTGTTTTCCAAGACAAACTCCTACAAAGCAGTACTGGAGGTCAGGAGTGTGAAAATAAATACTGTTCGGCAATTCAAATGTATTAAAAGAAAATACAAAATCAACAATATACTTCAGCAATGCAATCTATTAGAGCTCTAGGTACAGTATGGTTCATTTACTCTACCCATTAATATTCCATCCAAGCCATTGGCTAAAATGCTGCGTACAGCACCTAAACCTCTAGTAGAGGACTACTGCGGTCCATGCAAGTTCACCATTCCTTTTAATTAAAGTCTTACTGAGCAGATACTGTATATAGGCCCAGTTATTGGAGCTACATGTAAGAGCTTGAGATTTATTCTTTTTAGGCAAATATGTTAATTTGAAGACAGCAATAAATACATGAACTGTGTGCTACACATAGATATGTTTACCCAAAATAATTACCGTAACATCTGCCGTTAGAGGTATGCGGTATAGATCGTTATTCTGCAGAAAATGAATTGGATAATGTATTACTCATTAGTGTACCAAAGGCAATAAATTAAACTGTACATAGATATTACTATTATACTTACTGCAAAATGTTTTCTTAGTTTGTTCACATCGTCTTGTACTGCCTGAATAACCTTGCTTTTGTTCGTAACTGGGTTTCCTTGTGAGAAAACAAGCAATGTCAACGCCAGCAAACAGAATGCTTGAAACTTATACATTGTAAATAACTCCCAAATCAACCTTCAGCTAATATGCAAATATTTCTAATGAGATATCAACAGCTCCCAAGGAAGCATTTATATTCTTTTTTGTGGAAATAAAATGTGAGGGTGGAAAGAGAAAGTTTAGTTATTACCAATAATTGAACCCTGCAGGACCTGTGAAGCAATAAATATTACTTTCTTTCCCTCCTCGATGACTGATTGGAATTTCTTTTAAGTATGAACAGCATAGAATGGATGTAGGTAAAATCCCTCTTGGTTACAGCTAACCCACACTGACTGTCTTCATTTTTTCTCCTCAGATGACATGACGCTTTCTAAATAAACCAGTTTTTCCCCATTGTTCCATGTGCCACCTCCAGGCAATGAGCTGTAGCGTAAGTTTGTGATTTAGCAAGCCATGCATTTTATTATCTCTGATGCACAGCTAGTGTGTGTGTGCAATGTATACTTACAAGGAGTTGTTCCTATTTTGCTAAGTGCATATAACACACCTTCAAAGCGACTTTTTAAGAACCGCTTCTTACAGGAAATGTTAATTTCCTGTGGTAGACTACCTTTTCCACTCTGTGCAGATACTGTGGAGTAGATTTACTTACAGTGGACCCGTCATCGTGAATTCACTTTTTTTTTTTAATTGTAAGTACAATTCCAACGTTTCATACATGCCCTTGTTTTTCATGTCAGCTCTTGCTCCACTGCTAGTACACCTTCTTCCAGGAGGATTACTTAAAATGCATATATTTTGTTAATATTTAATTATATAGTGCCAGCACATCCAGTGCGCTTTACAATAGGGAACAAATTGGTAAAGAAACAGTAATACAACTAGACTGGGTAATAACAGACAGACAAAGAGATAACGGCCCTGCTCTGAAGCTCACACTATATGGAATTTTTTTTCAGTGCATTTTTATTATTATTATTATTATCTTTTATTTATAAGGTGTCACAAAATATACGTTCAAGAGGAAACATACAAAACATTTCACATTAACAGAGAATTAGATCTAAAATGTAAAAAAAGACACGGTGGAATGCCATAATATAAATACCAAACAGTACATATATCACACCATACTGAAAAGCACAGATGACTGGGGCATGGATACGGCAACTCACTGTAGCAAGTGGGAGTTAATCTATTTAGTACTCTGTGATTCTATACCCAGCGGATGGGTGAGCAGACATAGAGATGAAGAAAGGAAGGTGACAAGGGAGCAATGCACTGGTGACATGGGGTCATATTTATCAATCATTCTTTTACTAAAATAATGTGAAACCGCTGTTTTCACACCATTTGTTTTACCTAAATGTACCAGGGCATTTAGGATGCTGATCGCATTTCTATACCTTTGTTGGAAAATGCGATCAGCCCGGATTTATCATGCTGTAACTAAAATATTTTCAGATGCAGCCTTACTAAACTAATGCCATCTTCAGTAGGCATTAGAGAGGCTTCCCTCCATTCTTCAGCTGAGAGAGAGGAATATTTGGACATCCTTCCCTTGTTCTCCGGCTCTGCTGTGCCTCACAGGCACTGCTCAGCTGACATATGTGGTGAGATTGTCCAGCAGCAGCTCACCCATTCATCACACAGGTCAGCTGGAGCAGAGCAGGAGAGAGTTACGTTTTATATATATCAATGAAGTGCGGTGAGGTCAATGGCTGGGGAGGCACACATGTATAAACCACAGTTTTTATATCAAAACTCTGGAGCATGACACATGACAGGGAGAATGATAGGGGAGGGAGTATGACAGGGGAGGCTCTACTTACCCTGACTGCACGTCCCTGGTATATGTATATATAAACATAACTATATCCTGCTCTGCTGTGTGTGTATCTATTTATCTATCTATATATCTATCATTTGGCAATATCACGCTAGATGGCAATAGTGAGCCATGTATTTTGTGTGGGGCTGGTGGGATCCGCCCTCACAGGGTAGAAAAACTAAGTTTGACCACACCTCGAGGCTGCCCAGTGAATTCAGTCCAGGGAGGACAGAGGCAGACCAGTCAGACTGACAGAGAAGAGTCCAAGTGGGATGGTGGCAACTACAGAGCCCAGTGTGCATGGAGGCCAGTTAGGGCCAGTCTTGGCTGGTGTCCAGACCAGCAGTCAGGCAGGGAGGACCACAGGAGAGAATTTGTGTGAAGGTCAGGAGGCCGTGTTTATATCTGTAAAGGTGCGTATCCACTTGCCGATGGGGTAACAACAGTACGATTACGACATCGTAATCGTACAGTCGTTCCTCATCCCCTGTAGTGCCTACAATGAATGATATGTCATTCAGTGCAGGAACCCTCCCTCATCCCCGAACATGGCCAAAATCGTCGTTATCAGCAGATTGATGTTCGGGCGATGATTGATGTCGGAAATGACCAGCGGGAGCGCGCATCGCATTATACTGCCCGATTTATTTATTTAGTAATAGTTTCTTATATAGCACAGCATATTCCATTGCGCTTTACAATTTTTAAACATTAATAGAACAAAACTGGGTAATAACAGACAGATATATAGGTAGGAAGGCCCTGCTCGCAAGCTTACAATCTAGGATGTATGTACGATTAATGAGCGATTGAAACATTACGATGTCATAATCGTTCAATCGCTCTGTTTAATCGGCAAGTGGATACGCAGCTTTAGAGACAGGACTGGAACTACAAGAGACTGTGTTACATTTGCAGACTGGCTGCCCATTGTAGTCAGGGTTCAAGCAGTGAGGTAGTGCCCAGCATGAGGGTCTAGTTTGTATATCATTTTGTTCCTGAAATGCTGACAGTAAAGCACCATTTTTTTTAATCTTAACATGCAAAGCTGCGTGTGGATCTTTATTATGCACCTACTCACTGCACCACTGACCTCTCTACTGAGCTAATTACCACAAATATAGCAATCTATATATAGAGAGAGAGAGAGAGAGACACTCGCACACTAACACAAGAAATGTAGCCTTTACTTACTAAGCTTTGGGGGAGCCTGCCATAGTGCTTCTGTGCTGTCCTCAGTCCGTCCGAAACACTGATTCTTTTGCTGATGCTGGGACCAGACAGGCTCTGGAGACTTAGGGCCTGATTCAGACCCGGTCGCAAGCGATGAGCGCTCGCAACCAGGTTGATGGTGGCCCAGAGCGCATGCGCACGACGTCGCTCTGGGTCTCACACCAAAGGGGGCGTGCTGTCGATGTTGAGCGACCATCTTCCTGGCCACTCGCTATAGCTGTGGGTGGTCACCCACAGCTATGCGAGCGGCCAGGAGGCCGTTCTAAAAGAAGAAAGAAAACCGGCCCTGATTCAGAGCGAGCGCTCTGTCAGAGCGACCGGCTCTGAATAAGGGCCTTAGACTGCGCATGCGTGGTGTGCCTACATTTGGGAAAGCAGGATGCGGAAACAAACAAGTGAGTAAACTTGTGTGCTCCTTATGCGCCTGGAGAGTGCTTTCTCACAAGTTCTGTCCTGGCTCCCGAATATTAATACTTTCCTGCAATATTTAAACATTTCGAATTGGGTGACCTCACAACATTTTCAGATCGCAACTGCATTTCATATGCGGATTGTGATGAATGGGCCCGGTGGTGAGCTAGGGAAGAGGAAGATGGGCCCTGCCCGAAAGAGCTTGCAATCTAAAGGGAAGTGATGAACAGTTGGAGGTAGAACTGGGAAAAGATAAATGAAATGTATCTTTAATGTAATATTAATGTTTTATTTAGGCAGTGGAAAATAAACACAAGTCCATGAAGTTCAACCTCATATTAAATTATAATTGAAGAGGCAAGTGGAAGAAGGTGTAATGAGCAATATTCAGAAATATATATATATATATATATATATATATATTTATTTAATGGATGAGGGTGTTACATACTTGCCTACCTTTGTTGTCTCTTCCCTGGGAGATGCCCGGGGAGGAGAGGCAGGTGGGTTGGGACGGGGCCTGGTGGGTTCCGGCATTAAGCCCCGCCCCTTCCCAGGAAATTACCGTGACTGGCGATAATTTAAGTAAGGGGCGTGTCTAAATGACGCGATTCATGGAGAATCGCATCATTAAGCCCCGTCCCCTACACTGGGACCCGCGATCGTCGTGAAAATTCTCCCCATTCTGCCCACTACACTAGGAAGTCTGCAGAATGCGGGAGAAGTGCCTACCCTTCCAGGGGTGCGGGGGGTTTCCCAGAAAATCGGGAGCCTCCCGCGAATTCCGGGAGGGTAGGCATTAATGGGGTGTTATAACCTAAGGATCATAGTAACAATGTTAGTTTAAATGGTGATCAGAATGAATAGGGCATGTGTCACGCAGCCTTCAGCACCAAATCTAATTTTGTACGGCACCGCGGCTGATTTACACTCTGTAAATTATATTTCTTTTATATTTCTTTGCAGTACAGGCAGTTTATTACATGGTAAACTTAATGCACTTACGTTCAGGAAATGTCAGTTTACCTTGATTATTAGTGTGTCTGACCACATATTTACTCACTCTAAGCTCTAGTGACTCACAGAAAAAATACATCATTTTCAGTGTCTTTTTCTGGCCTCAATACAGATTTTAAATTTTTTTAACACATATTCTGAAATTGCAATAAATATTATTAAATTAAACTACAGCATCACTGTCTCAGACTGCCTCCCTAAATGTAATTGTCAGACAAGAAGGTGGGGAAGAAATAGAAATCCTGAGACACCGTGGGAATGACCAGAGTCACAGTTATTCAGACATCACACTAGAATAGATTCAGCAGAGCCGTAATTAGACTTTTTGGTGACCTATGCCAGAGAGAGCACCCCATGCACACACACACAGATTTTTTTAAATAGGGACATAAAATAGTGCACCTGAAAAAGGGCCATGGCCTCATGGGGAATGGCCAGGGAAGAGAGAGGGGGGGCCAGGAGATGCTGGGGATAAAAGAAGAGGAAGCTACAAGTGAGATTGATAATAAACAGGAAAATTGCCAGGCCCAAACAGCGCCCCCTGCCCTGCGGTGCCCTGTGGAATGACACTGGTCGCACTACCCTAGTTACGGCCGTAAGATTCAGCATCAAGTTGCAGAATGCAGTGCCTGATTCAGAGATGGACGCAAATGTGATCGCAGCTGTGGTGTCACACGTAATGATATCGGTAACATCACCGCAACATTGGCGGCCATCTTGGCCTTGCGGCAGGTCTCCCGCAGCCTTGGGAGCTCTTCAGACATGCAGAGCTGCATATGCACTCACAGCGCCGGTCGTAGCGGGTCTCGATCCAAAGGGGGCGAGCTGTCGATGTTGATTGACAGCTCGCCCCGTTTGGAAGGCGGGCCGGGGGGGTGGCAGCCCAAACGGAGGCGTTCCCATGGGAATGCCTACCGTTTGGGGGCGGCCCCACTGACATCACTAGTGATGTCAGTGGAGAGCTTCCGGCTCTGACAGAGCCAGAAGCTCTCCGGGGCTTACGACAAGGGAGACCCTACCCTAGGGTCTCGTCGTAAGCCCTGATGGTCGCGATGGTCTCTGACCATCGCGACCATCACCCGAGTGGTCGTTAGAGCTGTGGGTGTTAACCCACAGCCTAACGACCGCAACAGAGGCGGTCGGTCAGGATGCAAGTGGCCGCCCAGTTTCTGAGCGACCGCTTGCATCCTCCGACCGCCTCTGAATGAGGCCCTCTGTCTCTCCTCACTAAATCAGGAGATGCTGGGGATAAAAGAAGAGGAAGCTACAAGTGAGATTGATAATAAACAGGAAGATTGCCAGGCCCAAACAGCGCCCCCTGCCCTGCGGTGCCCTGTGGAATAACACTGGTCGCACTACCCTAGTTACGGCCGTGAGATTCAGCATCAAGTTGCAGAATGCAGTGCCTGATTCAGAGATGGACGCAAATGTGATCGCAGCTGCGGTGTCACACGTAATGATATCGGTAACATTGCCGCAACATTGGCGGCCATCTTGGCCTTGCGGCAGGTC
Source organism: Taudactylus pleione (assembly GCA_031769625.1). Classification (NCBI taxonomy): domain Eukaryota; kingdom Metazoa; phylum Chordata; class Amphibia; order Anura; family Myobatrachidae; genus Taudactylus; species Taudactylus pleione. Next base: position 9,840,198 of record JAUIMM010000035.1, read on the forward strand.
TGCCGCAGCCTTGGGAGCTCTTCAGACACGCAGAGCTGCATATGCACTCACAGTGGCTAATTTATGCACGCCCATGTGATGGCGTTTAAATGGACAAACACGCCTGTGTTTCTCAGACCACCCCCCTTCACCACCCCCAAATGCTGACAATCTGTCACTCACTTGGCGATGGATTCCTATGTGCATCTGTGATCACAGTGCGCAGTGTGGCTTATACGCATATGGATGGCAAACAATCGTTTGATTGCGTGTGTAATCGCCTTTGCGTCCATCTCTGAATCAGGCCCTCTGTTCCATCCTTATTTTTTAATGCAAATATATATTACCCGTAAAACAGGAAAAACACTAACATAGGGTACATGTGCAGACGCAGTCCTATTTTTTTAAATAAATACACATTCCTTTATTTTATGTAATTACACAAAATTACTTTGTAAAGAATTGAACTTAAAGATCTTGAATATAATAGGCATGTTTTTTATTCTGTACATGTAAAGCTGCATACACACACACGATTTTGTTACCAACAATGAACAATTTTTTTGAACTACAAACAATTTTTGCATATTCCCTTACTGAAAATCTTTGAGTTGACAAGTCTGACTGAGCTACAAACGTGAACACGCATGAACAATAATCGTTCATCCTTTGACTGAGAAAGTGAACGATTTTTTCAAATGATTATCGTTAAATGATATCGTTTAACGATAATCGTTCAAAAAATCGTGTGTGTATGCAGCTTAAGTCATATGTTCTCAAACTCTTGGGGACCCCATCTATCAATAAAACTTATTGCAGGACCCCAACAAGTTACTGCAGAATGGCCGCCACACCATACATGACTACTTTCCTGAAAGATGCAGGAGGCTCATGATTTTTCGGGTAACCCCCCGCACCCCCGTGTGAGTAGGCACATCTCCCACATCCCACCCACTTTTAGTGTAGTGGGCAGGATGGGGAGATTTTACAGGGAATTTTCAGGTCTGCGAGTAGAGGGGGCTATAATGAAGCGAAACGCGTCATTTAGCCTCGTCCCTTACTCGCGGACCCTGGAATTGCAGCCTTTTAGATTTATAAAGTCAGCAAGTATGCGGCACACGTGTGTAGTCAGCAGACCAGGCATGTACAAAACAGAAGTGATGTGACCACTATTCTGATAATTTATTACTCATCACAGAGATAAGCTCCTTTTGGAGCTCCTGTTCCTGCTTGTGTTTTTTGGCACATTAATGCAAATGTTAAGTTTATACTCCTTGTAAAGGCTTTGGGGATGGTAAGGAGAGGCAGAGGGTGACTGGGGAGGAGGTGTGTGATGACTGGGGAGTGGGTGACATGGGAGGCAGAGGGTGACGGGGAGACAGTGGATGACTAAGAGGCAGTGGCGGACTATGAAGAAGCAGTAGGTGACAAAGGAGAGGCAGTGAGTGACAGAGGCAATGGGTGAGTTGCCTACCCTAAACAGTGCAGACAGAAAACCATCACTGATATCTTGTATCAACATTAAATACAAAGTTCAACTCAAGCTGGAAATTGGGGATCTATTCAAACATGTCCTCTTGCAGACAGTACCATAAATGGCTCTAGAAGGGTAGTCACAAAAAATGGCACTCTACCACACAGACTACTACTGGGCAATCCCCTACCTATAGTAACTACCAAGGATCAATAGATCAGTCAGCATTTGTTGCTTCTCTCTCCATACACTCTGGGGGTCATTCAGACCCGGTTGTTAGCGCCGATGCGCTCAGACCGGGTCGATGGCCCCCCACAGAGCCGGCGTGCGCATGCGTGAGACCCGCTACAACCGACAGCGCCGGTCGTAGCGGGTCTCGATCCAAAGGGGGCGAGCTGTCGATGTTGATTGACAGCTCGCCCCGTTTGGAAGGCGGGCCGGGGGGGTGGCAGCCCAAACGGAGGCGTTCCCATGGGAATGCCTAACGTTTGGGAGCGGCCCCACTGACATCACTAGTGATGTCAGTGGAGAGCTTCCGGCTCTGACAGAGCCAGAAGCTCTCCGGGGCTTACGACAAGGGAGACCCTACCCTAGGGTCTCGTCGTAAGCCCTGATGGTCGTTAGAGCTGTGGGTGTTAACCCACAGCCTAACGACCGCAACAGAGGCGGTCGGTCAGGATGCAAGTGGCCGCCCAGTTTCTGAGCGACCGCTTGCATCCTCCGACCGCCTCTGAATGAGGCCCTCTGTCTCTCCTCACTAAATCAGTGTTGGCTACTCCTCTCTCTGCACACTTTGAGTCTCCTCATCTAGATGTGATGATATCTCAGCCAACATTCAGTGAGGAGATGGGAGGAGGAGCCGGAGGGCTATGTCAAGGCACTGTGGGCCTGATTCAGAGCCGCTCGTAAGCGGCCGCACGTTCGCTCCGAGCAATGTTCGCACATCTGCGCAGGCATATGGGTCGTAATGCGCATGCGCCAACCAGTCAGTGCGGTCGGAAAACGTGTGTTCGCAAAATTGCGAGTGCCTGCTAATTTGAGTGACAGGATGAGGCATTTGTGGGTGGTAACAGGGGAAGGTGCTTGAAAACGGGGAGTGGAGATCCGAACGCAGGCATGCCAAACGGTCAAAATGGGCATTTTAAGGGTGTGCTTAATTAACAAAGCAGCGTCATCGACCACGTCACTTGGTTGTTTCTTAGCCTGAACTGTTCGCATGATTGCGGTAGGAAAATCCAACCACAAGCACTGCGAGCAGTTCAGACGCCTTTCGATGTACTCGATTAATCTAATAAATAGCGGAGATGACGTATGATGCGAGCAGCCAGGGGGCGTCTTTACAAAATAGCGAGCGCATGTTTCGTTCGCTCGCTCAGACATAGAGGCGTCAACAGACCGCAAAGAGCGAGCGCTCAATTTAAATAGCCGGCCCCTTTTTCTGAACGAGCGAGCGCAAATAGCGTCCGGCTCTGAATCAGGCCCACAGTCAATAATGGTATGGCATTAGTGCTGCACTATCAATGGCAAAAAGAACACTAGCCATCATGTTTAGACCATCGATGGTCGATGGCCATCCCTACTAAAAAAGCTGCTGAAAGAACAACTGTGAAATAGAGGGACATAGGGCCTGATTCAGACCCACTCGCGAGCGGCTGTCCGCTCGCAAGTGGGTCGATGTTATGGACTGAGCATGCGCACGACGGAGGGAGCTCCGTCGTGCGCATGCGCCAGACGCGACGAGCGAAGGAAAGTCCTTCGCTCATTGTGTCCGATCAAAGGGGGCGTGCTGTCAATGCCGTCAAAAGCCGGCCCACTGACATCACTAGTGATGTCAGTGGGAGTGATTTTGGCTCTGATAGAGCCAAAATCACTCCGGAGCTTGCTGTTGAAAACCTCAACCGCAGGCTCCGGCTCGCAATTTCGATGGTCGCGATGGTCACGACCATCGCGGCCATCACAATGCACGCTCGTATAGCCAGGAGGACGCTCCATTTTCATGGAGCCCGGCCCTCATTCAGAGCGTGCGCTCTGCTCAGAGCATACGGCTCTGAATGAGGGCCATATTTAGCATTAGAAATAATCCATCTACTGGGTACTAAAGTTTAACCTTTCAAAAACCATTTTGTGCATCAGGTGAGAGAAAGTGAAGGCACAACTTGATTTAATTTATTTGTGAGGTTGATGCAGCCACTCTAATATGCAATGTAATAATAAACCTGGCCAGTATGTGTATTCAGCATGTTTAAAAAGTTGCATTTGCACCTCTTGCACTTGCTATAAGCATGATGATATGCTTGGTTGAAAATGCTGCACACATGAAAAAATTGCATCAAACTCTAAATCAGAACCTGAACAAGCTACAAACATCAGTGGCTGCTATAGGAGATAACGCAAATATCTAAGGCATTCCACAAAACAAAAATTATGGGATAGTTGCAAGAAAGAATTGTTGGCTCAAATTTGGCCCACATTTTTGCCAACAAAGAGTTTGCTAAACACCATCTAGAAAATAGTACAGGGATGTGGCTGAAAATCCTGTGGTCTGATGTAAAAAGGGGAACTTTTTGGATTCAGTTCTACTTTGTATAATGAAGCAAATGAAACACTCCATACCAGCCAGTTAACACCATCTCAACCTAGGAGTAGCATGTAACTGGGGATGCTTTCAGTGACATGGCAATCTTGTCAGCATTGATGTCAATATGAATAGTGCAATTTGCAGACAAAACCTCGTCTGGAATACTTTTCCTGGATTTATTTGAATAGCTACTGACTGGAGCTGCATTGCGGACCAGAATTTGTGAACCCTCCAACATACCAGGATTTCAGTTCCTAAACTCTGTATGAGGACTGTGGCATAATGCCACTGTCATTGCACCAATTCCCACTATACTAGACCATCACTCTGAATCTATATTGTGATACATCAGTTTGTACAATAGTAATTTTGATAATGTGGTTCCAACTGCACTGGAGCAACTGGCTGCTTTCAATTAGTCACTGGTAAAGTCCTTGGTATTGTTCCAGCCCACATTTTCATGATACCTGACCCAGACCTCTGAGCAACACCTGTAACTGCCTTCCTAGTCAGGAGTCACAGTGGCATGAAGTCAGGGTTGCTTTTTAGATAAGGCCCATATGTATTTGAATAGGCACCATGTCCAATTTACTAATGTACAGGTGGTGTTTGATTGAAAACTGAAAATCATGAGTGTTGTAGTCAGCTATCCTGGCTCATGTAACAATGCTTTTATCCTGTCAATCATCCCTCCATGATAAATTTTAGGCGGGACAAATGCCAGAGGGATGACTGCTGTGAAAGTACACATTACACTGGTCCTTTAAAGGCAAGTCACATTCCTGTATGATTGTTAATGTATAACACCATTCACCTGCTATTGTTTCTTGGCCTTATCGGTGATTCTGGCTGTGGCTGTTGCTCCTGGCTTGTGACTTTGTTGTCACGCCTGGATTCTCTTGCTAAACATAAGTATAACGATGCACGCAAAGCCACTAGATCTGTGATAGAACACACTTTAGACCTGTGATAGAACACACTTTTGGCATACTAAAATCTAGGTTCCGGTGCCTGAAAAAATCTGGTGACAGTTTATTATACTCACCATCTAGTGTCTGACATATTGCTCAGCTGCTGCGTATTGTATAATCCGGCAATGGGGCAACCTGCACCACCTGATATGCAATACACAGTGAGCAGGCAGGGGAATTTTTACCAACAGGTAACTCTCTGAGTACAGAAAGACACCCCAAACTCCTGGAGCAAACTCCAGCAACAAGTTATTTCCAAACTCCACCAGTGCAAACTCCAACAATAGAAACCCACTAAAATGCACGTGTACTGATCAGTGTAGAGCATATTTATACAGATTCGGTGGTGACACAGTAGCATGTGATGGCTTCTACCAATGAGAAATTAAAGGAAGTGTTTTCCAAGTTCAGTTGTGTTTAATCATATTTGCATGTGCATTTCAGTTTAAAGTATGTTGCAAAAATACAGTCCGGCAGAGTTCACTTCATGACTAAACACAATGGGTTAGACTCAGATGTGTCTTGTTACATCTTTGCCGATTGTGCTACAAACGTGTACACGCATCAAGCCACGTGATTACCTACAGCAGCATAGACTACGCTATGACGTGCACTGTGGCGGCTCGAACGCGAACGCAGTGCGCGTATCCACTCGTGGGCACACGCCTTGTGCCATGCGTGGTGCGATTTGCTGCGTATGCAGCAAAGCTGTAGCAGGACACATCTGTAGGCAGACACGATTATTAGTAACTCCGTGATTTCAGTCTCGACCTAATATGATTCTTAGTAAATTTACCCTTTAGGCAGTGGCCAAAATTTGGTTTATAGCATATTAAGCAACTGGAAGATCAATGTCTAATCCTGAAAACATTGACACAATTATGTTTTTGTGCTATTTCTATATCTTTTTAAATATTTAGTCTGAATTTACAGCAGATGGAAATTTGCATGGTCAATAAATTGAAGGAGTTACTAATTTATGATTACCAATAGATATCGTGCATGTGCTCCCAATCTAAAGACCTTTTCAAAGATCACTATGATATTTTTAGAACTAAAAAGCAAATCATTTCTCTTTTTCTTTGTCCATCTTGATAAATCACTGTCCATCTGACATTAATCTGAAGACCAATAATTGCCTGATGTCAGGTGCAATTTAATTCTCCAAAAATAATGGTATTTGCTCTATTGTGTTCTTTGCAAGCATACTGTAGTCTCATTTTATCATATCTTTTTAAGAAGCTTCATATTGCAGGCACCCGTTAAATGACCAGTTGGGCATATTGCAACAGTCAAAGGTATTTAGTATTTTCTTTCCAAGGAGGTTTTCACCTTTTTGGAAATAAACCGACACAGATGTGTTCTCATACACCATGGCCAAAGTAGCGCCAAACAGTCCCTCTCGGCGCAAGTGCATTTTTGAGTCTGACTTGAAACTCAAAATGCATCATATTTGCACAAAGAAAACACCTGGAAGCGACAAAACTAAATAGCTAGATTGCACTGATCAATCTGATGTGTGACATTTGTACATCTGTGTGCAAACGAATCTGAGTCAGTATACAAAGTGTTACGACACAGCAGGTGCGTTTTTTATCATACCAAGTTCTATTGTGCTTCATCTACAACTTTGTATGTGTTTACAATGAATTCCTGTGCAGTTTAAGTCACAGCCCGACATCTCTAGTACACCTTGTGTGGTGTTTTGCTGCATCTGCTATGTGAATAAGAAGCAGAATTTAAAGAAAAGGTCGCTAAGATGCACAGCTCATCGGCCCTGTTGCCCTTCCTATAATCCGGCCCTGCTGTCTATAGAAATGAATGGGGAATTACTGATTGGCTGAGAGCTTATGACACAGAGCGAAGCCTGCACAAATCATACTGATCTATGCAGTGCTTTCCGCCCACCCACAAAGACGGAGCTGTTTGAGGGAAGAAACTGAAGAATTGGTCAAAGCCGTTGCAGCAGCATACACACTATTATGTTGGTTAGGTAATTAGCGGTCAAGTATCCTGATTTTTAAAAACTCCTGATTTTTTTTTAAAAACCTTTTGACCCAACCAGTTGTCTATGATTGGTTGAAAGCAGAGGTCAGATGAAAGTACTTCCAATGTCGGACCAACTAGTAGGTCGAGGGTCGGATTGAATGCTGATTGTACCCAGCTTTATAAAGATTTTATAAGTTTGAACAATATTGTCAGTGATATATAAAGCCATACAAAGCCAATCAGACAAATATCAAGATACTTCAGGGCAAAAGGTTATATATATTAAATTTGTATACCCAACAATGCAAATATTTAGAAGGTTATGAGTTTTAGTTTGGGACAAAAACCAATAAATTCATATCCAGTCTGTGATAATACATTAGTGGATGTAATATCATGGACCTGATGGTGCAACACCTGTTCATGATAATATATAACACCAATTGTTTCACTTAGCTCTGTGAAAGATGTCTTATATTCAGAAGCACGGTCCAATATGACTGTCGTAGGTCAAAAAAGTGGTGTATATTCCAGTGCTTAGAGTAAAGCAATTCAAATATAATTGCAACGTAATTGCAATTAAACAGGCTATAATATATTCACATGCATGCGTGATAACAGGTCCTTATGCAGTTTAAGGTACATTTCTCAAATGTTCTACTTATCAGTTTTGTAAAAAGATACTTTATAATACATGGTAAGTTCACATCTGACCATAGTCAATTCAAACAGATGGCATAAATTACTGCACTCATAATCTCAAGTGCCCATAATCGCTAATCAATTCCTTGTTTAAAAGAAAAAAAGGAGTATGTTCAAGCTCTCATTTTTTATGGGTTATATAATACACACTGTAGATGTTAATAATGACCAGCAGCAAAAAAAACCTCTATATGTTTGTGAACATACAGTAAAATGTATTCTTACACCCTGACCTAAATGGTCAGCATGTATTAACACAGAACAATGTTAATTTAGGATTATTTGGGATATAAGTATTAGTATCATGAAGTCTGATATGTGAAATAAAGAATTCTTGTATAGTACACAACAAATGTTTTATTTTCTAACACATAAAAGAGTATATAAATTCACAGTCAATACAATCTAAAAAATAGATTCAACCGGTTGTATTCATACAGTAAATCCATGGTATATATCTCTATACACACAATTATGTTAATCCTAAAAACTATATAAACCTAAACTGATTGTAAAGAGTAAAATCACTCTTAATAGCTGAATTCTTTTTTTTAGCTTTATAAAGATATTGTCCTCTTTATATCAATTAGATGTTAATTTTCACCTGGTCTCTCACTTTTCACCTGTCATTCCACTGGAGATAAAAGATGTAAGTGTGGACAGGATAAATGGTTGCTTTCAATGAATGACATATAATGATCTTCCGTTATAATATTAAATTCTCCAATTATATGGGGTGCTCGATCCCTGATAAGTGGCATGGAATGAATGTCCAGATGCTTAAAGATGGTGATTCAAAGGGAGCCGTATTCGCATGCCATGTTGCACAGATCTCCCCAAAAGTCCACAAATATATGGAGTTTGTAAATGTTTGTGAACAACAATGAAGCCGAGGCTTTGCTCTCACCTGCCGTCTGGCAATATAACTCCGCACATCAATCGCGTCCGACCATCTCTGTTAGGCCTCAAAGACCAGTGCCCGGTTGCAGTTTCCCAAGCACTTAATTAATCCACACGTAGGTCTGTATGTGTCCAGCAGCTGACCCCTGTCTCAATGGTCTCTACAGGGCAGCTGATATCCCCATTATGCAAAAAAAGGGGGATACAGTCTCGGCAGCAAATATTCCATTCCAATATGGGTATATACCCCAAAAGATACCAAGTCCATTGGTGGCAAAGCAGGTAAGTCCTCTAACTAGTTTCGTTACAACTTGGGAACTTTATCAAAGAGTCACATAAGTATAATTACAGACATATACTCCAATAACCAAAATGCAATGAGTATATTTTCCAGAAATTCTGGTCTAAGTAATTATTTGTAAAGGAGAGTGTGGCCTCCGATGATGAAGTATCCACCTCGCAGCGGTGGAAACGTGACACTGGAGCAATTCATCATTGCTCCGATGAGGGGACAGCTGCTCCGAAAAGCAGTTGTCCCCATAGTTAGTATTGCAGCTACAGAAGTAGCTGCATTACTTATCTGTTCCCCGTTGTCCCGGCTACGCATGCATGACCTCGGGTCACGCATGCGCTAAGCCACCAGGGGGGTAGTGAGGAGGTGGCGGAGGGATCCACTCGGATCCCTCTTCGCATCCCCGGAACTCCTTCCCATAGGAAGGAGCGGGGATCTGAGAACAAACGCTGTCTGAAGATGGCGCTTGTTCTCGGCAGCAAACTCCGAAAACTTTCAGTTTTTGGAGTTTGCTGAACACCAAGGGGGTCCTACCGAACCATTGATAATGGTTACTGGGCCATATATTGATGGTGAAAAGGCCCCTATATTACATAATTAAACCTCATTGTAGGAAGCACCGAGGATGCACTTTGCTGTAGCTTTTTATATACGTAATGACCTCATTTATATTTTTTTCAGTTAAAACATAAATTTGTCATTAAATGTTATTCTTAATTACCTCACTTTCAGGAAATGTGAGTATGCTTATCTACATCTATGATGTGTCTGACCACTGCATGTGAACACTTAACTCTAGTGACTCACAAATTTTTAGTGACCACATAGTGACAGTCATAATCTGAAAAAAAGACCAATATTAAATAGTGATGCACAAGCTACATTGAAAAAAAGATTTTGCCACAACAAAATTTAAATTTTTTTTTTTTTTAATTCAAAGTAGTATTTTGGTGCTAAACCCAAGTTTTGGGTAACTATCAGGTCAAATCAAAATAAAGATTACAAAAGTTTCTAAAAACGTAATAAAAATTAAAAAAACAATAGAATATTAAATGTAAAAATGTAACATACTGTACGTCATTGTAACATTGTAATTGATGTTATAACATTACACAGGTGTATTACATTAACCCAAACTTTACACACTTTGCTCATTGACTCCATTTTAGTGGATCACGCGTCATCGGTTATTTACCTCTAAATTGTGTATACATAACCCTCTTTGTTAGGGAGAGACAAAAAATGCAAAACGTAGATGAACGATTATGTATAGAGGCAGTCATTTGTGTAAGGTTACAAGACCATTGCACAGCGGCTGAGTGTACAGAGGTGGAAGATGTAATATATTACAGACTCACTACTTGGAGCAGGCTGCCCCCCCCTAAACTTTTCAGCCAAGAAGGTGAGGCATATACCAAGGTTTGGAGGCTTCTGTCAAGTGAGAATGATCAGAGACTTGTTTATTTAGAAATTAAATGTAGACCAGTGACAGCATTATCATCCCCACACTCTCATCCATTATTTTATTGCATATATACCCATGAGCCAAAACAGTCCCATTTGAAGTGAATGGTGTTGTATACGTCAGTCGGGGATTTAATAGTCGGCAAGCTTACATTGAGTACTCATAGATGACATGTTGAATGCTGAAGATACAGGGAGATGTAAATACCCCAATGATTTTGATAAGGGCCACATTATTATGGCCAGGTGACTGCTTCAAAACATTTATGAAACGGCAAAGCTTGTGGAGTGCTCAAGGTCAGCTGTGGTGTGTTTCTATCTGACAATGGTGTGAAGACCTCAAATCAGTACAGGGTGTTGGGAAGCCAAAACTCATTGAATCAAGAGGTCAATAAAGTTTATCCTGTCTCCTTATGAACCAACATAATGGCTACTGTGGCACAAATTGCAGAAAAGTTTAATGATGGTGATGGTAGTAAGGAGTCATGACATACAGTACATCAAACCCTGTGACGTGTGGGTCTGCGTAACCCCAGGCCAGTTAGAGTGCCCATGTTAACCCCTGTCCACAGTTGAAACCATCTAATGTTCTCAGAAATACATCTATATTGTATGGTGGTCACTGGGATGCTCTCTAAATTATATGGTGGTCATTGAGATTCTCTTTGAATTGCATGGTGGTCACTGAGATGCTCTCTGTGTTGTATGGTGACCACTGAAATTCCCTCTGTAATGTAAATAAAGGTCACCAAGATGCTCATTGTATTGTATAGAAATCTCTAGGCTGCTCTATAGCAGCCTAGAGATTGCTGCCCTTCTGCCCCACTGGAGGTTTCTGTCCTCCCTGAGCTCGTCTTACAGCTTAGATGGGAGGGGAGAAGGTGTTGTGTAATTTGGCAGTGATTTGTGGGGGCATATGATGGAAAAAGGATGGGATGATGGGACATTGGGAGACATAAAAACAAGGGTTGGGGGACACATCAGGAAGATAGGTAGGTACATATAGAGAGAAACAAGCACACATACTGGTTGGAGACAGGGAGACTACAACAAAGATGGTTAACACACAAAGGGAGAGCAGACACAGGATGGGACAAACATGAGAGGGATGGAGAAGGAATGCTGTTGGGCAGGGAGGAGAGGGAGGTGACCCTACTTACAGTAAAGTATGCCAAGACTCTGTGGCAGGGCCGGATTTCCCACAAGCAACCTAGACACTCGCAGAGGGGTCCGTGAATGGACCCCTTTACCCCAAGAAATCTAGCCAATCAAACTATCCTAGAGTCCTACTGCGGTGCCACTGTCTGCACTGTCTGACAGACTGTGCATAGGAGGGGAGGAGGGTCACCGCTTGCGGCCCACCGCCAAGCCCCATCCATCCCCAGTGCAGCAGCCTCTGCCACTGCCAGGCTTGCCAGTGCCACCAGCAGCAGGCGGCACCCAGCGAGGAGCAGGGGGACAGACAGAGGAAGACTGGCAGCCAGTCAGTCACTGGCTGAAACTGAGTGAGACAGTGAGAATCCGGCTCACAGTGAAGCCCAGCAGCCAGACAGGTAGGGTACTGTGTACACATTACTCTATAATGTAATATTCTCAATTACTCTTTAATATAGATTGAATTATGTCCTTTTTTTGCTGTGCAATCTGGTTTGAAGAGTTAATAATTATGGGCTGCAAGTCAATGTTGGTCCTTAAGACCATAGAGAGGTAATGTGAACAAGTAATTTAGGCATAAGCATTTTTAAGATCTTAATTTTGTTGATCGGTACAGTAGGGATGTTTTGTAGAAAAGAGAGAGGTGTTGTTATTTTGTTATGCCAATGTGGGTTGGCAGAGCTGGATTAAGGCCTGTGGAGGCCCCAGGGCAACTAAGTGGTGGGAGCCCCCTTCAAGCCACATGGAGCCTACCACCCTCCCTAAACTACACAAAGCCTAGCACCCCTTCTCCCAAGCCACACGGAGCCCCAGTGTCTCCACCCCCGCCCCTGATTACTCAGCTCCAGATTCCAGCAGAACTGCTGCCTAGTCCCCTCATCAGCATCACGGATGTGATGTGTGATGCTGATGAGGGGACTTGCGAGCCGCTATATGCAGGAGTGCTGTATGCAGGAGCACTGACTGTGTTGGTGCATGCAGCAGAACACAGAGCCGTGGCAGCTGAGCCTCCATCCAGGAACACGTGCCACTGGACACTTGTTCTCGGCAGGGTCACACCGACCCTGTGTGGGGGCTCCTCTGTGTGGGGGCCCCAGAGCGAACACATCTGTCGCTCCCCCCTCCCCTAATCAGGTAATGGAGTTTGCGCAAGGAAGTGGTATAGTGTAAATGGGAGCTCACAGGAAATGCATACTATTTTCCAATGGATATTTCAAAGAATACAATTGTACTATAATGTAATATGCTCAATTACTCTTTGATATAGATTGAATTATGTAGGATTATTATTTATGGTAGGTGGGGTCTGGTGGCTGGACAGGACTGCCTTATATTACAAGTATATATAATGATCATGATACTATTAGTGCATCAATTGAGGGTGATAGTATTTTTTATGTTAGTTACTTGTACTATAAGGTAGTCCTGTCCACTCCCCACCTACTATAAAAACTAAACACTAGTGTACTTTAAAAAAAAAAAAAGAAGTGGTGGAGGGGGTGCGCACCATTGTCTGGTCATGACTCATTACCATTGTTACACTAAGCTGAGCACACTGTGGTGTGGACATGCATTACTGTCCATGCCGACACCACAGCAACCACTGCTGTGACCGTCTAATCCTTATATCACTCTTTCAGATCAGGCTTATGTGTTGTATGTAATGGGTAATGGGGAGAGAACCCCCCACCACCACCTTTATAGCACAAAGAGTAAAAATTCTTAGGGTTCGGGTATTAGGGTTCATTTAGGGGTTTGGGTTTTGGTATTTGGGATAGGATATTAGGGTTGGTACAGCAGTTTGGGTTAGGGTATTAGGTATAGGGTTGGTGTAGTGGCTTGGGTTAGGGTATTAGGGATGGGGTATTAGGGTTGTTGTATCGGTTTGGGTTAGGGCTTTAGGGTTAGTTTTGGGGTTTGTGTTAGGGTATTATGGTATTTTTTTAGGGGTTTCGGTTAGGCTATTAGGGTTAGTTTTGGGTTAAGGTATTAGGGACAATATAGTGCTATGGATTGTTTGAGGAAGAGGGGCCCCAAACCTGTATCCTGCCTAGAGGTCTATATCCGGCTCTGCTCTCTGGGGTTTATGTATCAAGCAGTGAAAAGCATAAAGAAGTGGACCATAGCAACCAATCAGTTCCTACCTATTATTTTGTAGACAGTACTTGATAAATCCTACTTCAAAGCTGATTGGTTTCTATGGGCAACATCTCCAGTGGTCCACTTCTCCATGCTTTTCACTGCTTCATACATAAACCTCTGTGTTTAAGAAGCAGTGATGCAGAGGAGTAAAACTGAGACGTACAGGAAGGTGTGTGGATGTACAGTTGCACATTCAGCAGTTCAGATTGTGTAAATGGCCTGGCGCTGCTATCTAATGGTGGGTACACACCTGACAGATATATGTGCAGATCGAGTGAGCTGCAGATATATCTGCAGATGATGGTCGTTCATACACATCATCTGCTTGTGCCCCCGGGTCCAGGCGGCTGGGGGTGGGACCTGGCGGTCATGGGGCAGGACCCGGCGGCCGGTGGGTGGGTTGGGGGCGTGCCCCGCCCCCCTCCCCACGGCTGCTGCTGTGTGTGTGTGTACGGGAGGTCTGCAGACCACCCGTACACATCTGCCAATGGACAGATACTGTATGTCTGCAGACATATCTGTCCATCGGCTGTGCAGCACAGCCAAAGCGATATGTCTGTAAACAACGCAGTTCACAGACATCGTGTGTACACACTGGCCGACGAGCAGCAGATATATTGGCAAATCAATTGATCGACCAATATATCTGTCAGTGTGTACCCAGCTTAAGGCAACAGGCAAAGTTATCAGCCCCCCAAATTTTATTTGAGAATAGACCACAGGCGGCATTCCTGAAAGTACACTGAGGTGCCCTAAGGTGCAGTGGTTCCCAGTTTTGGAACCACTGCTATAATACATATTTTTATTAAAAATATTTACTAAAATGTATCCTTTTGACTAACCAAAAACAAACCAATTAAACAATTTGCAATGTATACCTAGAGTGTAAGATAACAAAGGACAACATACACATGTAAACCATGGTGCCATTAGATAAATATATTTGCCGCGCTGATACAGTACAATAGTGGCTGATGCTGGGTGAAGTGTCTGTGTGCAGAGCGCATTTTGAGTTTTTTTGCACTACACATGCTCTGGAAAGTAGCGTACACAATTATGGGTGATATAGAGTTGTATCCATTTTAGATGCATCGTAGGCACTGTTCAGTGAGGGAGTGCTGAGAGTGTGCCAGCAGAATTATGGGTTATATGGAGTTGGGCAGAAGCATAAATATACATGTTTTTCCTTTACAGGCATATCTTTTGAATCAGATAAGGCTGGTGCAGATGTGCCGGCTCTCTAAGATGCAAACGTTCGCTGTCGATGGTATGTTGTTCACAATGCGTTTCGCTCGCTTCGCATAGACAGCCCAGCTGATTGAGTGACATGGGAAGCCATTTGTAGGTGGTAACAGGGACTGGCCATTAAAAACGGGGGAGTGGAGGTGCAAACGCAGGCGTGCCTGGGCATCTCAACAGCATTTTAGAGGTGTGCATAAGTAAAAGACAACATCACAGTACACGTCACCTGGCTTGTTATTACACTGAAGTGCTCGCAGTGCTTGCAGCAGGGTATGGTCAACCTCAAGCACTGCGATCGCATCTGATGTTACCCGATGTACCGATGGTTGCATACACTTCCTGGACATGACGTGCACAAGTGGGCGTCGTAAAACATGCTGGTGGGTGTCTGCAGGGCTACCATCAGAAATTGTGGGGCCCGAGACTGACAAAATAGGCAGTGACCCCCATTGGTTATTAGATCTAGTCTCTGACCAGCTGCCCAGCTTTTTTTTACCCCACTTTACCCCCCCTCCCTATCATTAGACCCAGTCTCTCCCTAGCTTCATTTTCTCCCACTTTACACCCCCCCCCCCCCCCCCTCCTGTTTGAATCCAGTTTCTGGCCAGCTTTTTTTTTTTACCACTTTTTTTTACAGTCTCTGCCCAGCTGCCCCTTGTTTTTTCCAATTCACTACCTGCTCCCACTATTTGTTGAATCCAGGCTCTGCACAGCATTTTTCTTCCCCACTTTCTTCCCCCCCCCCCCCCCCCCCCACACTTTTTTCCTATGGTTATTAGAGCCAGTCCAGATTTTTTCCATTTACCTTATTTCCTTGAAGGAGGCTCCGGCTTCTTCTCTGCTTCTTCAAATCGGCGTGCGTAGCGACAATGCATTGCAGACGCTGCTCCTCTAGAACTGCGGATCCTCCGGCGTCTACCTCCAGTGGTGCAGAGTGACGTCATGACGTCACGCTCGCCGACTTCAAATCAAACTTTATTGACCATAGGGGCCGGGGCCGGTGCGGCAGTCTGTCATGTAGGTTGGCGGAGGAGCCGCTGTCTCCTCCATTTATGGGGACCGGGTTGGCGGGCAGTAGCAGCGGCGCTGGTGGCCAGGCTCCCTTTCTGCTGTTTAAGGGGTTAGTTCGGGCTGCAGGCTGTGGTGTGGCGGTAGGAGACGGCAGGCCCCCTCCCCTTCAGCCAGGGTCCGGGCCCGGGACTGTAGTCCCAGCAGTCCCCCCCTGATGGCGGCCCTGGGTGTCTGCATACTCTATGTGATCGCTCTCTTAAGAAATACTGGGCATGCTAATGCATTGCTGTGCGTTTGCACTGCTTACGCAATTTGCATACACATTGTGCGAGCGATCTTACACAGCAGGCAGACTGCCTAGTACATCGGCTGTGCTGGGATGGAATAATATACAGATACATTATCTGTGAAGATTAATGACTTGTCGGTGATCTATAATACTGTATACGAGCCATATAACTAGTGTTTGCCTATCTTTACATGTCAACAATTTCCTGGAAGTGACATTTCATATTGCTTATTAGAGAAATCAATACATCCACCAGCAATTTTATATTTTTCTCTGCAAAGTATCACAAGGGAATGTCCCCGTGCTAACCTGTTGCAATTTGGAACAAAGAAAATCTGATTTCATATATTGGATACATTTGTCTGTACTGGTGGATACAGACTATTAACTGTGTCATCACACTATAGACACAAGCGCTTGGAATCAAAATAACAACTAGAAACTTGTCCCAATTAGGGCAATAGACATTTGCTTTATTTCCGGACACAGAGATTTTTTGGGGGGTTATGGTCATAGATTTTACTGTATTGGATATATTGTATTTTATGTATGTGTATGTAACATTTTATAATACCTGATTAAATGTATTAATCGGACAGCGCCTCGGAACACTTTCCTATTTTTTCTGTCTCAGTTGTGTGCGGGTTGATATAATCCCCGCTCTGGTTTTCCGGGCAGCGGTCAGAATATTCCTATATATTACTCCTTAAGAGGTACAGCATCAGATTTTTAAGTTCCCTGAGCTTGCAAGCCGGCCAGCCTGAGTAAGCTGAGGCTTACTCAGCTGGCTGGCAGCCCAACGCCTTCCACCATCGCGCCCATCGACCACCGACGGTCGCGATGGTGATCCCAGCCTGCGACCTCTGTCGCAGTGCTGGGATCACAAGTGCAGCAGGGGGTGTTATACACCTGCATTTGCATAATAGCAGGGATCGCAATTGCAAAGCTGTCTGCGTGCACTACACACTACAGTATATGCCTGCGTGCAGCTTTGCAATTGCGATCCTTGCTGAATCAGGCCCATAGTCAGATTTTACAACCATGTATAAGTACACAAAGGTAAAATAATATTAAGTTAAACACAATCAGTTATAATTTTGCACCAGGGGTTGTAAACCAGCAAGTAATCTTTCTCAAAACAGGTACACAAGCTTCTTTTTTGTGGTCAGCATGGGATGTGTTTGCATGAAACTGCCTTTCTGTCATTTGACTTCACTTACACCCCCTCCAGCCTCCATTCTGACTCCCTAAGTGCAATGAATTGTAAGGGGGCCATTCAATCATACTTGCCAACTCTCCCTGATTTAGTAGCAATCTCCATGACTCCCTGAAGAGTCTATGTTATATGAAACACTAGATTGTTGTGGAGTTGATAAGTGCAAGGCACCCTGCTGCAATAAAGGAAGAGATGCCAACCTCACAACAATACCCAAAAACAAATATTTACTGTGCTGGTGTGTCTCAGTCAGAACAATAAATTACTTAATTAATAAGTCATTTATTAAATAATAAAAAAATATAAACACTTAATTAAATAAAAACATATGCATACAGTATATTAGTGACAAATAATATCATAAGTACTGTGTAGCAGCTTTGATAATAAGGTATCATCCAAAGGGTACATAGCAATCATTTTCATGGTGGACGGCGTCGGGCCGTTGATATTATTTGTCACTAATATACAGTAGGCAAGTATGGAATATTTTGTTGCATGGGTGGACATAATTAATGAGCAGCCAGTTTTGCAATTCAGTTGTTCTGGGCACTCATTAATTATCGCACTCTTCACGCCCTATTAGATGGGGTTTAGCCATGTAAAATGGCTAAACCTGTCTAAAGCCCTATTAGGGGGGAAGCAGTCGGGAAGCTGACGGACGTAATCCCGACCGCTGGCTTCCCGACTGTCTAATCCCGGCAAGGCACTAATGACAGGCGTCGATATCCCGCCTGTCATTAGACCTAAGCCAGGAGCCCAACACCCGTCTTACCGATCAAAGGACAGCCATGATGGGGGAGGGTTAGGTTAGGGGCTATTGGGGGGGACTTAGGGTTAGGCACCCCCCTGGGAGGATAGGTTTAGGCTAGGGGAAGGGGGGGTTAGGTTTAGGCACTTAGGGGGGGGATTAGGGTTAGGTACATGGGGGGGAGATTAGTGTTAGGCACCCCTAAGGGAGGATTAGGGTTAGGGGGGGAATTAGGTTAGCATACTTTAATGGATGATCGGGATTTCCTCCTCTGTCGGGCTGCCGCTGTCGGGATTAGAACCGCCGGCCATGCGGCTGGCGGTAAATCATACTGAATCCCTAAGTACAGTTAGGGCGCGCTAACCATGGGTTTCTCGCTAATTTTTGCTTGCACCCTCTGCAGAAATGCTGCCGCGCTCAGATGGAGCATCAATTGAATTGCTCCATTGGGCAACTTAAAAGAATAGCAACCGGCTAAACAATTGATTCGCCCCTTAAATGTGAGCATGGGACAGGATGCGTAATATTATTTGATATGAAGTTAAAAAAAACACAATTTGTGGGGAAAAAAGTACAAATTGTGTTTACAACCAACTCTACATGAACCTCAAATAAAGCTCCTGAACATAGAGATCTGTTCCATCAGTATAATGTTATCTGAAAAGAACGTCATAATGCAAACCTGGATCCTGGTACAGAGGGCCTAATTCTGACCCGCTCGCAAGCGGGTCTGAATTAGGGAGGCCGCTCCAAACAGTAAGAGGGACGGCCCTGATTCAGAGCGAGCGCTCTGTCAGAGCGTCCGGCTCTGAATCAGGGCCAGAATACACAAATAAAGACTAATGTAAGATAAAACCAGGGGTGGATTTGGAACTGAAAGGGGTCTCTTGTAGAGAAATGAACTAAGCAAGGCATTGCCAAAAGTAGGCAAAGATAAAAAATAAATATTTCCTAGCAGTGTAAAAAGAGAAATCACATTGCCTCGGCCTACCTGTGCTCAAAACTAAAAGCATCATAGGGCCATATTCAGAGATGGTTGGTAATGCAGCTGCGGTCGCAGACACTCTCACAATAGCAGTTGCGGCAGTATGCTAATCTAAGCCTTACTTTTGTGCTTCATGGTGCAATGGAGAATATGAGCACTGAGATGCCCACTTTCAGGCTGCGAGATCTATGCATTTGCGATGGGGACTTTAAGCACACCAACATCAATGCAAGATCAGTTGCACCATCAACATTTGCAGTTGCCTAGGGTCTACACTAGCTACTTTCCAACTAAACATGGCCTCTGAAGCATTGTGTGCAGAGTATCCTAATGACCATTAGATAGTAAAGAAAGCATATATGTGATGTCTGTACAATACCGAGACCATCCTAGTGACTGATATACAATACAGAGATAAACATACTGTAGTAGCAGATATTCAATACAAAGAGCATTCTAGTGACCATGATACAATATGATTAGCGTACCAGTGACTACCATACAATATAGAGAGCATCTTAATGACTGCTATACACTACTGAGAGCTCTCTAGTGACTAATTAGAGTAATCTCTGACAACACTCAGGCCCCATAACCTATTGGCAGAGTATAGAATTAACACAATGATGGAGATCTGGGCACTGAGCCAATGACCTGTCAGAGGAGTGTAAAGTATGAGCAGACGTGCTGGGTACAGTAGTCCTCCAGACAGATTGCTACAGTATGCCAGGATACAATATACTTGGCCAAGGTAAATGTGGTTTTGAATATGTAACGCGGTTGTTGGTGTTGATAAAGTTTAGTCCACACATGGTACAGCTTAACCAGTTCTTAGATTTATTGAATCAGGTAAAACAACAAGTTGCCATAGACACAGGGATATCACAGGTGTAACAGCTGTATGTATTTTTCCCAGGTTTGAGGATTGGTTTAATTAGCGCTTCTAACTTAGTAGGAGGCAAAATCCGACCAGATACAGTTGGACAGAAAATATCTAGGCGTTTGGAATAAAAAAAGTTGAAATTTTTATATAGTTATTTCTTCTTCTGTAACATGGGCTTCAAGTTAGTCCATAAAGTGGGTCATTTAGGTACATTTATTGCTTTTACATATTTTCTTCATTTATGGTCAGTATAACTTGCCTGTGAGGGATCCGGTCAATATCCCGGCATATGGGACACCGGCGCTTAGAATACTGGCACTGGAATCCCATCACCTTTCAGAATCCCGGCACCGGCATCCTGAAGGTAGGTAGCGGGGTTAGGGGGAGAGTTAGGGTTATGGGTTAGGCACTAGTGGTAGGGTGAGGGTTAAGCACTAGAAGCAGAGTGTTAGTTTTAGGGTGTGGGGAGGGGGAGGTTAGGTTTAGGCACTATGAGGGGAGGTTATTTTTAGGCACCAGGGAGAGAGGGTTAGCGGTAGGGGAAAGCCTAGGAGATAGGAGTAGGAAATACCTACTTATAGGTGTCAGTATCCTAACCCTGCAGGCATTCCGGTGTGTTGCCTCCATTTTGTGGGAGTGCCGAAGCCATTGACTGCATTTTCCCACACAGGTTCACTCAGATAACCAATGCTGTGACCGATTGTCGCAATGTTGATCTGATGCTGCCTCTTCAGACGCAGCACTCAGATCTTAGATGCAGGCAATGGGCATCTTTTAACACTAGACACCATCTTCAGCATTACTGGGGGCATTGGCACTTCATAGGGGGGCCACTACTGGGGGCACTGGTGCTGCATAGGGGGGCCACTACTGGAGGCACTGGCACTGCATAGGGGGCACTACTGGGGGCATTGGCACTGCATAGGGTGGAACTACTGGGGCACTGCATAGGGGGGGCCACTACTGGGAGCATTATATAAGGGGCACTGCATGGGGGGACCACTACTGGAAGTATTATATAAGGGGCACTGCATAGGAGGGACCACTACTGGGGGTATCGAGTCAAGAAGCCGGCGGACCTAATCCCGACAGCCGGCTTTCCGACTGCTTAATCCCGGCAAGGGCTAAATAACAGGCGGGAGGTTAGGGTTAGGCACCCCTGGGGGGGATTTAGGGTTAGGCAACCCCCCCCAGGGGACTTAGGTTTAGGCAGCGGGGAAGGGGGGGTTAGGTTTAGGCACTTAGAGGGGGGATTAGAGCTAGGCACTGGGGAGGAAGGTTAGGCTTAGGCACCCCTAAGGGAGGGTTAGGGGATCGAATAGGTTAGTGAATACTTACCTGGGGACGATCGGGATTTTCATCCTTGTCGGGCTGCCGCTGTCGGGATTTGAACCGCCGGGTATGGGTCCGGCGTTAAATCATACCGATTCCCTACTGGGGGCACTATATAAGGGGCACTACTGGGGGCAATGTATAGGAGGACCACTACTGGGGGCACTGCATAAGGGAAACTACTACAGGGGGCACTGCATAGGGGGAACCATTACAGGGGGCACTGCTACTGGGGACATTGCATAAGGGGCACTACTACAGTGGGCATTGCAATAGGGGCATTACTACTGGGGGGATTAAGGTACATAGAAAGAAAGAAATGTTCCTAGGGTGACAAGAAACGGTGGTATATAGGGGCCCCAACAAGTTTGTTGCCCAGGGGCCCCCACAGACCTTAATCCAGCCCTGCCCATTGCTTATCGCGCTTGTCGCTCCCAAATGTACTGGCTTTAGATGCGTAAAGTGGCTAAACCCATCTAAAGTCTTGGTTAGAAAAAACTGACTTTTATGCTCACCACATCAGGATGGTGCGAGCAGAAAGCTGGGCACCCGAGACACTTGCGCTGGTTTGGAGAAACAA
The DNA here is from genome assembly GCA_031769625.1 of Taudactylus pleione. Classification (NCBI taxonomy): domain Eukaryota; kingdom Metazoa; phylum Chordata; class Amphibia; order Anura; family Myobatrachidae; genus Taudactylus; species Taudactylus pleione. The sequence continues at coordinate 9,862,133 of JAUIMM010000035.1, forward strand.
TTGAATACCTAAGTCGGGACGCCTTTACTAATGGGTGCTCAAACAACAATTGAGTCGCCCCCTAATAGTGCAATGTCAACAGCATGTAATAAATCCTATACTACAGGGGAAATACAATGTAAGCATCATATACTAAATCATGTTATAATAAATACCACACTACTAAGAAAATGGAAGGTTAGGACTATGTTACCCAATACAGTGATTCTGAGTCAGATAGGGATAGAAAAAAGGAAGATCCTGCACCAAACTCAAACATATAGTAAATAGCAGACAGCAGAAGCATCTCTATACTTTACCTTCTACCTGCCCTACCAGCTACTCTCTCACCTCCCGTTCTCTAGACTAGTGTCCCCACGGGAAATAAGCAGAAATAACTGGATTATAGGCACCAGATATCCCTTCCCCACATGAGTTCTTACCAATGCTCACACTACACTATACGTCTGTGAGATTATCAGGTTACTGATTATATGGGATTGCTATAATATCTGTTGTTCCGGCATTTATATGAAGTGATAACACCTGACATTGCTGAGACCTGAAAACCTGCCACTGCAAAGGCTGCTGACCTATATCATTAGAGATGCGGTTTGTTATCATATAACCTGACAAACCTGATATGCATATATGATCCAAAAAAAAGCAGGACACTGTGCTTCTTTGAAACTGTATGAGACTATCAAATATATGAAATAACATCACTGCTTGCAAAGGCGGGTATCCACTTCTAGGTATACAAACGAGAGCACGATTACGACATTGCAGTCGTGCTCTTGTTTGTATACAGTATATAGTGATGTGCCTAGACTGAACGTTCACTCGTTCAGTCCAGGCACATCCATCATCCCCGCACATGCTGAACCTGACTAGATCGTCAGGTTGACCAGCATGTACGGGTGATGTGGGATGTCGGAAGCGACCAGCGGACACGTGCAACGCTGGTCGCTTCCGACCAAAACATGCACGATGCATACGCGATTTGCAAGCGATTGCACGATAACTACGTCATTATCATGCAATCGCTTGGTTAAATCGCTAAGTGGATACCCCCCTTTAGAATTGTTTTTGTATGAAGCTATAAAGTGGAAATTATGTGCTATTTGTGTATTCTTGCCAACATATCGGACAATTTTGACTAGATGGAACTATATGTTAGTGATTTGTTCCAATACTATATGATAAGATGAAATTTGACACAAAGTAACACTATGTCAGACTACTGACACTGCTATTTACGTTTTACAGGATATGTTATTGTTGAGACCTGAAAACATGTCACTGCATTAAGCTATAAAAACATGACGTTATTGATTCTGTTGTTGCAAAATATGACAAAGCTGATTTATGTGTACACCATCTTGACAAGCAGGATCTTGTCTCTTTGAAACTGCATGAAACACTATCAAACAGGATAGGAATGATATCTTTGCCTGCTATTTATGATGTGCTACAGAAAATATGTTGTCTCTTTAAAAAAGAAATACGTGATAAAAAAATATATATGTTACTAGCAGGTGAGATATCTGACAACACTGTGCTATCGGATTAAGCTTACTAGTGTCCTAATTATCTTGCATCTTATTGGTTTTTTCATCGCTGTTTTCATTTTCTTTCATACATTTCTCTCAGGTCTTTAATGTATGTCATTGCTGTCTGGTTACTTGTGAAAATACATTATGTATTAACAAAGAAATTAACTATACGTGCCTATGTATCACCATACAAGAACACCTGCATTACAGGGTCGCCTACCCTCCCTATTTTAGCGGGAGGCTCACGATTTTTAATGAAGCCTCCTGCTGCCCTGCAAAGTGTGCATTAACTCCCAATTTTTTTTTTTAACCATTGGCTGCACATGTACGAGTCCAGGAATGTTGAGGATGGGGCCTGTATGGGACGTCATGACGTCACTATGCCTGACGCCATGTTACTTAAAGGCCGGTCACCGTGGGGATGTGGGTAGCGGTAGCCAGGGGCGCCGAGAGGGGGGGAGCGGGTACAAATTACCCGGGCTTGGGTTTCCTTGGGCGGCCCGGCAGGGGCCCAGGTCCAGCACCGCCCCTCCTCCCTTCTACACAGTGGCGTATCTATAATGGTTGCAGTGTGCGTGGGGTACACGGGTCCCCGGGTCCAGGGGGCCTCGTACCGCACACCATGCACCCATATTAGTTTAAACTTACCTGTCCGTGGTCCCGTGTCGGGTGTCAGCGCTGCTTAGAACACCAGAAAATGGCCGCCGTGGCCCAGAGTCTACTAATGCTCCAGTGGCTGGCTAGCCGCGTCAATCAGCTGCCGGCCACCGGTGAGAGAGGAGGGGGCCCCACACGGGGAGTGCACACGGGCCCCTTCCTCTCTTAAGACGCTCCTGCTTCTACATCACAGCAGCCCAGCACAGCGGCGCAGGTCGGCCCCCTCTCTGATCAGCAGCCGCCGTCACCAGACTGACAGCAGGCCAGAGATGTCAGTCTGGTGACTGGGCCGCCCCTGCAACATGCAGCACAGCCAGCACAGAGCACCACACATATCAGGGCTGGCTGTCCGTCATTGCTTCACAGTGGCTGGCATCTCCCAAGGGACCAGCCAACCTACCACTGAGCTCAAAGTGGACTGCACATATCAGCCCTTTTCATTCTGCTGACCTTCTCCATGCCTGAGTCACTGCCTGTGCCACCTCCCCTCACAATATGTATTGGGGGGATTACATTGGGGCACTGTGTATACTGGGGGGTAATATGGGGGCACTGTGTGTACTGGGTGGTAATGTGGGCCACTGTGTACTGGGGGCAATATGAGGGCACTGTGTGTACTGGGGGGTAATATGGAGGTGGTCTGTGTGCTGGGGGTAATTTGGGGCACTGTGTACTGGGGGTAATATGGAGGTGCTCTGTGTACTGGGGGTAATATGGGGAACTGTGTTTACTGGGGGGTAATATGGGGCACTGTGTGTACTGGGGGTAATATGAGGGTACTCTGTGTACAGGGAAGGTAATATGGGGCACTGTGTACTGGGGCTAATATGGAGGTGCTCTGTGTAGTGGGGGCTAATATAGGACAGTGGGGTAGATGTATTATAGCGGCACTTAACGTGCCGCTATAACGCTTCCCGCTTCGCCTCTTTACCGAGGCGAAGCAGGAAGCACTACCGATGACATGTAAGAACATCTCATCTCCCGGAGAGGGGGAGCGTTAACTCCCCCCTCTGGCGCTACCCGCTAGAGACAGCAGCGCATCAGCCTAGTGCTGATGCACTGTGTTTCTTCCCGGCCGGCTCCACTGAGCATGCGCGGGATCTCGCAAGTATCGCGAGATCCCCTCGTGGAGCCGGCAGCCGCCACAGCAGGGACAGCGCTGTCCCTGCTGTGGGGATAGGCTGGCGCCAGGTTGTAGCTGTCGATGACGACAGCTACAGCCGGCCGAATGGTCATGCGTTATGACCATTCATACATGGCCGTGCCGCTCGGCGCTGCTATCTTGTAGATAGCAGCGCCAATAATGACAGGGGTGCATAGCCGTGCGCTGATACCGTTTCTGGGCTTCGTACATCTCCCCCAGTGTGTATACAGGGGGTACTATGGGGACATTGCAACCATATATAAAAGGAACAACACATGATACATGATTGCCGGCTTTGACTATACAACCTCTGGTAATAGGCTACCTATAGAACAACTAGCTCTGGTGGTATGCTGCTCTTAGTACTATATTTTTCAACTGCCACTGCAGGACACGCCCTTGGGTGACAATAGACATGCCCATAGGTGAAGCTAGACACGCCCTTGGGTGACAATAGACATGCCCATAGGTGAAGCTAGATATGCCCTTTGGGAGGAACATGACACACCCCCTCACATTCTGCTGCCACCTGAAATCTCCCTGAAAGTAGTTTTCAAAAGTAGGCAAGTCTGCTGCATTATAGCATTGGTGTTAACAATTATTTTCGCCCATACACAGAGCAATATTGCGAAATTATCCCTATTATGATATGAGATTTATTTGCCTTATTGTTCTTTCAAAGAGGGTATTTATAAGGCTTTTCTGTGTGTCTCTTTGATCACCAGAAAAACGATTATATATATATTTTTTATTTTTTGATTATAATTCTTTTAAATGTATACCTAATAAATATATTATTTTAAACATAATTACTAATAAGATTGCCCCCAAAAAGAGTTTTTTTCCTTGGTTTTGCTCTCTTGTCAAAACCTACCTGTATGCAGGGGAGTAGAGAGAGTGGTCCCAGTGGAGCATGTGCTCCGGGCGTCAAAATGGACAAAGGGCGCCATTCAGGTCTCCAGAATTCATGGGGCGCTGCACAGTATGACGGCCACCGGTTAGTTTTATCTCGGTTTGTTTGCTCTATATCCTAAATAAGTTACAGATCTGAGATCCGTTTCTACATTTCATGTTCCTTCAAGCTCCACAGATTGCCGGCCCTCCACTCCCCTCCTCTGTGATCATCTTCTGTCACCTCCCCTATCCTTTCAGATTGATTACATTCACTTCTCACCTCTTTAATTCTTTCCCCTCTCTATCCTGTGATTGGCTCTTTGCCCCTGTCCACTCTTTTCTTATTGGCTTCTGTCACCTCCACTCTCTAATCAACTCTTTGTCCCTCCCCTCTCCTTTCTTATTGGCTCCTGTCACCTCCCCTCTCCTCTCCTTTTCTTATTGGCAGGTATGCGTTTAAAAAAAAAAAAAGTCACTGCTTTGCTATATAAAGTAATGAGGTGTTCCTAGGTATGACCACAAAGTGTTATTTGAAAGGTCTTTTAAAAAATACTGTATTAGGAGACCTGAAATAATAATAATGGTGGCAGACAGAACATGATTAGTAGTACTCACATTAATATAGGTACAAGTATATTTGTGAAGTAGGAGCATAGCTGAGAATTGGAGCTTCCTATAGGTGTTCCCACTCCAGTGACAGCTACTCGGGGCAGTAATTGCAGTAATAAGCTCTGCACCCTGTGTAATCTCACTCTAGCTCATGTATCTGTCTATTTAAATTAAATGATCAGAATATATAATACAATCGCCTCTATTGACTAATAGTAATTCAAACGAGATAAAAGTCAAATCCTAAGTGCAGGACATAAATAAAGCTGTGACAAAGTAGCTACGCCTTAATATCACATAGTGTATCACCAAAGCATTCTATTCCCCCAATGGGACCTCAATGCCCAGCGTGATACTGCCTCTGTTTGCTGTTTTTCTCTTCACTTCAGTATTCCCCTACAGGCTGGCATTACCCCACTGGCACAGTTCAGTACAGGGAGGGGGGGGGGGGGGCACTACGACTTGCAGTTTCTACGGGCGCCATGGTTCCACGCTACTCCTCTGCCTGTATGAGTCAGATAGGGGTAGGTGAAGCAGCTGCTGTTTTATGTAATTGGTACTAGACAAGTAAACAACAACAAATTCATAAGCAGCTTGGTCAGTTGGCTAAACCAGGTCAAGAGGATGAAGCTGCATCTTAGTTGATATACAGGTAGTGGGTTAGTGTCATCACTGAAATCAAATATAACTTAATAATTATTGTGCCCGCAATAGGCTTCAATCCATAAGACTTACAGGGGCTAATTCAGCATTGCACGTATGCACTATGCTGAAAGCAGATTCCAGATTATGCGCAGGACCAGTTTTGTGCACGCAGCCCCTGCTATGCCTCAGCCTGATTTACAGACAGAGACATTTAAGGGGCATGGCTAGCTTTCCTGGAAACAGAGGCGTTTCGGACCAATTTTCCGAGAGTGGCAAGGTCAGGAGCTACATCCACGACGCAGTTTGCTGGCCTCACGAGCTGGCCAGACAGAGTAAGCTAAGGCTTACTCAGCTGGCTGGCAGCCCGGAGCCGTACACCATCGTGACTGATGGTGATCCCGGCTTGAGACCTCAGTCGCAGTGCTGGGATTGCAAATGCAGCAGGGGGTGTCATACAGAGGGTGTCATAAAGAGGGTGTCATACAGGGGGTGTCATACAGTGGATGTCATACACCTCCTGCTACATTTGCATATTAGAAAGGATGGAATTGCAATGCTGCTTGCATGCAGCTTTGCAATTCCGTCCTAAGCTGAATTACCCCCACAGTCCAAATACTACTATTTCAACACATATAACTGTTTATCAAGTAAATATCAATAAATCAATTGTTATCAGCAGTATCTAATTTAGACCCTGACTGCATGATCAACTATAGACCAGTATCAAACCTTCCTTTTCTTGGAAAGGTCATTGAGAAAGTGGTGGCAATGCAACTGGAAACCCACCTGTCTACCCATGATATTTATGATCCATTCCAGTCAGGATTCAGGAGAAGACATAGCACTGAAACAGCCCTGGTATGTGTGCTTAATGATCTTCTGATGGCAAGAGACAGAGGTGATTGTTCAATTTTAATCCTTCTGGATCTCTCAGCAGCATTTGATACTGTGGACCATGGGATTCTAATTGAGTGCCTGAAAAATTTCTGTGGACTGGATGGCACAGTCCTTAGATGGTTCAAATCATTTCTCACTGGCAGGTCACAGAGAGTTTCTTCTGGAGTAAACTCTTCATCACCAGTGCCACTTCCATGCAGTGTCCCACAGGGTTCTATACCCTCTCCCATGCTTTTTGCAGTATACATGCTACCATTGGGTGAAATAATCAGACGTCATGGCCTGGTCTACCACTGCTATGCAGATGATACACAACTGTACCTGTCCTTTGCTCCAGGTACAAAGGACCCAATAACAACCCTAAATGGCTGCCTAGCTGAGCTTCAGGAGTGGATGAATGCCAGTTGGCTGCGACTGAACCCTGATAAAACAGAGGTTCTTATGATAGGTCACAGGACAGGGCTACAGCATAGCCAACCAACAGGACTTACGCTTGTGGGTTCAGAATTACAAAACACTAAACATGTGCGGAATCTTGGTGTTGTCCTGGATAGTGGCTTGACACTTAAACATCGGGTATCAGCCACAATCAAATCCTCATTCTTTCATCTGAGGAACATAGCCAGAATCAAACACTTAATTCCCTCAGAAGATCTGCCTAAAGTCATACATGCATTTATATCATCACGCCTAGACTACCTCGGTCTCCCAGCAAAAGAATTACACCGCTTGCAGATGGTACAAAATGCAGCTGCCAGGCTATTAACCAACCAGCCCCAGTCCAGCCACATAACACCCATTCTCTACTCCCTTCACTGGCTGCCTGTCAGATGGCGAATTGCTTTCAAGATTTCATTAATAACTTACAAAGCCCTTCATGACCGAGGCCCAGGGTACCTGAAGCAGCTTCTGATTCCTTACTGTCCCACTTGATTACTGCGATCCGTTGACGAAGGACTATTAACAGTACCTAAAATCTCACGGAATTCGTCTGGGGGTCGAACTTTCAGTTTTGTGGCTCCAACCTTTTGGAACTCACTTCTCCGCACAGTTCGAGAGGCCTCCACTCTAGAATCCTTCAAAAATAGACTCAAGACTCACCTATTCACCCAAGCATTTCACTAATGTCCCTTGTTTAAGCTTATTTTGTATTTTGTACTGTAAATGTAAAGCACTTTGAGTCCTTTAGGAGAAAAGCGCTATATAAATAAAATTATTATTATTAAAATTATTATTGTTGCATTTTAGCACACTGACATGAATCCATCTATATCCAGAAGGGCAGTTAGCCTCTATGGGTCTCACTGCACTTTCAGATAGGAATGGGAATCATTTAATGTTTCATCAAAACCATTGGTCAGATTCTTCCGATGGCAGATGTTGAACCCTGCGATGGTGAGGATTCAATGTTTCCTCACCATTGCTAGCTTTCTCCCCAATATTATTTCCCAGATGTTTACCGATGTGTTTTTATTTTTTAACATTGTGTGGCTGCACTTGCTGCTGGTATCTGCACTAACTACGTAGTGCTTTGGGCTGCCGGCTGGCTCTCTAAGGGCCTGATTCAGAGCCACTCGTAAGCGGCCGCTCGTTCGTTTCCGACCGATGTTCGCACAACTGCGCATGCGTATGGATTATAATACGCATGCGCGAACCAGTCAGTGTGGCCGAAAATCGTGTGCTCGCTAAATAGCGAATGCCTGCTTTTTGAGTGACAGGAGGAGGCGTATGTGGGTGGTAACAGGGGAAGGTGCTTGAAAATGGGGAGTGGAGATCCGAACGCAGGTGTGCTTAAAGGTCAAAACGGGCGTTTTATGGGTGTGCATAATTAATACAGCAGCGTCATTGACCACGTCACTGGGTTATTTTATTGTCAGAACTGCTTGCAAGATTGTGGTAGGAAAAACCAACCACAAGAATAGCGAGCAGTTCATATGCTGGTCGATGTACTCGATTAATCTAATAAATAGCGGACATGACGTAGGATGCGAGCGGCCAGGGGGCGTAGTTATCCAAAAAACGACTGCAAGTTTTGTACGCTCGTTCAGACATAGAGGCGTGAACAGACCGCAAAGAGCGAACGGTTCATTTGAATAGCCACCCCCTTTTCCTGAACGACCGTCCGCAAATTGCGTCCGGCTCTGAATCAGGCCCTAAGTGTGATTCAGCTCTTCTCAAGCAGTACTGTATTCAATTAAATGGGGCTGTGTAAGTGCTGAGTAGTCAATCCTGATGGAGCATGTGTGTATGTCTGAGCAGGGAAATGAACCTTACATATACTCCTTTTACACTTGCAGCAATAACCCGGGTTATTGTGCAGTGTGAAAGGGCCAGGTTGAAATAAGCCAGGTTGAGAGACCCAACACTTCAACCCTGGTCACGAGAAGGGTTGAACACATGGGATTGTAATGCTGGCGGCTGTTTAGCCGCTGGTTCAACTCCCAACACTGTGAGCCCGACAGATGGAAATCTCAACAGCTTGAGGTAAGTACCCTAACCCTCCCCTCTCCCCCCCTAACTCTAACCCTCCTTTAGAGGTGCCTAACCCTAACCTCCCCTCCTTGTGCCTAACCCTAACCTGCCCCCAGGGGTGCCTAGACCTAACGCCCCCTCCCCGCACCCTAAACCTAACCCACCCGGGTGGGTGTCTAACCCTAACCTCCCCCCCATGGGTGCCTAGACCTAACCCCCCCTTCCCCTAGCCTAACCCTAACCCAGCCGGGGGGGTGCCTAACCCTAAGTCCTGCCGGGTGCCCTAACCTAACCCCCCTTCCTGCGGCTAACAGGATGGGCTCACCGTTCAACCCTAATTGTGATGCCGTGTGAACGGGTAACCCGGCTCGATGCGACCCGGGTCCCGTTGTCTGCATAGAAAGTGCTGGTGCTTGGAGAAGAGAACATCTCCAAGTGACGGCTTTATCATGTGATGCACTAATGCCAGGTCGGGCCGTCTGTCTGTAAGGGGTTTCAGCAGGGTCACACCCGGATTGGGTGCTTGAACATAATCCCGGGTGCGACCCACAATTCATATGGAAAAGCAGTAATAGAGAGTTCTGTTTTGAGCCCTGACAATAGTGCTGTTTCACAACACTAGGCAGGGCCGCAACTAGGGGGGGCTGGAGGTGCACGTGCAGCGGGGGAGCCGCTGTACCCAGTGCCAGTGACCTCCAGCCCGGTGCTGCAGAGAGGCTCCAAGCCGGACGGCCGCTGGTAATATTTATTACCAGCAGGCGCCCGGCTTCTTCTCTGCAGCGAAGCGGTGTAGCCGGAGGCTGGAGTTCTCTCCCGAACTCCAGCTTCCGGCTCTCCCCACGGGCACTATGGGGGAGACGTCATGACGTCTCCCCCATAGTTCCGAGGAGCAGCCGGCGGACCGGACGCGACGCTGGATGCAGAAGCAGGGTTCAAGGTAAGTATATATTTTTTTAATAAGCTGCACTACAGGGGCATGGGCTTTATCACAGGGGCATTACTATGGGGGCATTGGCATTACCACAGGGGCATTACTATGGGGCATGGGTATTACCACAGCGGCATTACTATGGGGGCATGGGCATTACCACAGGGATATTACTATGGGGGCATGGGCATTACCACAGGGGCATTACTATGGGGGCATGGGCATTACCACAGGGGCATTACTATTACCACAGGGGCATTATTATGGGGGCATGGGCATTACCACAGGGCATTACTATGGGGGCATGGGCATTACCACAGGGGCATTATTATGGGGGCATGGGCAATAAGGGGCATTACTAATGGGGCATGAGCACTACAGGGGCATTATAATGGGGGCATGGGCATTACCACAGGGGCATTACTATGGGGGCATGGGCATTACCACAAGGGCATTACTATGGGGGCATGGGCACTACAGGGGCATGAGCACTACAGAAGCATTACTATTGGGGCATGAGCACTACAGGGGCATGAGCCCTACAAGGGCATTACTATTGGGGCATGGGCACTACAGAGGCATTACCACAGGGGCATTATTATGGGTGCATTGGCATTACCACAGGGGCATTATAATGGGGGCATGGGCATTACCACAAGGGCATTAATATGGGAGCATGGGCTCTACAGGGGCATTACTATGGAGTATTAACATATGGGCATTACTATGGGGGCATTACAATATGGGCACTACTACAGGGGCATTGCTATGGGGCATTACTATGGGGACATTTTCATATGGGCACTACTACAGGGGCATTACTATATGGGCACTACTACAGGGGCATTACCTCAGGGGACATTACTATAGGGGCACTGCTGCAGGGGGAATTACCAGGGGGGGGCTCCAAATTACTGTCTTGCCCCTGGTGACAAAAATCCTAGTTCGGCCCTACACTAGGCATTTGTTGATTGGGTCAGGCCCCTTTGGGCTAGCTGTATGGACTGGAGTATGAATGAAGCTGGGTGGTTTAATCATGCTATTCCACTAGCAGGTTACTACTACCGTGTTTCCCCGATAATAAGACACTCTTATTTTTTGGGGGGTAAAAAAAACCTCTATATGGCTTATTTTCCGGGTAGGGCTTATTTTAATTAACATTGACAGCATCATGCCCTCAGTCCTGCTTTTATCCCCATCATGGCCTCAGTCCTGTTTTACAACTCTTTACTTACCATTATTTTTTTTCCTCTTTTTTTTGTTAGGGTTTATTTTCGGAGTAGGGCTTATTTCGGACCGTTTTTCAAAAGTAAGGGTAGGGCTTATTTTCGGGGTAGGTCTTATTATCGGGGAAACACGGTAGTAGCAGTAGAAGACTTACGTTAAAGATAAGGAACAGATACTGAGACTAGATGCTCATGTTAGTAGTATATTGGTAAATATGCAACAGATTGCAATAATATATTGGAGCCAGGTGCCAGATACTGGAAGAGTCTGTTAGAAATTCTGGAACTGGGTGCTATACCACAACAGAAGCAGGCTGCAGGATCTTTAGAATTAGGTGCTGGGTGCATAATTAAAGCAGGCTGCTGAATATAGTGGAACTGGGTGTTATAGCACATTAGAAGCAGGCTGCAGGAACACTAGAACTAGGTGCGAGAAGCACAATTGAGGCAGGCTGCAGATGTGTATCAGGACTGAGTGCGAGGAAGCAATACTAGTGCAAGTAACTGGAACAAGTGCAGAATGCTGTAAAGCAAATACTGAAGCAGGTAACTGGATTAGGTGCTGAATGCTGCAAAGCAAATACTGGAACAGGTTGTGAATGCTGTTAAGCAAATACTGAAGCAATTCTGGAACAGGTGCCGAATGCTGTAAAGCAAATACTGGAACATGTGCTGAATGCTGTGAAGCAAATACTGGAACAGGTGCTGAATGCTGTGAAACAAATACTAAAGCAGGTAACTGGAAAAGGTGCTGAATGCTGTTGGCAATACCATAGGCATATGGAGGGGGTTTTCCGTCTGCCTGGAAACCCCCCTCCCCAGCACACACCATGACCACAGTAGAAATATTAATATAATAGAATTTTACTAGTGCTACATATTCTTGTCAGTATCACAAATGAAATAATTAGCACCACCTGTGGATCTTTTAACATGTATCAGCCAGTAATAAATAACCTGTGCACCAACTAGGAGATCTGGAAAGCATGCACTGTTAGGGTTGCACATCTGATGCAACCAGTCAGAAGTGCCCACTAGACAGCTGCGGGAAGCTACTCTTCCAGCACCCTCCTACATCAGAGGGAACTGCTGATCCCTCTGCACCCGTGGCTGCCCTACTAGTGTGTCCCTCATCACTGCTGATGCAGTGCGGCTGCAGGCTCCAATGTATCCCGATCATTGTGGCCAGTGGTGATCGGGCAGCCTACATGCCCCTCCTCCCTGCAGCAGTTTTCAAGCAGTAGCCGCGGCGGGGGCCCGAGTCTGATGCAGCCCCCTTCCCTTTTACCTCTCAGCTGAGCAGCCCAGCTTACGCTGCTGTGTGCTGAGCTGCAAAGCGAGGCTCCTCTGCCTATGGGGAGGAGCGATCACCCAGATCGCCCCCCCCCCTGGATTTGCGCTGGGCTGAGGGCCTCACAGCGCCACCATCCCCAGCGCCATGCCTCCTGCGATTAGACCACACCCTCTTCACCTGAGCCAGCTTTTAATGTCCCTGGGCACACAGTAGGTCAGACCTTTCAGTTCTTGTGAAGGTACTCGTGGACTTATCTTTACTTTCTACTCACAGTTCTCTGCTATTGGGTCACATCCCCACAAAATAATATGGGAAACTGATGTTTCTGAACTAATGACAGAGAATATGAGTTTAAATGAAAGAAAATGCTCATAAGCTATTGTACATATTGTACTATGGGCCTGATTCAGATAAGCACGCAAATGCCATCACAACTGCAGTCTCTCACAGATCTCAATAACGAAAATATGCTAATGACTCCAGAGCTTACCCGAGCATAGGGACGCCCACTGCTGCCTTCTCATATCTGTCCGACGATATGCAACGGTGTTACCATTGGGAACATTGATGCAGACAGGGCAGGCTCCAGGTGGTGTAGTGCCCTGTGTGATCATTGTTTGGCGCCCCCACACCGTGCAGTGTGCAGTTAAGCTGTACATGTCCCAAAAGAGGGTGTGGCCTAATTTCCATAGACCAAGCCCCTAGAATACACTATTTTGGGGGTGTGACCATATGGCATGCCTCCCGTTTAATGTCATGCTGGGGGCGAGCGTATACTACTGCCTATAGTGACCGTATAGCACTGCCTCCAGCCATCTCCCAGCACTGAATGGATGCCGTGCACATGCGCGTGGCATCCATTCAGCTTCACTGGCACTGCTCCTCTCTGCTTAGCAAAATAGAGATGCAGCATTGCAACCCAAGCTCCTGATCACTTGCCGGACACTTTGGCCTGTGGATGGAACAGCAGGGCATTAAAAACGGGACTGTCCCACTGAATCGGGATGGTTGGGAGGACTGCTCCTCTATGGGATAGCGTCCCTGTTTGGCCGCACTGTTTGAACAGCCCTAGAACCGGTCTTGGACACAGATCTGGCAACCACGCAGTTTCTGAGTAAGTCTGACCTGTCTCAAACACTGTGGCTCTTCTGATGCGCTGAGATCTGATGCTGCAAATTAGATCTCAGTGGCTAATTTATGCACAGCCATGAAACAAAGTTTAAACGTTCCTGACACTCCCTGTGCTTGCCTAGCTACCACTGTTACCTCTCCCAAATGCTGACTACCTGTCACTCACTATGAGAGTGAATCCTTTGCGGGAGCGTAATCGCAAATAAATTACAACTTTCATGCATGCGCAATGGCTAATAATCGCTCATTCAGGGCAAACATCGGCATATGCATGCGGATCTGATCAGGCCCTAAATTCCATCTAGATTAGGCCATACTTGCCGACATTCAGCTCCCTCCTTCATACAAAATAGATTTCCCTTGCATCTCAACAATATATCATGTCCCCACATTGTCTGCAATACAGTTTATTAGCTAAAAAATTCATGCAACATATGAATGGAGAGAAATTAGCAATTCTGGAACAGAAAGCATTTGTAGAGGAAAAAAGTGTACATTTTTTCCACTGAAACTACTAATTTCTCTCTTTAGGTAAAAATTTTAACTTTCATTTCCCAGGAAATATTTTTTTCTTCTTGATTTGTGGTGTGCATATGAAAGGTCACTCAAATTCCCAATGACCATGGGGGAGAAATATATTGAACTGAAATTGACATTTTATAAATGAACTTAATTTTGTACATTCAGTAGATGGTTGTGTTGTCTTCACTGACAAAACAACTGAAATCCTGTTTTATAAGAGCTATGGAATGGAAAATAGATTTTTTACTTTACTCTAATATATTCCATCCAGAACTAACTCTAATATATTCCATCCAGAACTTACTATTTGTAGTAAGTAATAATTAACAATTTTGGGGAGGGATGCTCTAAGCTCTGGAAAGTGATAAATTGGAGAATGATAAACTACCAGCCACTCAGCTTCTTACTGTCATGTTACTGGCTGACAGTTAGGAGCTGATTGATTGGTACTTTAACACTCTCTTAGTACATCTGGCCCATGTGCTAAAAAAGCAAGTGTATTATGATAAACTAGATCAGTTAGTTCACGAATTGAGGAGAAAACTAAATACACAAATCTACTTAAATTGATCATGGGGATCCCTGCTTTCAATTTGTATGGCCCCCTATTATTGTCTGGTGATCATCATACGGTCAAAGTTACCCTGCGCTATGAAAAACTACATGCCCACTCACCCCCATAATGACACTGGCAACTGTGTGGGCACCCATATATGAAAGCAGGGAGTCTGCGCTTTCAATTATGTAGCAATTGTCTGGTGATCACCTCTGATCACCAAACAATATTACCCCATGCAACAAAAAATAGACTTTTCCTGTATATGGGTGGGAGGACATACAGAACGGAGGGGTGCCAGTGGAGCGGAGGACGCAGACTGCCAGGGGCTGTGCATTATAGCACTGCATGGAAGATGAGGAGAGTGATGTGCGGTCTTTTAAGTTAAAAGGCTGCACATTACAGCTCTACCTCCGTGCAGTGCTGGGACTGTGCAGCCTATTGCTATAATGGACAGCCCTTGCCTCCTGCTCCACTGTAGAGCCGCCTACTCCTCTATGGTGGTCTCGCCCTCCCCTTCTTCTGCCCCACCTCTGCCCAGCAACAGGTAAGTTGGAAAGGAGGGAACATCAAAATTAAATCATAACTTGCCTCCCAACATAAGGTTCTGATGTCCCTGTCTATAAATGTGGGGACACCCACATATAAGAGAAGGGGTTTCCTCTTCCATATTATGTGACCCCATTAGTAGCTATTGTCTGGTGATCACCTGTGATTATGAGATATTAATGCCCAGCGCTACAGAAAAAAACTCTTTGCTAGATTGGGGAAGGGTGCATTGTTCCCTATCTCCCCAATAATGACCTGCACACACATGTGGCACCCTGTCTTGAAGATTCTCCTTGTTCAAACAATGTGTGTAGTTATTGTGATCACCAGACAGTAACTGAAACAGTTTACAAAAAAAAAATCAAATTTTCTATAGATGGGTATAAAGCCCATATCTCCCCCATCTTGTATGAAATAAAAAAATGTGATCACTCATGTAGGGAAAGCTTATGGGACACAGCAGCATGGGGAGGAGAGAGGACACGGGTGGGGGACGGCTGACAGGGTGGCACACAGCAGCAGGGGGAGAGATGACAGAGGGGACCAGGTATGCTGAGGCTTGTTGGAAGGGCCTGGCGGGGGCCCAGGTCCGCTGCCTCCCTCCCTCCCCCCTTTACTGTGTTCTGGGCTGCAGTGGGACCAAACAGTCTCCTCTTCTCTGCATGTGCAGGGGTGGGGGAGAAGTGATCACACTGATCGCGCCCACTCCTGGATTTGCCCCTGGCTGAAAGGCTCACAACGCCACCCCATAATTTTTTTTCTAAGGGGGAGTGGCCACACCTCCAGCTATTAGACCACATTAGGCCACTATTATAGCCCCCATACACATACACGATTTCTGGACGATTACATGATTTTCAAGCAATCATAAGATGGATCTTGTGAAAATCGTGTCTTTTTTTAGTAACACGATCCGATGCGCACTCCCGCTGTTCATACAATCGTGTCTTCTGATCATATGTGCAGCACATCTTGCCCGTCGTATCCGTATGAGGATCGTGCCGTTTATTTTGTTCATGCGATCCATCATGTGGCATTTCAAGTAATTTCAATGACTGTTTCCCTGATGAGCCTGTGAGACAAATGATCAATCTTACGACTGATCCTGTGCTAGAAAAACAACAACCATGCTGCAGGGACTGCCAGGGAGCTCCGAGTGAATCGTAGGGAAAACGTACCATTCATCTGATCTTATGCTGGTCGTTTAGGTGTATGGGCCCTATTAGTCTACGGCTGCGGCGTGGGGAGGGCCCTGATACTGGCAGCGGGGAAATCCATAAGGCATGACAGGTGTAGGAGGAAAAGTATCACTTTTCCAAAAAGCTGACTCCGCAAAAAGAGCAGCTTTTCAGAAGTTATACTTTAGGCAGAAGCATGGTGAATGCCTCCAAATCGCGAGTTTAAATTATAATTATCACAAGTGATAATTATGTAATGATGAATAGACCCCTTAATGCGGTAGGTTGTCAAGTTTTTTAAATGTTAGGTCTTGCTGGGCCACCATATTCTCCCTACATATAAATCGAAACAGCAAAAAATTGGAGGAAAAAAATGCATTTTTATTTTATGTATAGTTTTTTTTGTCTAATCACAGTTACTTTTTGGGAAATGTGGTTTATTGGCAAAACATGAACCATAAAGTATTTGTTTATGATGTTTATAATACAGGGGGAAAAAAATGTGCTTTTGGCTCTCTTTCCTGAAATTGCAATAAAATGATAAAAATACATTATTTTGGCCATTTGGGTTAAATGTTTTTGACGTACTAGACTGATTAAAAAGACTAATGGTATTTTCTAAAAAATAAAAACAAGGTAACATTGTGTGGGTACCGCATAAAAAAGTCAATGGTGGGACCGATGATGCGATGATACTGGTGTGTTTACAAACTTCATTGTAAATGCACAGACCAGGCAGCCTGAGAATGGGCATCTCACCACTAGTACACTCCATTGCACCATCAAGCACAAAAGAAAGGCTGAGATTAGCATTTGCAAATGCCCGCCACACTATTGTGAGAGTGACTGTGAGCGTGACTGTACCAACCATCTTTGCATCTGTACATACCTATGTTGAGTGACTCTATCAACAGTGTAGTTGCATATATGATTTATAATGATGACATTTGACCTTTGCTGCAATTTTTGGCAGCCATGATTACACTGGTGCTTTAAATAACTGGCACTTATGATCCTAATATAAGGTTGTTGTCAGAGGTGGAATCAGGCCACACTGCTTCCAGGGTTGGGATCCCAGCAATTACAACCCTTACCCCTAAACCTAACCTCCCCCTAGAGCCTAAACCTAACCTCCCCCTCCCCCTCCCCCTCCCCACACCCTAAACCTAACCCTCCCCCCTTAGTGCCTAACCCTAAACATAACCCTCCCCTAACCCCCAATACTTACCTTGGGGATGCCGGCGGTCAGCATTCTGAAGCCAGGATCCCGGCGCTGTCGGATATTCTGGTGTAATACCTGGCAGCACCAGGCTTAAACTCCACCCCCGCAATTAAGGCCTGTCTCACAGCACTGTGTGATTAAGCCCCGATGCCGGTGACATCATCCGTCAATCACCAGGAGGGCTGTGTGAAGCAGACTGTACAGGGGGCATGGCATATCGGGTGATCAAGGAACGTGATTGCGCCTGGCACGGCTGCAGCCTGTGATCTCGGGGCCTGAGTCTATAAAGACTTCCTGGCGTTCTCGTGAATTGGGTGGCCATTTTAGGCTTGGGCCATGAGATGGGAGGAGGAAGGTCCCGAGGTACTTGGCTTTCAGGGGGGTGCATGCGCAGCTGCCACTAGCCACATCTTGTTTGTTCAATGGGAATAACCCTGTAAGGCGATAAGGGGCCCCATGCAAGAAGCCCCAGGTAATAAGGGGTCTTAGAGAGGCCCCTGGTTACAGACAAGGGGGGGAGTCACCTCTCCCCACAGAGCTGCAGGGGAACTGCAGATGAAGGGCAGCCCAACTGATAGCAGTAGCAGCTGAAGCCAGAGTGCCTGATAAGTTAGGAAAGTACTGCCTGATACCACAGTGGAAGATGAGAAATCTTCTGTGAAGAGACAGCCCATTTGTTGAGAGGGTGAGTGTCTGCATGATGCATAATGCTGGATCCCTGGTTGATAGCTCCTGGAGATTCGCCTCATAGTGAGGGAGTGGTCAGTGCAAGATGGCAGCATGGCTAGAGGGGAGTCCATGTGTTGAAGTAGAGAAGCCCAGCAGTGAAAGGGTTAATGGTCTGCATTAAGTTGCCAGCATGTCAGATGAAAGGTCCCTATATAGTGGGATGCCAACAGTAAAGCATCCTGAGACCATTCATGTGTGGTGTTGCTTCTTAGCCAAGGGAGTGGGCTCACTCACAATTTTGCCTAAGAACACAGCCATGAATAAAGAATGGTACCAAAACATCCTCCAAGAGCAACTTCTCCCAACCATCCAAGAACAGTTTGGTGATGTACAATGACTTTTCCAGCCTGATGGAGCGCCTTGCCATAAGGCAAAAGTGATAACTAAGTGGCTTGGGGAACAAAACATTGAAATTTTGGGTCCATGGCCAGGAAACTCCCCAGACCTTAATCCCATTGAGAACTTGTGGTCAATCCTCAAGAGGCGGGTGGACAAATAAAACCCCACAATTCTGACAAATTCCAAGCATTGATTAGGCAAGAATGGGCGGTCATCAGTCAGTATGTGGCCCAGAAGTTGATTGACAGCATGCCAGGGCGAATTGCAGAGGCATTGAAAAAGAAGGGTCAACACTGCAAATATTGACTCTGCATAAACTTAATGTAATTGTCAATAAAAGCCTTTGACACTTATGAAATGCTTGTAATTTTACTTCAGTATACCATAGTAACATCTGACAAAAAGGTCTAAAAATACTGAAGCAGCAAACTTTGTGAAAACCAATACTTGTGTCATTCTCAAAACTTTTGGCCACGGCTGTACTATGTGCCTTCAGTGTGTTTTTGGACTGTGAGAGGAAAGCAAAGTACTCAGTAAAATCCATGTGAACATTGGCAGAACATACATCTCCACACAGATAGTTCCCCTCTTTGGTATCAAACCCATGATCTTAGTGCTGTGCTTCCCAAACAAAGGGAGTGGAAGACAGATAAACCTCTTTATTCCCAAATATCAATTCATGTCAGTCAATAAACGTTAAAGAAAATTAATCTCTCAGAATAGGTTAATGACCTTTCCTTCACTTGAGTAATTTCATACATAGGATTCCACCACGTATAGTCCAGGTACAAACATTATAACTTATATTACAAATGTACAGGAAACAGAAGTCACATGTACTTCACTCTTTGGTCGAAAGCTGCCAGTGGTTTTCAGAGTCAAAGGTCCTAAACGTGCCTGACCTCTGCTAATAAATAGTTATTTAAGTGTTTTTGTGTATAACATATAGTATATTACAGCTGGTGTTTGTAAAATACTGAAGCAGTAAAAAAATTAAATAATGGTTTGTAATAGTGAATTCATCATCTGATTTCCATTATCCAAGGCATCACCTGTAAGTAAGAACAAGGAAATGAATACCTTACTATATTTAGATATTAAGCCTGCCTACACTTAATCCCTATATCTTTGCAGTCTAGGGCAGAGGTTTCCTAACGCAGTCCTCAAGGCTCCCCAACAGTTCAGGTTTTAGAGATATCCATGGTTGAGCACACGTGGTTAACTCAAACTGACTGAGGTACTAATGAAGTCTCCTGAGCTTAATCAAGGATATCTCTAAAATCTGAACTGTTGGGGAACCTTGAAGACCACGTTTGGTAACCTCTGGTCTAGGGGGTAAATTTACTAAGCATCGTGTCTGTGTGAGATGCAATTCACGAGCAAATTTGCCCTGTTTTTCAAACACAGAGATTTACTAAAGGCAAACGTAGGTGACAAAACATGAATCCCTCCGAAAAATAAGTTTGAAAACACAAATAGAAGTAAATACACCATTGTTCAAAGTTGCAAGTACTTTCCATAGACAGGAAAACAACACGGGCATTTACAAAAAATTGTGTCTGCTAACACAATTGTATATGGAACAAACTGTGGTCAAATTAGAAGTTAAAAATGTACCCCTCTTGAGCATCGTGTTTAGCAGAAGCATGTACATATCAGTGTGATGTGTGCATGCATCTGAGTATAATAAAGGCATTAAATGGTTACATTTAAAAAAATTATGTGGGGTCCAATCCCAAGAGTATGACCAGTACCAGGCACTTTGAGATGGCCCTAGTTCTGAAAATACGGGAAATAATTGCACAGGGGTCCCCTGTATTTTAAACACTAACTCTGGGCTCTTTGAGCCAGTCCTGATTCTAAAAATATAGGGAAAAATTGCATATGGTTCCCCCGTATTTTAAGAACCAGCTCTGTGCTCAAATAGCAGGTGGGTAATGCCATAGCCACGGGACTCTCTTGAAAGGATCATCACGGCCAAAGCATTAACTCCCCTCCAACTAGTCAGCCCAGGCTGGGGATTCCCCTGTAAGCTGCAATACTGTGACGTAACGTGAATAAGATGCACTACTGTGTCATGTAATGTCAATAAAAGGAAGTACTGTGATGTAAAGTGAATAAGATGCAGATGTTTAATACAATGTCAATAGCGGTTTAGAGTCTAATGCAGCTGGGTGGCATTAGAAGGGAGGGGGAAAGTGTGGCGCAATACATAAAGTTTAACAGTGTACTTTAAGAGTATTGAACCTGAAATTATCTCTCTTTATGAAAAACTGTCTGTGTGTCTTTACACCATGTGTCTTTACACTAGGGATGTGCAGGCTCGGATAGGTTCGAGTTTGCACGTTGAGTTCGGATTTTTCCCTCCAAAAAAACGGAACTCAGAAAGAGGCAAAACGTCATCTTGCATGGACGAACATCATCATTCCGAATGATGATGTTCGTCCATGCAAGATGACGTTTTGCCTCTTTCTGAGTTCCGTTTTTTTGGAGGGAAAAATCCGAACTCAACGTGCAAACTCGAACCTATCCGAGCCTGCACATCCCTAATTTACACCATGTAACTACAGTAACGAGTACAATATAATATCTATAGCGGTTTAGTCTTGACACAAAGTGATCATTTCAAGCAACGCCCCTGGAGCAGTGACTGTTTACATTGCCTGAACGTGATTGGCCAACCTCTCAGGGATCACCATCCATTTCCACAGTATTGTATTCAGTACTGTAGTTTTCATCCGTGGAGCATTCGCTACCCAGCGGTTAACCTGTGTATTGTATGGCGTGGATTTTATCGTGGCATACAGTGCACTGTGAAATGCTGTGACTGGGAAGCCACGCCATTATGCGTACTTACATGCCGCTGCAGGGAAGCCTGAATGCCATACTGTGAACAATTATGTAAGAGGTCACATCTGTACATCTTGTTTCAAGCTGAATACTAAGCTCCCTGAAATTCTGATTAAGGAAGACCTAATTAAGGACTGGTGGCAACACCTGTCCAATGATCAATTAGCTAATAATCTAAGCTGTCCTCTCCTTATAACAACAAAGCTGCCAGTAAGGTGGTATATGCTCCTGAGGAAAGTGCCAGGAGGCACAGAAAGAAACACTTTGAGCTGAGAGAGCCACCTGTGAGAGTTTGATCACGGCAGACTGATACATTGGCGCTACCTACAGCGGTCTACATTTACACTGACAGCTTTCTGGCAAAGTTCTCTGCACTGCAAGTACTCTCCCCATAGGGATCAAGTAGAGCTGGCCAGTATAGACTGGAATAAAAAGCCTTTAAACAAGGCTTGTGATACAGCCAAGCTAAAACCAGTGTCTTCTCAAAAGCTTCTCATACAGTCAGCGTGTGGACTGTCATCTGGATATTTCTTAACAGCAGCAGGCGCTGAACAAGGTTAATAGCCAGAATTACCAGCACCTGCAAACAAGGTACTTTTATTTATCTACAGTATATTGCTGGAAACACAGCTCCAGCCCTAAATATCTTTCCTTAATTTGCTCTCTGCACACTTGTGGAACAATCTCTATTACCACTTTGTCCCTCAAAAGACTCAAAAGAATATTAAAACCAGGAAACAATACTGGGTCAATATCATCCTGAATTATCTGGAGAGCTTATCATCGTTCTGCAGAACTCACAGTCTTGGTAGCAGCACTTGCAGTTACCTCACATTTTACCCGATTTTTTCTTACTGCTACTAGGAATTAAGGGCCTGATTCAGACCCACTCGCGAGCGACTGTCCGCTCGCAAGTGGGTCGATGGTCTGCACTGAGCATGCGCACGACGGAGGGAGCTCTGTCGTGCGCATGCGCCAGACGCGACGAGCGAAGGAAAGTCCTTCGCTCATTGTGTCTGATCAAAGGGGGCGTCTGTCGATGTTGATTGACAGCACGCCCCCTTTGGTGGGCGTGCCGGGGGCGTGCCTCCCTGACGGGGGTGTTCCCAAGGGAACACCCTTGGGAACACCCCCGTCGCGGCCATCAAACTGCACGCTCGTATAGGCTGTGGGTGGTGACCACAGCTATACGAGCGTCCAGGAGGACGCTCCAGAGTTATGGAGGGCGGCCCTCATTCAGAGCGTGCGCTCTGCTCAGAGCGTACGGCTCTGAATGAGGGCCTAAGTAATTTCAGGAATAAACACTATTATCTATGAATACTTTATATGTATTACTGTATGTGTGTACATTCAGCACAGTCTCAATAAAAAAAATCAGACTAATACAAATTAGATCAGGCATGGTTGCCTGATCCAAGCAAACAAACTAGGGGGAAGGTCGAAACATAAAAAAAATAACTAACAGGACATAAAATAATCAGAGGATCACATAACAATTGTTTGCTCTCATACCACTGGTTAGAATGAAAACATTTAAATTGCCCGGACAATGAGGTACCATACATTTACTAAGAATCCTGTTGGATTGAGATGTTAATCAGGAGTGTGTTTGGCCATTTTTTTACCACTCACAAATTTACTAAAGGCAAACGCGGGTGAGAAAGCTCTGCAAAACGCAGGTGTAAACGCAAATAGGAATAAATAGACCATCGACCAAATTCGCAGGTACTTAGGTTCCATAGACAGGAATAGAACACAGGAAGTTAACAAGAATCATGATTATACATACAGAAATATACACAGTCACATTTATTGGGGGTCCCCACCTCCCCTTGGATCCCTAGCCTGCGGTGACTAGTTTGGGGTGTTAATGCTTTGGCCAGGAGACCCGGTGAAAAAGGTCCACTGACTGTGATATTACACTCCGACTAGTTTGAGTCCGGTGCTGGTTTTAGAAATACGGGGAACCTCACACAATTTTTTCCCTGTATGTATAAAAACCAGTACCAGCTTGTAGAGCCCAGTGCTGGTTCATAAAATACGGGGGACCTTGACACATTTTGTCCCTTGTATTTTTAGAAACAGGACTGGCTCGTAGAGCCTGGGGCTTGTTATGCTTTTGGTGGGGGAACCATTTTCTATTCTTTTATACTATTTTTATACACAAAACACACATGCAGCCTGCATGTACAGTATGTCTCAGATATGTGCAGGCTGCATGTTTGGGTGTGACTGGCTGCAATCAGACACAGGGAGCACGGGGATAAACATGAACACATACACTATCGAAAAACACAATTCAGAAAAACACAATTCTTAGTAAATTTGAGTATTTCAGCTGTCAAAAGTCTCCCATGTTTCAGCGATACTATAAGTGTTTCAACTTGGGCCAGACATGATTCTTAGTAAATTAACCCAAATGAATCTACATATCTTAAAAATTGTTTGGCATGAAATGAAGGCATAAAGGGGGGGGGGGAGATAAGTTGACAGTATCTAAGTAGCACTACACCCATGGCCCATATTCAATTCCAGACATCATTTGCACCTATTGTAATTATCCCCGTATTCAATTACAAAGACTTTTCGCCGGTGCAAAATGTCTTTGTAAACAAACGGGAATGCATTTTTTCCAGCCTTTAGCTGACATAAAAAGTGCAGACTTGGGGTTTAGGGGTGCAAGCTTAAAAAAAATAGCCTGCACCCCTGGGAATGCCCCTTAATAACAATGTGTGTCAAAAAAAGTAATAAAAAAAATCGTGACACATAAAAAAATAATTTTAATTTTGGGGTTAAAAAAAAAAATGGGGAACCAAATCCTAAAGTAGCGAAAAAGATTCCAGAGGGGTTCCAAAGTATGCAGCAGGTGTTTTCTTCATTGCGGGTAGTAGCGGCAGGTGCATTTTTGAAGAATTTTTTTAAATCATTTTAGGGACTTAAAAATATGTTTGCACCCATTTTCATGTACCCCAAATTTGATGGGCATAGTTATTTCCCCCCCCAAAAAATCCTAAATGCTATTCTTTATCACTTCTTCACAGGCGCATTTATGCACCTGCCGCAGCTATTTAAAAACCTGACTTCCCTTTAGCAGGTAGAAACGGGGGTACCCATAGTGATCCCTGATGTCTGGACATCTTTAGGGGGGCCAAGGATGATTTCCCAAAAATTGACAGATTTTTCTGCCGCTTCAAGTTTCGCCGGGTCCCGTTTTCACGTCCATAGGAATTGAATACGGGGATAATCGGGCACACGTGAAATACTTTTCCGCCTTGAAAACAGGCGAAGGAGGCGAAAAATCCAGACTTTTCACTTCAAATTGAATACGGGCCCATGTCAGGAATCCGACACCAGCATCATAAGGTCCACATCAGTGGCGGGCTGGGCAAGGGAGGCAGGGTGCCATGTGCCCCCAAGGCTGCAGCGCCATGTGGGCCGCGGGCAGTCTGTGTCTGTGTGACACAGCTGCACCACGCGTGTAGCACTGACTGGACGGAGTTCGGTCAGCGCTACACAGTGACTAACACACAGCCGCCGGCTCCGGCAGCTGTGTGTTTGTTTTGAGTGGCAGCCAATGAGAGTCTGTCAGACTCTCACTGACTGCCGCTGCGCCCACTGCAGGACCGCTCCATCTTCCGGCTCCTGCAGTGGGTAATGCGAGAGACGACATGACGTCATATGACGTCTCTCCCATAATGCAGAGCGGCCTGGCCCGGGAGAACAGACGGAGAAGCGGATGGCGGCGGCGGGAGCGGGGATTCAGGTGTTTTTTTTTATTATTTATTATGTGTGTGTGTACTGTGGGGGGGGACCACTACTGGGGGCACAACAAGGGGGGGCTACTACTGGGGTCACTACAAGGGGGAGAACACTACTGGGGGCACTACAAGGGGGATTACTACTGGGGGCACAACAAGGGGGGATTACTACTGGGGGCATTACAAGGGGGGACTACTACTGGAGGCACTACAAGGGGGAGAGCACTACTGGGAGCACTACAAGGGGGGGCTGCTACTGGGGGTACTGCAAGGGGGATTACTACTGGGGGCACAACAAGGGGGGGGCTACTACTGGGGGCATTACAAAGGGGGGGACTACTTATTGGGGGCACTACAAGGGGGGGACTACTACTGGGGGCACTATAAGGGCGGGGACTACTACTGGGGGCACTACAAGGGGGGGACTACCACTGGGGGGCACTGCATGGGGGTACCACTACTGGGGGCACTATATAAGGGACTTACTGCTGGGGGGCACAACAAGGGGGGGCTACTACTGGGGGCATTACAAAGGGGGGGACTACTAGTGGGGGCACTACAAGGGGGGGACTACTACTGGGGGCACTATAAGGGCGGGGACTACTACTGGGGGCACTACAAGGGGGGGACTACCACTGGGGGCACCCTGGCTACACGCTACTCCTCTGCCAGGCCATCTGCATGCATTTGTCCCCCAGGCTAAAAGTTGCCAGCCAGCCCCTGGTCCACATTAAGAATGAATGGAAAGAATATAACTATTTTTGTGCTCATATACTATTGAGATATATAAAAATGCAACATTCCCATGAAATAAATCTATTATATTTTTTTCATTTTTTATTTTAAGGTTCTCAAAAATAGGGATGTAGTCACTATCACGGCAGTCGTGATGCCGGTGCCCAGAACATTTGGAATTTCCATACCATACAGTGATAGAGTACGTTAAAAGACTCTCAATTACACAGCAATAAAAATTTACAAGTAACGGCCTTGATAAACCACTTGCTGCAAGTTTTCTTAGGAAAAAAAGGCATTGGCGAGCCTTCCCAACTACTGATGAGATATGTGAAGATCATGATAGATCATCAGAGAAGTAATTCCCAGGAACTTAAATCCACTAAACCTCTCTAGCTCCGATCCATTCAAAAATAAGGGTCGTCGGGCAATTTTCCTAGTCCTAAAATTTCACCACCTCCTTGGTTTTCTAACTATTCAATAGCAGATTGTTATCCTCTACACACTTTACAAGTTGATCTACTACTTCTCTATAACTGTCCTCCTCCCCATCACTAATGAAACACACTATTGCTGTGTCATCTGCAAATTTTACAGTAGGATTAAATTCTGTACTTGACAAACAATCTGATGTGTACAAAGAGTATGAAAAAGGACTCAGTAGTCAACCTTGGGGAACTCCTGTATTCACAATAGTTGGAGACGAGAGCAAGTCACCTATCCTGACCGACTGCGAAAAGGTCAGTCAAGAAGTCCAACAACCAATTACAGATGGACACATCATAATCAATTGCCCGTAGTTTTGCAATTAGTATAGACAGTACAACAGTATTGAAAGCAGATCTGTAAACCACAAACAACAGTCTTGCATATGAATTCCTATTCGCTAGGTGGCATAACACCTTGTGGAGTACCATAAGTGTGGCATCCTTAGGTGATCTATTTGCTCTATATGCAAATTGATAACAATCAAAGTCCTCTGGGAATCCTGGAATCCCAACGGCTGGCATCCCGACGGTAAGTATTAGGGTTAGTGAGAGGGTTTGGTTTAGGGTTAGGGATGAGTGGGAGGTTTAGGGTTAGGCTGCGGGGGAGAGGGTTGTTGCTAGGTTGTGGGAGGGGAGGGTTAGGGTTAGGCTGCAGGGGGAGGTTTGGGGTTAGGTTGTGGGAGGGGAGGGTTAGGCTGTGGGAAAGGTGGGTTAGGGGGAGGGTTAGGGGTTAGGCTACTTACCTTCAGACATCAGTATTCTGACTGTGCCCTGTCGGTATTCTGACCGCCAGCATTCCGACTGCTAGGATCCCATACCCAACCTTCACAAATGTGTGGTCAAAATCTTGTAACATTCTTTTTTGTTTTGTTTTGTCTTGTTTTTATGTCTGAAAAATTCTGGGCCTAATGCATGCACAGCTGTGATTTATTTCAGATCTGCAGCTGCGTTAATAATCAAATGCTAGTCTCAGCCTTCCCCTTGGGCACTTGCGAGCGTTGGGCATAGCAAGCCCTGAGACACCCACTTTCAATGTCCTTGGTTAGGGCAAATCTGCGATCCCATTGCGATAACAATCGACACTGTGTCTCCTTCTGAACTTTCTCTACACATGGCCTCTGTGGCTGCAGCTCTGCATTTGGGAACATAGACGCGATCACTGACATGCCTGTGACACTCCCTTAACTTATTCATGAGACGGCCTTTTATTTGCGATCACATCAGTTCAAACCATCTACTAGTCATCTCCCAGGAATGCTCATAGCTTTCCCCTGCCAGCTTTGCCTACACTCAGTGCTATGCATGCGCCATAGGGGGTTTCAAGACTTTTTGCGCATACGCAGTATTTGCTTAACTGCACAAACATTGACCCTCCACCGCCTCTGAATCAGGCCCTCTGGGAACTTGTCATATGATTTGTTGGGTCTTCTGCTATAGGAAAGTAAAGCAGAACAGCTTTCTTGTGGTTACCTGCTTCATACTGCAGGATGGCTGACACAAACACAGCACAAGGGACTTACCCTTTCTGTGGTTGGATCACAGTTGTGGTATAATGGGGTTTTATTTTTAAATAATTTCACAAAACACTGTTTTCAGAAGAGATTTGGATGTTTTTGTACAGAATAACATCTTTTACTGTTTTTCTTTAGCTTTTTTTTATATTATCACAATAATTTTTGCTGTGTAACATAACATATGACCTCTCTGGCACATGACTGGCCCATGCATGTAGACGTAAGCTTTCCTAAATTGGTAAAAAAAAATTCTAAATTTACAGCATACCCTGCAACATAACCCATTCCATCAGCTACAAAATGATCTGGCCCTGGACTTTCCACTTCATTTGTGATTGCAGTCACCTGTGTTGAAAATCTTTCTCATCAACTAGTAGACAGGTGACTACAATCATAAAATAAATGGGGATCCCAGGAGCAGAGTATTTTATAGCTAGTACAAGGGATTATGTTGGAGGGTCTGCTACTACAGATGCCACAAGCTTATTTTGAAAAGTTTGAGCGATCCAAAATCATCCACATAACAGACTGGTGATCATATCACTACATACTGTACATTTGTGCCTGTGTACTGTATGTATATGAGACCAGTGCACACTGGCATGCACTGGTTGTGTTGTCTATTATAAATGAAAATACTGTGTCAGATCCCGATCTTAGGGGCTTTGTCTTCACCCCACAGTTAATATAACGTGCCCTGCTCTCTGCTCCACAGAAATGTTTGACAGGCAGGAGAGTAAAAAACTGACTTTCTCCTGTTAAACCACATTACTCTCACAGGGCCTGATTCAGAGCCGCTCGTAAGTGGCCGCTCGTTCGTTCCGACCGATGTTCGCACAACTGCGCATGCGTACGGATTTTAATACGCATGTGCGAACCAGTCAGTGCGGCCGAAAATCGTGTGCTCGCTAAATAGCGAATGCTTGCTATTTTGAGTGACAGAATGAGGCGTTTGTGGGTGGTAACAGGGGAAGGTGCTTGAAAACGGGAGTGGAGATACGAACGCAGGCGTGCCAAAAGGTCAAAACGGGCGTTTTAAGGGTGTGCATAATTAACAAAGCAGCGTCATTGCCCACGTCACTTGGTTGTTTTATAGTTAGAACTGTTCGCATGATAGTGGTAGGAAAAACCAACCACAAGAATAGCGAGCAGTTCATACGCCGTCCGATGTACTCGATTAATCTAATAAATAGCGGACATGACGTATGATGCGAGCGGCCAGGGGGCGTTTTTTTCAAAATTACGTTCGCATGTTTCGTTCGCTCGTTCAGACATAGAGGCGTGAACAGACCGCAAAGAGCGAACGGTTAATTTAAATAGCCACCCCTATTTTCTGGACGAGCGAGCGCAAATAGCGTCCGGCTCTGAATCAGGCCCACAGTCTTTACTTACCTAATTTACTTTCACAACTGCCTTAACCCCTTCACATCCGTGAGCCACATAAACCATTACTTTTATAAACAACTTTTAAATTAAAGGCTTCACTGACACAGGTTAAACCCTTCTTTCCCATAACCACATCACATTATGTTACATGCCAGGGCTGTTGTGGGTGTGGTCACATGATGGCTGCCGGGAGCCGGTTCTTTCTCTAGCTGTGATGCAACAGGTGTCAGCTGGGGATGGAGACTATGGCTGCAGATGAGCTTGGCAAGCTCAGCTTGCATCCAGGCTGAACCAGGCTGAGGATGGGGGACTCGGAGGAGGCTGAGAGAGAGCTGCTGAGAATGAGGGTCTTTAACACCTACAATGAGTTCAAGGAGTACATAAGAAAGCAGATCAAGGACATGGAGGGGATGTTCCGACAGTAAGTGACCTAATACCCATGCCAGCAGCACTAGCTCTCTGCAAGTACCCCCAGCCCCCCTCTCATTGCGCCCACCCTGCTGCCAGCCCACTGAATGGATTGGTATTGAAATCCCAGCTGCTGTCTTATGATCAGGATGCCGGCTGTGCAGAGATAGCAGTGTTGGCATTTTGCCTGGCGGCGGGATGTCAGCGCCAGTATATAATGACCGCCGGCATTTCGTCCGCCGGGTGTCACGACCAGGGCTGTGTGTGTCCAGGGCCAGCGAGCCTTACCTGTTCGGACGCTGTGGTGGGGTCCCTCTGCGTGGGCGTGGGCATCTGGAGGTCAGCACTGCATACTTTGGGGTCACACAGACACAGAGTTCTGAATGCAGGTGTCAGTTTGGGTCACTTTAGGCAGTGCTGCAGCACGACATGGGTGTCGCCATCTTGGATTTCATCAGGTGACTCATTTCAGCCAATCCAGCCAGAGCATTATCAGGAATCCTAGCAACCATGCACTTCCTTTGGTATTTAAGGGCTGCTGAGCAGTCCTTTCTTTGCCAGTGCAACGTTAATCCAAGTACAAGCTGCGTACTAGTTATCTGTGCTCCCTTGCTGTTACCACAGACCCTGCTTTCTCCAGACTCAAGCTACTCTTTTCAGAACTCTGTGAGACAGCAGTGCTTCTCCAGGCTACCACCCCTAGGGGGACTCCTGCTAACATCCGAACAGTCTGCGCTTCTCCCCAGTCAGCGAGTTACCAGTTGGCAGTACTCAGCATATCTGTTGGGTTTACCTCCGTCTGGGCTATCACTTGCCAGCGGGCCACTCATGAATCATACCCCTCTGAAACCTGCATTCTTCTAGTACCAGCAATCTGCCCTGAAGACCTCTCCTAGCTCCACACCGGGTCCAAGTCCTAATCCTCCCGTGACACTGGGTTATTAACTACATTCCCACTGGACATCCTTTTTACCCCTTTGTCAGCAACCCAGGGCACCCTCCTTACTGCACTTCTGTGCCAGCACCGCAGGGCACCTTCTGTACCCCTCTACCAGCCCCTCCCCCACAGGGCACCCTCTGGATAGACATGGGAGCCTGGAGAGACAGATGGGGTGACATAGGGGGTCTGGGTAGACACAGAGGAGTGACACAGAGTCTTGTTTTTATTGTGCTGGTTTTCATAGTTCTTAATTTTATTTACCTTTTCCTTTTATAGTCTAATATGTTGGTTGTTGGCCCTTTTTGTTTATATAAATGGATTTTATTTTTGTGATGTCTTGTTTTATATATATATATATATATATATATATATATATGCACCAAATATTTTGCCATGTGTATAATAATTTATGAATCAGCAATAAAAATGCCTCTGGAATGTATACTTATTAACAACATGTCTTGTAAGTGATGTAAATACTGTATAATGCATAGAATAAATGTAGGAAGAAGTAAACAACTTGCAGTTAAAAAGATATGAATGACTAAACCAAATTGTAATAGATTTTTGGGGTCAATGTAAACTGTAGGATAACAGTCTGTCAGTTCCACATGTACAGAGATCAGGACTAATGAATTGGCAATATAATCCACAATAATAAACATACAATTACTATGCACTTTTATTGTTGATTTATATGTTATATGAATCTGCAGAATATCATTTCCTTAGAGAACATCGATTTTTATATTATTAATTTAATAGTTGTATGAACTTTGATCTGATCAGTTAAATGAATTAAAAATATACTCATTCATTTAATATATAAATAAAATTATATTATATATTTTATTTTATATTTATTATCAATAATTTAACAGGACGCTCGCAAGTCGTGCGCATGCGCGAGACCCGGTGAGCGACGGGCTCACTATCGCTCTGGGTCTCGCACCAAAGGGGGCGTGCTGTCGATGTTGATTGACAGCACGCCCCCTTTGGTGGGCGTGCCGGGGGCGTGCCTGCCAGACGGAGGCGTTCCCATGGGAACGCCTACCGTCTCAAGCCGGCCCCACTGACATCACTAGTGATGTCAGTGGGAGTGATTTTGGATCTGATAGAGCCAAAATCACTCCAGGGCTTGCGGCAGCGAGACCCTACCGCAGGGTCTCCGTCGCAAGCCCGATGGTCGCGATGGTCAAGACCATCGCGACCATCATCATGGACGCTCGCTATAGCTGTGGGTGGTAATCCACAGCTATGCGAGCGTCCATGAGGACGCTCCAAAAAAAGGTAGGAGGGCCCTGATTCAGAGCGAGTGCTCTGGTCAGAGCGTTCAGCTCTGATTCAGGCCTATAATCCGGTTCATTGAATAAAAGTACCCATTATTCCATTGAGAATTAGTCTATGAGTGGACCTCAAGCTGGAATTAATGATTTCCGGATTGCTGGGCAGCATGTAACTGAGGAGCATTTATTTATGAAAAAGATGGTCACTTCTACCATTGGCACCATACAATGAGTTTGGAAAGTCACTCTGCAGTGACTGTGTGCTAAGTGTGTGACTGACAGTAGCGGCTTCAGAGGTGCACTTCAGTGCAGTCCAAAACAGGAGAACCACACCAACTGCCACCTCAAACGCTGCCAAACATCGCTGGCTGGGACTCACTTACAATTAATGTGGCTCCCCTATATGATTTTTGGACTGTCACACACTTAGGGCCTGATTCATTATGGATTGCTATTGCGATTGCAGCTTTGTAATTGCATGCAGTCTCACTGCAAACATATGCTAATGATTGCAATCGCAATGTTGTCGCATCCTAACATAAGGATGCCCACTTTACTTTACACACATCTGTAATACTTAGCAAGTCTGCAAAACAATCAGTGACATCGAATACAATCAGAGCCTCATGCACACTTGCACAAGGTTTGACCTTACTCAGGGACTGCTAACTTCATCGCATGCAGTGAAAGCCCATGCAGTGTATAGCATCGCAGTGGGTAATTTAACGGCGTTCAAAGGCACTGGCACGCCCATGTTTCACTGACCACCTCCCTGTCACCACCCCCAAATGGTCACTTCCTGTCAATCACTCTGCGATGAGTCTGTGTAGTCACTGCGATCGCAGTCTGATAGTAGTGGAGTCTTGGCGAACGCGGACTGTGATGCATGCGCAGAATACAACAATTGGCCGATTGCATGCATAATCGCAGTTGCACACAGTCACCGTGGAGGGACTTTCCGAACTTCCTGTACTGTACATAGACTAGACAACATTTTCATTTATATTCTACTTGGATACTATGGAGCTGACATGCAACTTTGAACAGATAGAACTTGATTTTCAGCCTTGTTCATTTTCTATGGCTGACCCTTTGCAGCAGTGTGCAATTATAGGCAACTCCATATACTGCTGAATGGATGTACTGTAGCTGGGAGGTAATGGGGTGTTCACATGTAGTCTAAGTGTTCTGAGGGCGTTTCGTGAGTGTGCTGATGGTATTGCGGGTTATGCTGTGGTGAGTGTACAGTGGTATAGGACTGGTGTAAATGCTCTATTTGGAGTTTGACTGGGACGGTACACCTGTCAAACCATAATGCAGGTGTCCTAAGACAAGCTCAGGGAGGGAAAGAACCTCCTATGGAGCAGAAGGGAAATGGCAGTGATGACAGCTATTTCAACACGTTTATGGATGCAGGTAGTACACCCGTCTAGGTTCATTCAACTCTGCATACAAGTGAATATTCACATTTATTTCCATGCAAGCAATACAGCTATTTAGAAATTGATTCTGACCTTCTCTCCGCTTTATCTTGTGTACTTTTGCAGTCACCCAGTGGCGTAAGTTCATCCCAGAGGCCCGGAGGCAAGTTACAATTTGTCGAAAAATCATACCAACTTGTGGAGACATCTATGTATGCACATACAAACCAGGCAAGGGAAATGACTCATTGAATAATATCATTGCTAAATGGTTTCATTTTTCTCATCAATATAATTCCTCAGCTAACAGTAGTTTGTGCTTTGTCTGTATTGAGATATGAGTAGACAGTTCTCCTCGATTATACATTTGTTACATGGTGGTTGTGAAAGTGCAAAAATATGCTGGTGGCCAGACCATCTCTATTTTAAAATATGTTCTCTTTATTAAATGACTCCTCTAGCACATTACTTCGTTGCAAATCAATATATACAGTGTATATAGTGTCGGACTGGGGCATGCAGGGCCCTCCAGGGGAAGGCAGTGGTAGGGGCCCAAGTATAAAGGGTGTGGCCAGCCTCCAAAGAGGTATGGCCAGCTACCACAGAGACTTGGCTAACCACTGCAGACAACATGGATACTACAGTGCATAGTCTGTTCATCCATGTACCTGCTCTACCAGGTTAGTGACTCTGTAATAGAGCAACAATGTATAATTCCTGTGCACAGTCAGACACCGACATTAGAAGAGGAGGTGGGGCCCACCGGGGATTTCCCCTGTACCCCTGTGGGCCAGTCCAACTCTGTATGTATATATATATATATATATATATATATATATATATATAAAATCAAATGTCCTGACTGACTAATCATAGCCCAGACCAAACCCCTGGATCTAGAAACATGAAAATTGGGAGTATATGCCTGCCATGATGTACAGTAGGTAATCAGTCAGCAGGGATTTTTACAAATTTTACTCCTAAAGGGGTGAAAAGGGCTAAAATGTTTCCTCCCCCTGTGCATTGTCCTGCCTGACTTTCTCATCGTGGCTGCAGCACAATTCAATATTGAAATACCAACTGTCATCCCAAGTGCTGCCAAACATCACTGGCAGTTGGTGTGGCTCCTCTATTTGAATATTGGACTGTGCTGCAGCCACACTTCTGGAGCCGCCACTAGCTGTATGATCCTGATCTGGCTTATGAGGCATAGCGCACTGCAAAGGGGTAAAATATGTTTTCCCAGATTCCTCAATAGCTCTTAAGCTGGCCACACACTAGACCAACTTTCATCCAACCATCCAACTAGTTGTCTGGTTAGAATGAAAATCTGGTAACATATGGGAGTAAATGATGATCAGCAATTTGCTCCTAAATGCCAGAAAACAGATGAAAATGTTCGTTAGACAAGTTTGTTAAATGTTTGATCTAAACAATTTGTTCAAACAACAGTTTTTGTCCACTTTCGTGCGTTTGGGAGCAAATTGCTGATTGTCATTTGCTTTCATGCCTTACCAGATTTTCATTCCAACCAATCAACTAGTTGGCTGGTTGGATGTAAATTGGTCTAGTGTGTGGCCAGCTTTAGGCCCCAGGTAATGTGTTAGTACAGGTGTGGAGGAAGGAATGTGTTACTACCCAGATGAGAAAGGAAAGTGTGTTACAACAGCAGTGAGAGGGTAATGTGTTAGTACAATGATGAGGGAGGGGAATGTGAAATGTGTTACTACAAGGTTAGGAAAGGGAATGTGTTACAACATGGGTGAGGGAGGGGAATGTTTTACTCCAAAGGTGAGGGAGGGGAATAAGTTACTGCAGGGGTGAGTGAGGGTAATGTGTTACTACAGGGAAGGGGCGGCAGTGCAGCACAGATTGCACTGCCGCTCTGATACGGTACTGCACAGGCTGATAACACACCTGGGGCCGATCCTGACTGGAGTGGTGAGATGGAAATGGAAACAGTAAATATAAAACCGGGTACATCAGCTATTAAGTGATAAATAAAAACATATACTGTACATCTACTTCCCCTCTCACTTGGGTTAGGACAATTATAACTCACATGCAGCTCCTAACCTGCAGCTCTACTCTCTCCTCAACTTTCATATCTCTGATTCTGGTTGCTCCCATACTGCTTAGAGGGCTAGAAAAGCACAGACTCTCCATATAAGCCTTCCCCTTCCCATGTCATCTCTCCCCCTGTCACTCTGTGCTGCATCTCACAGAAGTTCAACTTCAGTATCTCACAACCACTCACTCAGGCTTCACACCATACTTGCCTACTTTTGCACTCTCTCCTCTGGGAGAAGCCCAGAGGAGAAATGCAGCTGACTGTAGATGGGAGTGGGGCTTGTGCTACACCTCACTAGACCCTACCACCTCATGGGGAATTAGTGATTCACGGCTCGATCGAGAGGGGACAACATGATGTGATTGTAATAGAAACGTCATATTGGCCTCGCCTCTTTCCTGTTTACCCATGATTCACAGCATTATCTTCCCAATAGTGTCCACTTTCCTAGCAAGTTGCAGAATGTGGGAGGGTTGCTTACTCTTGAGGGTGTCCAAGAGAACTGCCTTGCAAATTCGGGAATCTCCTGGAGAGTAGGCAGGTATGCTACACACTTCTGCAGCACTTCTCTTTGTGCTTAATCCCTTGTCTTATGGGTTAATTCCCCCTGCCGCTATTCTCTCATTCAGCTATGCTGCACATGGGCAGTAATCAGGGGCGTATCTATAATGTGTGCAGGTGTGCAGGGCACTTGGCCCCTGGGTTCAGGGGGTCCCATACTGCATACCCTGCATTCATATAGTCTTATACTGACCTGTCCGTATTCTCCAGAGTGCTGCTCTGCAGTGCCGGACCTTCCTCTCTTAAAATGCCCCTGACAGTAATCCTCCCTCAGAACACAGT
The DNA here is from genome assembly GCA_031769625.1 of Taudactylus pleione. Lineage (NCBI taxonomy): Eukaryota > Metazoa > Chordata > Amphibia > Anura > Myobatrachidae > Taudactylus > Taudactylus pleione. The sequence goes on from JAUIMM010000035.1 coordinate 9,898,360, forward strand.
GAGAGTGACTTCCCTTCATGTGCTCTGGTGCTCTTATGGGGAACACTTTGTGATACTGGAGGTATAGAAAACAAACAAGACTTCTGTGTGGATGATAACCTTTGGAAACAGCTAACTGCACCTTCATCATCATGGGTAACCTCATTTACACACACAAAGATAGTGTAACACAGGGTATAGAAATGAGGAATCCAGACAGGTACTCAGCAAAGCAGTGTCTGTTATTGGCACCAGACACTGCACTTTAGCATACTTGAGTTTAGGCCTGCACACATACAGGCACATAACATAAAATAAACAAACACACAAACAAACAAACATAAAAGTCTCAGCACTCCTTGTGCTAACCAGTCAGCAGTGGCTTGCAGCCACAATTTGGGCATGCTCTCTCAGCATAGCCCTTGGACCCTGGCACTACAACACTGTGTCCCTACTTCCTGGCTGCTACTCAGTATCAGGGCAATGAGCATTCGGTGTTTGGGAGTTTTAAACCCTTCCTGTGCTCCAGTGATCATTCCAGCTGGGTCTGTGTAAATATGAAAACCTGGAATTCCACACCTCCACTGCTATTGCAGAATACACAGGTTTCACTCCAGCCTGCCTTGAAGGGAGCAAATTTCAACCAGAATGTGGGCAATTCAGGTTAGAGACAACCCCTCTCACCACACATCCCTCCATTTTCACTTTTCCAAGCTTGGGGAAGCGCAGATCTGCTTTTGCGACGGCCAACACCACTCAGCTTTCTCAAACTTTCGGGTCAACGAGTCCGGATTTTTATGTTGAGCTCCTGGCCGATGCTGTACAACAAACTTGTACTGCTGGATGGTCAAGAACCAGCGCGTCACTCTGAGGTTAACTTCTTTGTTGAAGTGCATCCACCTCAGAAGTGCGTGATCCGTGACCAAGACAAATTCTCTTCCCAGAAGATAATACTTCAGGGCTTCTACTGCCCACTTTATCGCCAGGAATTGTAGCTCAACTATGGTGTATCTTGTCTCTTGTTGTAATAGCTTTCTACTTAAGTAGAGGATTGTTTTTTCTTTGCCTGCAATGGACTGAAACAAAACAGCTCCTAAGCCTGTTGTGGATGCGTCCATTTGCAGTACAAAGGGTTTTCTGAAATCCGGAGCTTGCAGAACCGGTTTGGAGCACAGAGCTGTCCTCATATCTTCCCAGGCTGCTTCAACAATTTTGGTCCAGAGAACCTTTCCTTTCAGGTCTCAGGGCCTGATTCAGACCCGCTCGCGAGTGCTGAGCGCTTGCAAGCGGGTCGATGCTGTCCAAGTGCGCATGCACATGACGGAGGTGGCTCCATCGTGCGCATGCGCGAGACCCGGATAGCAACGGCCAAGCCGTTGCTATTGGTCTCGCTACAAAGGGGGCGTGCTGTCGATGGGGGCATGCTGTCTGGGGCCAGCCCCACTGACATCACTAGTGATGTCAGTGGGAGTGCTTTTGGCTCTGATAGAGCCAAAAGCACTCCAGGGCTTGCGGCAGCGAGACCCTACCGCAAGGGTCTCGTCGCAAGTCCGATGGTCGCGATGGTCTTGACCATCGCGACCATCATTTTGGCCGCTCGCTATAGCTGTGGGTGGTCACCCACAGTTATGCGAGCGGCCAGGGGGCCGCTCCAAAAAGTAGGAGGGTCGGCCCTGATTCAGAGCGAGCGCTCTGTCAGAGCGTCCGGCTCTGAATCAGGGCCTCAGTCAAGGATAAAGCTCTGGACATAAAATTTGGAATGAAACAACGGTAATAGCCTAGCAGCCCCAGGAAAGCTCTCATTTGTTTCTTGGTGGAGGGTCATGGTCAGGACTGAATTGCCTCCACTTTACACAGTTGGGGTTTCACTTGCCCACTGCCAATCACATACCTGAGGCTGGATTAACCATAAACCTGTGCTGTCATAAGCTGTTTAGCACTTCTTGGACTTTGGGCAAGTGTTTTTCCTAATTTTCTGTATAGATGACAATGTCGTCTAGATAGGCTATAGCATACCCCTGGTGTGGCCTCAGCAGGCGATCCATGGCACGCTGAAATTTCACTGGTGCCCCATGAAGGCCAAAAGGGAGCATTTTATATTGAAACAGACCATCAAGGGTCAAGAAGGCAGTCTTCTCCTTTGCGGTCTCATGGGAATTTGCTAGTTTCCCTTCTTGAGGTCCAGGGTTGTAAGATACCAGCTACTCATCAAATTTCCCTCTTCATGGACTGGCCACACTCGCTCTAAAATCAACCATTTGGAAACCCCCCTCTAGAAATCCTGCGTTTGCCACTGGCTTCCACTTCTTTTTGCTGTTTTGCTGACAAGGTGTTCACCAGCGTAACTTCTGTAATGCAAAGCAAATTAGTGCACCTAAGGTGTGGCGTTTTCCAGCACATCCATGGTAACATCTTTATTGGGTATGACACCTCTGCAAATATTTCTGGTGGGCCGTAACCAGGCAAAGTGTTGTGGATTTCTTTCCTCAGACATTAATTGTGCAGAGGTTTGATCTCTAAAGAGGACTGGTCATGCTTTTCCACTCTTCTCCCTTTTCGGAGGTAGGGTCTTGGAGACGTTACATTGGCGTTGTCTCTGTGATTCCTTTAAGAGCTCAACAAATCCTGGGAAATTGCACTCCAATATGATAGGATATTGAAGCTTAGGACCAACCACGGCGACCACCTCATAAGCGCACCACTTTATGGTGAGGTTCACTCGCACTCTGGAAACGTTTTCTGTGGATCCATGAGCGCAGAGTACTTCGACTAACCCAGGCACCTTCTCTACTGCCCTGGGATGGACAGCCTCTGAAATCAGAGCTAGCTCACTCCCTGAGTCTATAATAGCTGGGAGTTCTCGGCCATTCAGTAACACAGTTTCCCACATTAACAGGGGTCTGGAATCCATGGGTACCATCATGCAAAAAGCAGGGTATGTAGCACCCATACTAGCAATCCCACACTCCATAGGCTCTGTTTTTGTGGGACAGTCATGTCTTATATGACCATGCTCTTTAGAAACTGGCACTCTCTACAATCTCTTAAACACTTGATACCTATTCTGACAATTATAGTTACCATTGCAAAAAAAGTGATTCTGTTGAAGTGGACCTCCAGAAAGGCCCCCCTTTTAGAACACTCAAACTCATGTTATTGAAAACTTTTTATTTTGAAAGACAATCAACTTTACCAGAAGTTGAAAAAGGAGTTATAAGATCTTACAGGAAATGGGGGCAGTATATCGAGTCTCTCGATTTATCGTCCCAGAATTGCTAGGGGGTAAATTTACTGAGATTCCAGTTTGGTCGGGATTGCAATCTCTGGTGAGTTTAGGCATGTTCTTCATCTTGCAAATTTACTAAAGACAAACTTGGGTGACTTTGGGATAGATTTCTAATTTTTCACTGAAAAACTCGTGAGAGATTGCAAACTTGAGTAAATTCACCATCGCCCAAACTGTGAAGTACTTTTCATGAAAAAGATACAACTCAGGAATTTGCTAAGAATCTAGATTACAATCCCGGGTGTAATTGTAGCAAACTCGCATCTAATTAGAAGTTTCAAATAGACCACCTCCTGAGCTGCGAGTTTGCCAGAAACATACACAAATCAGTGTGATTTGTGTAAGTTTCTGCATGGTAAACTCCTCTAAAGTGTTATTTAAAAAAAAAAAAAGTAACGTAGGGTCCCCCCAACAAGCATAACCAGCCCCAGACTGCTCAACCAGTCCTGGTTCCTAAAAATATGGGGTAAAAAGTTAATAGGGTCCCCCCGTACTTTAGGAACCAGTACCTGGATGCTGAGCCAATTCTGGTTTTAAATATAGGGGGGAAAAATTGCATAGGGGTTCCCTTATATTTGAAACCAGCACCAGGTTCAAATCCAGCTGGGGTGTGATGCCACAGCCAGGGACCCTATCACCGGGTCACCCCAGCCAAAGCATTCACACCCCAGGGCAGTCAGCCCAAGCCAGGGATCTCAGGAGAGGTGGGGACCTTCCCAATAAATGTGTCCCCCCTCTCCTGACAACCCAGGCTTAGTCTGAAGCCCGGGGCTCTTCCCCGCATTCCTGGGATGTGGGTATGGGGGTAATAATATTTTAAATAGTAATAAACTATTGTTTTTTACAATTGAACTACAGGTGCCAGCATGCCTGCCCTTTGGCACTTGTGGAACTACAAGTGCCAGCAGGCGGCCGACACCTGTACCCACATTGTAAAAAAATAGTCAAAAACCACAACACACACCGTATAAAGTAAAACTTTATTACAAACATACTTACCTGCTGGCCGTCGCTCAGTCCGCTTCTCCAAGTAGAATCCACTGGTACCTGAAAAAAAAACAATACTCACCTCCTTCCTGGTGTTGTAGCATCCCCGTGTCTTGGCAAAAAAACAAACTGGCACCCGGACCAGACACTTACATTAGCGGTGTATGTGTGTGACCACATAGACCACTAACCAGCTCCTGACTGCTCAGTGTGAACTGTCAGTAGCCGGCAGCCAGTCAGTGGCCACTAACTGTAGAGCAGCTGCTGATTGCCTCCGGCTGCTGACAGTTCCCATGTGGGCTGGTCAGTCAGTCAGGAGCCGGAGCCAATCAGCAGCTGCTCTACAGTTAGGGGCTGCTGATTGGCTGCCGACTCCTGACTGTTCACACTGAGCAGTCAGGAGCTGGTTAGTGGTCTATGTGGTCACACACATACACCGCTAATGTACGTGTTTGGTCCAGGTGCCGGTTTATTTTTTGCCAAGACATGGGGATGCTACGGATGCCAGGAAGGAGGTGAGTATTGTTCTTTTTTTCAGGTACTCCCAGTGGATTCTACTTGGAGAAGCGGACTGAGCGACGGCCAGCAGGTAAGTATGTGTGAGTGGGGTAGGTAGGTGTATGTAATACATTTTACTTTCTATGGAGTGTGTGTTGTGATTTTTTTTTACAGCGGGGGCACAGGTGCCAGCCGCCTGCTGGCACCTGTAATTCCACAAGTGCCAAAGGGCAGGTATGCTGGCACCTGTAGTTCCACGGTAAAAAACAATAGTTTATTACTATTTAAAATACTATTACCCCTATATCCACAGCCCAGAGGTGCGGAGAAGAACCCCGGGCTTCAGACTAAGCCTGGGTTGTCAGGAGAGGGAGGACTCCTTTATTGGGGGGTCCCCACCTCTCCTGAGATCCCGGGCTTGGGCTGACTGGCTTGGGGTATGAATGCTTTGGCTGGGGTGACCCTGTGATAGGGTCTCCTGGCTGTGGCATTACACCCCAGCCTGATTTGAGCCTGGTGCTGGTTTTAAAGGGGGACCCCTATGCAATTTTTTCCCCCTATATTTAAAACCAGGACTGGCTCAGCAGCTAGGTGCTGGTTCCTAAAATGCGGGGGGACCCTATAAATTTTTTCCACATATTTTTAGGAACCAGGACTAGCTGAGCAGCCTGGATCTGGTAATGCTTTTGGTGGTGACCCTACGTAATTTTTGTTTTAAAAATTAATCATTTTTTTTACAGGTATAACACAAGCAGCCTTCACATATCTCACTGATATGTGCAGGCTGCTCGTTCAGGAGAGTTACCCAGAGAAAATTCTGCAATCTTGGGTGAGTAATCACCTTCAAAACTTGCTACTCGGGGTAGAAATCTCGATCTGCTTCACCATTGGCCAACTCACTCTCAGCTAAACTCACTTCTTAGTAAATTTGTGAGTTTCAGAAGCATGTAATCACCCGAGTTCCGGCGATGCTAATCAAGTTAGAAAAAAAAATTAGATTAAACTCGAGTCTTAGTAAATTTTTGAAAATACAAGCTGGTTCCTCTTTTGAAATATTCAATGATGTTGAATGATCTGCCTCCTATATGGGCATTGGTGATAATAATCTACTTTAAAGTATGATCGCTTCCACTCCTCCCCCCCTTCTTCCCATTTGTGGTTCTCCATCCTCATTTTGTCTTGTTTTGTCTAGTCCAGCCTTGATGTGTCCTAACTAATGCATATTATTTTTTATTTCTTCTTAATTTTTTCATTTAAACTTATGTTTGTTTTATTGATGATACAAGAGATAGTTTGGTACAGCTCCATCTATTTATACTTATTGTAATAGCTTATTTTGATTCATTGATCTGTTATTAGTAACAGATATAAATGTGTATTGTTACTGAATCAGAATCAATTTATATCTGGAACCTTGTTTACATACATTACGGTGTATATTGTTTTGTATGATGTCTCGGACTATCTTCATATTGTTTGATCATTTGTGTTTGTACTATATATTGGAAAATCAATAAAATACATTTAAAAAAAAATTATATATAAATCATGAACAACACAAGAAACAATTTATTCAGTGGGACTCTATTTAGTAATTTCCACTTTGCCCTTATGGGGTCTATTCATTATCAGGGGGCCGAGTGATAGGCCCCTGATAATTAAGTATCCATCCTGCTGCGAATAGCAGCGGTGGGTACAAAATCATCGGACCAATTCAACATTGCTCAGATGTGGGGACAGCTGATCCAGAATCAGCTGTACCCGCGAACTATATTAATGCTACTTCTGTAGCAATGAAATTTAACACTGCTGCATCTAACTCTGCAGTGTTCATGCATGAACTTGCATTTACACATGCGCACAAAGAACTTTGCAGCCGACAGAGGAATACGAGCAGGGTTGGAGAGATCTGAACGCGGGACCCCTTCCCATAGGAAGGAACAGGGGATAAAGAATGAACACCACCTGAAGATGCCATCTGTTCTCACAATCAAATTATAAATATTATGTATTTTCAGAGTTTGATGAATATGGAAATAAGGAGGTTCCCATATTGGGTATGGGGACCACGTTCCACTTTAGGGATGACATGTATTCAGTGAAATCTCCTGAGTTAACTGTTTAATAAATTGTGACAAAACTGGCTGTAAGGTTCACAAAATTAGGTGAAAATTTTATGTGAACTGGCATAATGTGAACTGGGGGCATTGTGGCATAATTTGGACTGGGAGTATTACAATGTGACATAACATGGATTGGGGGCACTACAGTGTGGCATAATGTAAACTGGAGACATTACAATGTGTCATAATGTGAACTAAGGGCACTGTGTTATTTGAACAGGGGCACTGTGTCGCTTAATGTGACCTAGGGGCATGTTTATTTTAAAATTTACTAAGTCTTTTATTTAATCATATCATCACTTCCAGGACTCCTTGTTCTTCTTTACGCTGAAGATGGTTCTTAATGACATTGGCTGTATGTTTGGGGTTATTGTCCTGCAGTAGAATAGAGCCAATCAGACGCCTCCCTGATGGTATTGCATGATGGATAAGTTCCTGTCTGTATTTCTCAGCATTGAGGACACCATTGATCCAGACCAAATCCCCAACTCCATTTGCTGAAAAGCAGCTCCAAACTTGCAAGGAACCTCCACCATGCTTCACTGTTGCCTACAGACACTCATTATTGTAACGCGCTCCAGAAACCTATAGGGGCTGCAGCTGCTGTCGTAAATATCGGAGATATCTGCTGCAGCCCCTCATTCATACATATAGTTGATATTTAATATTTGTGGTTATCCCCCGTAAACAGGTGTTTTTTTGGGATATACTGTACAGCAAATATTATTTGATAAAAAGGTCACTTAATGTAGTGCAAGACTGAAAGTATGGAAAAGTAAAGATACCCAGCCCTGGCTACAGGAGATGTATGGAGACCTTACGACTAAGGGAACTTATGGGCAATAGGACCTTCTATTACATATTTGTGCAAGCTATACCACTTCATAAAGGGAGAAGAGAGAGAAGTAGAAAAAGGACAGTTCAGAGTCTCAATTTTAAAACTATAATTGATTGAGATATGGCGCACCTGGTGTATCGTTCGATGTTTGTTGTTGCATTTATATATAAACGTACTTGGTGTTGGGGCATATGACAGCTATAATGCGTCTTTGTGCGGATGTAACATAGCTGGGGCTATGACGCACCATAGCTGTCATATGCCCCAACACCGAGTACGTTTATATATAAAAGCCACAACCAACATTGAACGATCCTCCAGGTGCGCCTGCACAAAAACGCATCACAGCTGTCATATGACCCAGTCCCATGCCACAATGAATACACTGACCTATAAGCGCACCTTAGTGACAATATGCCCCAGCGTACATTGTGACAGACAGCATCACAACACCAAACACTTGCCGTCACACATCCCACCCCCTAGCAACCAGCACCATCCTCCTGACCACTCCCACGCACACCCTGATTGATGCATCCCGATCATGTGTCTGACTGACAGAACCGAAAGCTCCCGATATAAGTCACCAACTACGGCACCACAGTAACTCCTTGAAAAAGGCCGCCAGGCCGAAATGAATTGGAGACCTTACACCCACCACCTGCTATCCATCAAGCATCACCAGTGACATAGTGACTCGGACCGCAACGGTCAGCAAGGCCTGACCTGAAGTCCCCGCACACCACGCCGGCAGCATATCTAACAGACACGTGGAGTCACCACCTGTCTGTAGTCTGTCTGCCCCCTACAGGTTTGTAGGTCATATATACATGCTACAGGGCCCAATACCAAGCACACGACATAGACCCCATGGGACTGTGGGGTCGGATCCAGCACCAGCAGCCACACCGCATTGCCGCAACATCACGCCCAACAGGAGCTCAAGCAGCAACATTAACACGAGCTTCCCCCCTGCACAGCACCACGGGATCATGGAGGAATTGCAGCTGCCAGCAGGTGACATTGACTTACACCACAGTGGGATCTGCTCCCCAGCATGAACCGTGTACACCTACCGGTAGGTTAGCATACTACATCACCAGTACGGGACGCCACTTACTGGAGGGACTCCTGTCATTAACATTAAGGCAATCCCGGTCTGTAGACCATAGGTCCAGCAGGGGAACATGCAGGAATAAGGACCACAGATAAAGGAGCCCCCTATAAGGGTCTACCTACTTCCCACCTGAGGATTGGACCTGACCACTCTTAACAAAGAGGACTGAACTACCACATATCCATCCAATCAGCCAGGATTTCACTATCCTCCATCATTATCACCATATCTAGGGGAGTACTGTGTCTCCCCCAATAAAAATAGGTCTGGTTCCATACATACATTCGCTAGCCTCTTTATTTGTTCACTTTGCCTTTGGTCAGACACCACCCACTCAACCTACTGATCGTCACATCTTCTACACCCACCCCTATATTTGACATAATCCCATATGCACACAGCTAATTACTAACGCTATCACCGAACCATAGATGAGTCAATATTATACTACTCACCACCATACACAGACCCTTTACCCCTCCTCCCCTCCCACCCTCCATATCCACCCAACTCCACACCCGCAACCCAGGAGCACATGTAACCTTCTACTTATATACTGTGCCACAGGGAGTTGCCGGGTAGAGGCTGAGAATTTGTTACCAGCTGGCGTCCGGCTCCTTCCCTAGAGCGGCAGCCAGAGGTTGGAGTTCACCCCTGAGCTCCGGCTCCCACAGTGTGCACTATGGGAGAGACTTCATGATGTCAGAGACACTATTATGTGGTGTAATGTGAATCAGGGGCACTATGGCCCTGATTCAGAGCCGGACGCTCTTTCAGAGCGCTTGCTCTGAATCAGGGTGTTTTTTTTTTTTTGTTGTTTCGGCCTCCTGGCCGCTTGCATAGGTGTGGGTGACCACCCACAGCTTATGCGAGCGGCCAGGTGATGTGGTAGGGTCTCGTTCCCGCAAGCCCCAGTGAGCTTCTGACTCTAAATGGAGCGGAAAGTCACCACTGACATCACTGGTGATGTCAGTGGTGCCTCCCACAAATGGCAGGCGTTCCTTTGGGAACACCTCCGTTTGTGTAGGCACACCCCCTGCCCACCTGCAAAACGGGGCGAGCTGTCAATCAAAATCAACAGCCGCCCAGTTTTGGTGCAAAAACCCGTAAAAACGGAGCGCCTGTCGCTGGCCGGGTCTCGCGTGCGCATGCGCAGTGGGGGACCATCGACCCGCTTGCGAGCGCTGTGCGCTCGCGAACGGGTCTGAATCAGGCCCAATGTGCGCTGTAATGTGAATAAGATTATGCTACTATGTAGCATAATTTGAACTGGGTATACTATTATGAGACCACACCCTTTTCCTTTGAGACCACAACCCTTTTTGCGGTGCGCAACTACGGTGCACACTGTCCCTTTGCTGAAAAATCACTGAGGACGAGCAGGGCCGGCCCTAGCCCAAATTTTTTTGGTAAGCAAGTATATTTTTTGGTGCCCCCCCTATGCAGTGCCCCTTTTACAGTGCTACCGGTAGTGGTCCCCCCTGTGCAGTGTCCCTTGTGCCCCCAGTAGTATTCCCCTTATATAGTGCCCCCAGTAGTAGTCCCCCTATACAGTGCCCCCAGTAGTGGTACCCCCTATGCAGTGCCCCTTTTACAGTGCCCCCAGTAGTGGTCCCCCCTGTGCAGTGCCCCTTGTGCCCCCAGTAGTATTCCCCTTATATAGTGCCCCAGTAGTGGTCCCCCCCTTGTAGTGCCCCAGTAGTATTTCTCCCCCCTTGTAGTGCCCCCAGTAGCATTCCCCCCAGTAGTAATCTCCCCTTGTAGTGCTCCCAGTAGTAGCCCCCCCTTGCAGTGCCCCCAGTAGTAGCCCCCCCTTGTAGTGCCCCCAGTAGTAGTCCCCCCCTTGTAATGCCCCCAGTAGTAATCCCCCCCTTGTAGTGCCTCCAGTAGTAATCCCCCCCTTGCAGTGCCCCCAGTAGTATCCCCCCTTGTAGTGCCCCCAGTAGTATTCCCCCCTGTAGTGCCCCAAGTAGTATTACCCCCTGTAGTGTCCCCAGTAGTATTCCCCCCCTAGTAATCCCCCCTTGTAGTGCCCCAGTAGTATTACCCGCTGTAGTGTCCCCAGTAGCATTCCACCCCTAGTAATCCCCCCTTGTAGTGTCCCCAGTAGTATTCCACCTTCCCCCGTCCCCCGCAGTAGAGATGCAATTTAAAAAAAAACAAAAAAAACACTTACCTGAAACCCGCTCCTGCTCCTGGTCCCGCCGCCGATATCAGCTCCTCCGTCCGCCGCTTTGCATTATGGGAGTGACGTCACGTCATGACGTCACTCCCATTACCCACTGCGGGAGCCGGAAGATGTCCGGCTCTGGCAGTGGGAGCAGCAGCCGATGAGAGTCTGTCTGACTCTCATAAGCTGCTAAAGCAAACACACAGCTGCCGTCGCCGGCGGCTGTGTGTTTGTGCTGTGTAGCGCTGACCGAACTCCATCTGGTCAGCGCTGCACACGCGGTGCAGCTGTGTCACAGAGACACAGTCTGCCCGCGGCCCGCATGGTACGCAGCTGAGGCGCCCTTCACTATGTGGCGCCTTACGCAGCTGCGTACCATGCGTAACGGGAGAACCGGCCCTGATACTGCCGGAATGGTGGGACAGTCTCCTCAAATTGGAATTCTACCACTTAAATACAGTCAGCTGGAAACTATGCATGTTTTATCCCTAACAGAACTCAGCTCAAAGATAAAAGAATAATAACATGTAAATCATTATTAAAATAATATAACATAAAAAACTCTAATTTAGCATTTGCAATGAAAAGTAGCTTATTACTTACATCTTGTTTATTCTTTGCTACAATTACGAAGACAAGAAGCATACCACAGGACTTTTGCCATGGATTTTTAGGTACATTTTTTTATTATCAAGATGGAAACATGTAGGTTGGAAGGTTACCACGGTTATGAATGCATTCTTACATTTTCAATGATGAAAACCTACTGGTTTTAATAAATGGCTTTTATGACCAAAATATTCCTACTGAGACATGTCCCTTAGAGCAGAGTTCTTCCTGCAGTGATTTTCTTGTAAACCTTTAAGCTGCATACACACACAACGATTTTTTGAACAATTATCGTTTAACGATAATCGTTTGAAAAAATCATTCACTTTCTGAGTCAAACGATTAACGATTATCATTCATGCGCGTTCACGTTTGTAGTTTGTAGTTCAGTCAGACTTGTCAACTGAACGATTTTCATTAAGTTAATATGCAAAAATCGTTTGTAGTTCCAAAAAATCGTTCATTACACTTTAAAAAATCTGACAGATAATCTGACAGATAATCTGACAGAAGATCGTTCATAAAATCGTTTGTAACAAAATCGTTGTGTGTGTATGCAGCTTTACCCTTTAAAGATATTGGGACAGATTATGTCAGAGGTTGAACATCCCTATTGCCAGCATAAACAGGTGCTTTCACCAGTGATAGGGATGTGGATGTTTTGCTGTTTACACAGTGATAACATTACTGGCAATAGACTCAAAGTAGCAATAGCTTTTGTGGGCAAAGGCTTCCCAAAGCCTCTGCATGGGAGAACTTATTTATAAAATATAGTTGGGACACCTGTTCTGTTAACACCATCTGAGGATATTTTTGGCTTCAATATTTTTCTATTTTTTAATACAATTTATTAGATATATAGAAACATTAACCGGTATCTCAATAGATGCAAAATGTGACAAGAAACATTTAACCATAAAAGGAGAAAATGGCACATATACAGAAATACCATATGGCATTAAACTTAGTGATGAAAAATCACATTAAAATAAATAGTAAACAAAAAACAACAACAATAAGTGACATAATAAAGGTTTTTCAACAACATAGAGATTGGTAAGGGTAGTGTCCTAAGTATTGATGGAAACAGTAAAAATATACTTGATGGGGGATAGAGTAGGGCAGTAGGATATTGGGGAAAAAGGGAGAAGGTAAGTAGGGGAAGAAGGGGGTATAAGCGAGCTTGGGTGACACCCAAAAGGGAGTCAAGATTGTAATTATGGATCACGGTTCACGCAAGACTGGGGAGGGTTACTGCCTGGGAGGAGTACCAGGGAGACCACAATGAGTGAAACTTATCCACTGTATTATTCAGAAGACTAGTACTGTACTCCATCTTAGATACATTCTATTCAGGAGTTCTTGGCGAGTTGGAGTGTCAAATTACACTCCAACTGATATTTGGCTGCACAGGAGATGTGAAGGATCAGTTTGTTAGTATTTTTGGATGTTTGGCCAACTGGAGAACATAGCAGTAAGTTGGCAGGGGAAAGAGGGAGAGGTAGAGCTATAACTGTCGATATAAGGGAGCAGACCATGTTCCAGAATGGAATAATTTTTGGGCAGGTCCACCAGGTATGAAAAAATGTGCCAACTTGACCGCATTGCCTCCAACACAGATCAGAAGTGCTAGGATACATTCGATGAAGGTGCTCTGGGACCAAGTACCATCTAGTAAAAACTTTATATGAGTTTTCTAACACTAAGAGAACATTTCGAAATAGCGAGACGTATTGTTTCCCAAGTATCATCACCCAGTGGGTATCCCAAATCTGCCTCCCATGCATGTTCATGGGTAGTAAGTGAGGGGACTCCAATGTCAAAATAGAGTGGTATAGAAAGTATATAGTACCCCTGTCGGTAGGTCGGTATATGCAAAGCCTTTCTATAGGAGAAGGAATTTGAGGCGGGAGAGTAGAAGGTGAGGAGGTAATGAAATGGCGAATTTGTCAGTACTGGTAGTGGGAGTAGTTGGGGATGTTATGTTTTTCCTGGATGTCACCAAAAGACTGTGGGGCGAATTGTCCTACAATATGATGGAAACGAGTGGTACCTGCCACTATCCAGACAGATACCATAGTGGGTGAGAGGCCTGCCGGGAAAGGATTGTTCCACAAGGGGGTCTGAGGTGATGGGTATGTGGATAGAGCAAATTTCTTATTAAGACTGTCCCATAGAGATAGTGTCAGAGCTACTGCTGAGAGGTCAGCCCGAGTTCTGTATTTGCGTAGCAGCCAAGGCAGATGGGAAATTGAGTCCACACCTTCCAGAGCACTTTTAAGATCAACCCAGTGTTTAGTAAAATTAGAAGTGTGCCAAGCAACCATTTGACTTAAATGAGAAGAATTATAGCCTCTATCAGATGATTGTCTAGCTAAAATATCTTGACGTATGCGGGACTTTTTATATTTCTAGATAAATTTACAATACAAGGATTGGAGTAGGTTTAGAACTCGAATTGGTACCGCCACCGGGAGCATCTGAAACAAGTACAGCAATCTAGGTAGAACAGTCATCTTAATAGCATTTTTACCCCCAACCCACTAAATAAAATAAGCCATCCATTATAGAAGATCACGGTCAATTGACTTGAAGAAGGGAGGGTAATTAGCTTTGTATAGATGGTCATATGGTTTGGTGATATTGATATTTCAAGGAGTCTTTTCTCCAAGTGAATTCAAAGTTAATTTTCAACGGTTGTTTCAGACCCCCCGGGAGGTGAAGAGGGGGAGCTTCAGATTTGCTATGGTTGATTTTATAGCCCGACAAATCTCCATATATAGATAGTTCACTAAATAAATTCGGAAGAGAGGTGAGCAGTTTAGTTAAGGTAAGATGAACATCATCTGCAAATAGGGAAACTAGGGGACTGTCTCCAACAGTCACACCAGCAATATCGGGGTTGATACGTAGTCTCCTAAACAATGGTTCTATAATGAGTCCAAAGATAAGGGGCGATAAAGGGCATCCTTGTCAGGTCCCGTTGATTATATGAAAGGGATCTGAGAGTAATCCCCCAGCAAGAACTGCAGCAGAAGGATTAAAGTAGAGGGCCCTAATGGCCTGTAAAAATTTGCCCCTAAAACTGAATTCAGTAATAGTACTATTCCGCCTTAAGACCGCAAATAGAGCAGAATAGTAATGAAAGCTTTTGAAGGGTATTTAGACCCTTGACATCCATAGAAGCAATGGTTAAAGGCATCTTGATGAGCTCAAAGAATAGGACTAGAGTAGAGTGAGATAAATGTCTGAGAGACCCTGACTCACTTTAGGGACAAGGGAAGGAAAGAAGAAAAATAAGGTAGGAAAGGGAGAAGTCTGGGTGCGGGACCCCCGAGTCCAGTGGAGGATAATGCACACAGAAACTTGGACTGTAAAGTCCAAAGAGGTATAAGGGATAACCTAGTATAACCTCCAGGAAGTATAAAAACAGTAAAAGAAAAACATACAAAAAATTAGTATGTAGAGCAATTGATAAATCAAAATATCAAAATGGAGATGGATACCTCTGGGCGTATTCTAAAGTAAGGGCATATTATAAGGCCAATAACATAAAGAAGTGTGCATACTTGAAATATGTAGTTTTCGCAAGTGGCGGTAGTGAGGACATTGGGGAGACAGAGGAGGGTATACATGAAAGGCAGCCAGGGCAACATCGGAGGAGTCAGATGTCAAAACTAAAATTAAGGTAATCAGATGGTGCACAACAACAAGAAATACAACAAGAAATAACAACATACAGGGAAAAAACAAGAACAGAAGAAAAACCATATCATACAGTATAAATGTAACAATAAATGATAGCAATCAACTTATATAAAAAGGATATAAATCTTCTTGAATGATGAGGTCAGTGGTGCAAAGTGCAAACTAAAGATTAGCAAAATGTTCATGAACCAGTAATAGAAACAAAACCCATAGGACAGATATAAAGTCATCTTCGTGGAGAAGTTCAAGGATTTTCAGTAGCAGAGTCAGATGATAATCATTTTGCCATGAAGATCAACTATAAGTTTAAAGGGAAACCCCCAATGGTAACGAATTCCACAATCTTGTAGACCCCCCTTCAAATCTCTGAGTTATCTTTGTTTAACAATTGTGATAGGTGCAAGGTCTTGATAAAATTGAAGTTTGGCATTTTCGTAAAGAATGTGAGGTTTGCCACGAGTTGCCATGAGTTGGGGCTAAGATGAACTCTTCGTCTTTAAAGATGAGAAATCTCTTGTGGAGGTTCAGCCTCTTGAGGTTTGGGTCTGAGAGCCCGATGTGCCCATTCCAATGGTAGTTGACGAGAGCCCAAATTAGGGAGAAGAAAAGAGAACAGCTGGAGCAAGTAGGGTTCTAAATTGTCCGAAGTAATTGATTCAAGCACATTGCAAATACAGAGGTTATTTCTTCTCTCTCAATTTTCACGATCCTCATTTTTTGTGTGGAGATCTGAGAGTTCTTGAGCTATGTGGTCCAAGTCCCTATGGGTCTCATTCTGGGCTTTATGAAGCATGTCCTGATGAGATTCTAGTTTAGATGTTCGCCAAGGAAGAAATATCAGACTTAATAAAGGAGACATCCTTGTCAAGTTTGGTCAACAAGGATTCCTTAAAGTCAGTAATGAGAGACCGTAGGGCTATGATATCTTCCTTGATGGAGAGGGCAGGGGAGGAAGGTCCATCTTCACCCAGAGATGGAAGTGAAGGAGAGGAAGGGTTTTGCAATTGAGACAGTTTGTCGCTTCTATAAAAATGTTGAGTGATGTCACAACCCACTAGTTTCTAGCTCTTACATTGGATCTGTTTATGATGGTGGGAGTGAGTTACCATTGGTGAGAGAAAAACAAGCTTTAGGAGGAAGGTGTAGAGGCCAGCTAAAAAACTCTGAGAGGGTTTGAAGCCAGGTGTTCAGGGACAATAGACAGGACTTTAAGGTAGCATATCTGTCTGGCTAGATAGATCAGTTCGGTGAGGAGGTCCAGACTGGGGATCAGCTGTTGAAGCAGTGGTAGAGTATAATGGGCCAACTAAGGGGAATGTAGGTCTCAGAGGAGCTGATCTGGGGTTCCAATGAGCAAATATGTACTCCCAGGTTGAAAAATCAGAGTCCAAAAGCAGCAGAATGCATAGAGGAAGAGTAGGGATGCCTGCAGGTATTCGGTTGGCATAGAAGCAGGCAGAGCCATAAGGGGTTTGGCAAATATATCAGCTGACAGACATACTTATCATAGTACCAAAGGACCAGTAGGTGGTACTCCTGTTGCTATGGGCTGAGTGGTGATGATTTTAGTAGCACTCCAGGACCAGAGAGACAAACTACACATAACCACAATGCCAAGGGTGAATAATATATTGAGCATCTATAGGGAAGTATAGTCCCATAATAGCTGCGGAATAGAGGTGATTCTGTCACTACGGATTATATTTCCATCCTCATAATACAGAGACAGGATTGGGATTTATACGAAGGCCAGTTAGAGAGGGCTGCAGAGATTTGGTGTACTCCCTAACTGGAGAGTGGAAGTGCAGTAACAGCAGGGGAAGATAAGTGGGATGCAGC
The DNA here is from genome assembly GCA_031769625.1 of Taudactylus pleione. Lineage (NCBI taxonomy): Eukaryota > Metazoa > Chordata > Amphibia > Anura > Myobatrachidae > Taudactylus > Taudactylus pleione. Next base: position 9,915,514 of record JAUIMM010000035.1, read on the forward strand.
TCTGCAGCTTATGTGGAGGTGTGAGCAGCTCACCTGAGTGGGCATCCAGCAGGAGCTTGTCAGTGGCTGATATGTCCCAGGGGCCAGCTGAGGTAGAGGGTACGCAGCAGTCACTTGTAGCAGGGAGCCCAGAGGGGGGAAGGCAGGGAGCAGCTCTCTGAGTCTTCCACCTCCAGTCTGGTTGGCAGGGTGCAGCACAGCAGGAGGGACTGCTACACTAATTCCGAGCCCAGTACTGTATGTGCTGTTTGGCAGGTGGTGGAAGGCAGAGGGACCCCAGGGAGGATGGGTGGCCGAACCTCTGGTGGCTCATCACAGAGGTAGAGGTAGGCGGGACCAGCAGGAAATCCAGTCCCTGGCTTCAGCAGCGTGACCAGGCCGCAGCTGGTATAGATGCCAGAGGTATTCTTAGGTGCTGTGGACCTGGTTGTTAGGTAGGTACAGACTGTGTGGGATTTAATATGCAGAGCATGGGTCACAGATGGCTCTCTAGGGGCCAGTAGCAGCCAATATCACAGATGTTAGCCAGGAGCTCCAGGCAGCTATGTCTCTTCAAGATACTCGCTGAGCCACCCCCCCTTTTCTAAAGCTCATGTTCTTACCTTTGTGTCCAGAGTGTGGTAACAGGAATCACTCAAGGGGGATGTAAAGTCTTTCTCATGGTCAGACCTTATTCTCCCATATGTTCTCCCACCACCTGCTTTTTACTGAAGATACTGCACAATACTGGTTTGTCCTCTCTGGGTATTGTTTCCTCTAATCAGTTAGTTGTGCAAAGGGCCCAAAATTCCTCTGGAACTCTCTAAAATATGGCTTGCAGGGTACTTCAGATCTCCTGGACAACTTGCCACCATGCATATTGATAATGACATGAATGGGCTACTAACAAGACTCAAGATTGTCATCTTCTACAGTATTCCTTATCATTGCCTCACTGAGGCCATTCAAGGACCATATATTATACCATGATTAGATAATTTAATGTATGGCATAGTACTGCTAATACAGCTAGAACAGCTTCTCTCCTTCCTTCTGGCTGCCAAATATAATGCAGGCCTTGCATCAGCCACCATCTGCTATTATGGTTCAGCTCTTTCCTGTTTATCACCAAGGCTAGCTGAAGACATTTTACCATTGCTTACTCAGAGGAGATATTTCCTATCCAGTGCTTTTAATCCACAGTGTTCTAGTACTTGGAATATATACACTTTTCTAACCCTCTAAGCTGCCCTGGACACAAGTTTAGAGATTGTTCTTTTATTGAGAAATTTTGCTTTACTAGATTTAGCCTTAGGGGCCAGGATTGCTGGACTGACCTTAATTTATATTACTGATCCAAAAACACACTCCTTTGAAAATCGTATAGTTAAGTCTGATATCATCAAAGATGGGACAAATCCAATTTTTAGTAACTTATCTCATAATTCAAAACCTACTGCTCCACTAAAATTTGAACCTTCGAGGTTATTTATCAATTGCCGTTAACCCCTTTAAGGGACACTCCATCTGTTGAGCTGCCACCTCTAGTGCAGTAGCAAAAGTTATGTTCCTACATTCCATAATGCACGCCTCTCATTGGTCCTCTGTGCAAACATTTGCCAAGCATTATTGGAGACCAACTGATCTTACAAGCAACCACCAGGTATGTGGGAGTCTGCCCACCAGCTGTTGCTAGGTAGCAATCCTCCCGATGAACAAATAGTAATTTGCAGGAGTTTATGACCTGCAAACTTTTTGTTCTAGGGAATAGGATTGCCACCTAGCAACAGCACCCACATTACCCACCCTATACCTTACTAGGTCTGTTGGTTGATCTGTCCAAAGTTTCTCCAGGAGATTTATACCTTTATTCTTTTCTTCTGAATGGGCCAGAGGATCATGACAAGCCACAGGCATCAACTGCTAGAGACAGCAAATAATTCTCTCTATTTTACCATTTGGTTGTCCAGATTATGATCAAGTCAGCATCTGTTCTTTCTCCTTCATGCCATTTGTGCCTATACTTGGCCCTAGCCTGTGGATGCTCTTTATTTTGCTATGTTTGTACTATATAATTACTTCAATGCATTGATCAAAATTATGTTTTTGTTACCATTTCAGTAAACAATTTAAGAAGGGGGCGGAGAAAGAGGATGTAAGTCTTATCTTTAACCTCTCTGATCATTGTTTATCTGATGGTGAGAGATCTCTGTTATCACTTGGTTTGTCATTTGTGCCTTCATTTAGACATGATAGTTTTAACCTAGCGGTTGATCACTTTATGTTTGGGTGTAAATTGAGACTGAAATATTTTTTTCTTGGAAAAAATTGTGACTCTGGTTCTGATGCTAGTACACCATCTATGCTATCCTCCCCTAGTTTGTTTGACCCGCAGTCCTTTAACATAAGTATTCGGACCTTTCTGAGGATGACTGAGAATGACTTTAATACAGCTATTCCCTCACAGCGATTTGGAAATTTGACTCCTGATCAGAGATCAGCTCTGGGGTCTTTGAGATGCAATTCTACTATTGTGATCCACCCTGCAGATAAGGGCTGGGCGGTGGTTATTCAAAATCAGGCTGACTATGATGCTGAGATCAGGCGCCAACTTTCCGATAGTAAGGTATATACGCTGTGTTAATAATCCAATGGCTGATATTAAGAGGCTAATTGATGGCCATATTGATCAGGCTGTCTGCAGTGGTTGGCTGACCTCCAGTGTTGCTAACTTTTTGAAGGTTGAGCACTCAGTGTGTCCAGTCATCTACACATTGCCAAAGGTTCACAAGTCTTTGGTTAAATCCCAGGGCAGGCCTATCATCTCCGCCGGGGCTTCATTGCTACAACCTTTGGCAATGTTTGTAGATGGCTTTCTGCAGGAGCTTCTTCCATTGATTCCCAGCTTTTTACGTGACAGATTGATGATTTGACATTCTTTTAGCTGCTATGGATATATCATCCTTGTATACTATCATCCCCCACGCTCAGGGTGTTACCTCGGTTAGGAGACTCATGAGCGGAGTGAAAATGGTTGGCCCACCTATTAAGTTTATTTTGGACCTCTTGGAGTAGATACTGGTGCATAACCATTTTATGTATGATGGGTGCTATTACATGCAAGCATTGGGCACCGCAATGGGCTCGAATGTGGCCCCATCTTACGCTGGAATCTTTACGCATGATTACGATTCAAACCACATCATGCCTAAATATGGAGATTGGATCACTCAATACAAATGCTTTATAGATTATGGCCCTCATTCAGAGCCGTACACTCTGAGCAGAGCGCACGCTCTGAATGAGGGCCGCCCTCCATGAAAATGGAGCGTCCTCCTGGACGCTCGTATAGCTGTGGGTCACCACCCACAGGCTATACGAGCGTGCAGTTTGATGGCCGCGATGGTCTTGACCATCGCGACCATCGAAACTGCGAGCCGGAGCCTGCGGTTGAGGTTTTCATCCGCAAGCTCCGGAGTGATTTTGGCTCTATCAGAGCCCATATCACTCCCACTGACATCACTAGTGATGTCAGTGGGCCGGCTTCTGACGGGAGGCGTTCCCGTGGGAACGCCCCCGTCAGGGAGGCACGCCCCCGGCACGCCTACCAAAGGGGGCGTGCTGTCAATCAACATCGACAGCACGCCCCCTTTGATCAGACACAACGAGCGAAGGACTTTCCTTCGCTCGTCGCGTCTGGCGCGTGCGCACGACGGAGCTCCCTCCGTCGTGCGCATGCTCAGTGCAGAACATCGACCCACTTGCGAGCGGACAGCCGCTCACGAGTAGGTCTGAATCAGGCCCTATGTTTTTTTGATTTGGAGAGGCACCGAGGAGGAATTTAATATGATGCTTTTTGAGTTGAACAATCTGGATTGCACTGTGCGGTTTACTGGCAGCTGTAGTCGTACCTCTATTAATTTCCTTGATGTTACTGTGTCCTGCTTGGGTACAAGATTGGGCACTACATTATTTAGGAAAGACACAGATCGCAATACTCTGCTCTATGCAACTAGTAATCATCCTCCGAAACTAACAGGTAGTCTCCCGGGCTCCCAATTCATGAGGGTTCTGCGGAACAACATGGATCCAGTGGTCACAATTGCTTGAGATGAAGGAATGTTTCCTGGAGCGGGGCTACAAGAGAAAGGTTGTGGAAGGCTGCCTCACTAGAGCCCATCATATGCGGGTTAAGCCTAGTAAGCCAGTACAGAACCGGATGCTATTTGTTACCCAATATGATGGGGTATCCGGTGCCGTGGAATAATCTATTCAAAACCACTGGCTGATTATAAAGTCCGACCCTGCTTTGTGTAGCATAGCACAAGAGCCACCTATGATGGCATTCAGGAAGGGTAAGAATTTGAAATAACTATTGATGCACCACCCTCTAGAATACCAAAGGATAATACCTGACTTTTAACCCAGAAGCCTGGATGCATTAGGTGTATTGGATGTACAATAGTCAGGCAGATGATATCGGGCTCAAGCTTTCCTCATCCGGAAAGTGGCAGACCTATTCCTATTCGCTATAAACTACATTGTCTACTGGACTTTGTGATTAACCTACTCACTTGCCCCTGTGGGCTCGCATATGTGGGTATGACATCCTGTAGATTTCGTGATAGGATGGCCAACCACAGGAGTATCATCAGACAAACATTTGTACTTGGAAGACATCAAGTTTCGTCCCTACATTCCCATATTATAGATTGGATTCCTCCTCTCACACGTGGCGGTGACCGAATGCTTCTCCTCAAGAAGCTTGAGGCAAGATGGATATTTCGCCTGTGGACTGTAACACCACACAGATTAAATGGAAGCAATCCTTAAAATAGTTTTTTTTGCACTAATGCAGCCGTGTGACGATTTGTATTTTATTGTATATATATATTTTTTTAAATTGTGACCAATACACCATAGTTTAAGAATCAGTTTTATTATTTAGTGTACTTTTTTGATATATATAATTTTTTTATATTATGTGTTCTAAATCAATGTTCATGCATTGATTTTATAATGGTTTGTTTTCCTTTGTTGATTTTTTATATTCTGTGTTACTCTCTTCCACATCTATCAGGTCCCTATAAATGTTATTATTCCAATCTTGTCCCTAGTGTACCCTTTCAATGTAGCCATATATTAATGCTGTTATCTTTATTCTCTAGCTGTTAGAGCTGATATAGTGCGCATTAGCTGATGCGCGGCAGTGCACTGACACTTTGTGGTTGTCATGACCACCAATTAAGCGTTTGCCGGATGTTGACAACGTACACATGTTTGGATACACGTGTGCCAACCAGAAGCAGAAGTCATGGGCCAGATGTGTGGCTGTGCACTCGGCTGTACGGCTGATCGTGGCTGTATATACTTAGTGCTATCAGGTGATTCCAAGATTTTCTTTCCACCTGGCTGATGTGATATTTAGCATATTGAGTGTTTTGGCGCCCTTTTTGTGTGTATATATATATATATATATATATATATATAAGGGACTGATAGACAAGGTCAGTGTAATGCTGGCTTCTGGGTGGGCTATTTGCCCTGTTGCAAATTGATGTGTGGTTGTGCCTCCTAAAGATGGTGCTATATGGACCGAAACATTGGGATATTCTTCCTCAACCTAACACCTGTGGTATGATTCACATTAAATAAATTTGACTGCTACTCTTTCAAAGAAGTTCTGGTGAGTGCTCCATTTTTTGCTATAAATATATATATATATATATATATATATATACACATATACATAAAAAAATTCTAAGTAAGCTATGTGCAATCAATTTAAGACAGTTTGAGTTAGCAGGTTGCTTGAAGGTCCATCCTCTAAATATTTAAATAAGGTGTTCTCCTTTTGAACTGTTTGACATTAGACCATGAGGGATCCTGTGAGTATACCCTCCACCAGAAAATCACCTTTAAACAGGTGTGAGCTCATTAGGGAGGGAATCATTCACATAACTGGTCAATGGAACCGTTACTGGTAAACCCTATACGTTTCATCTTTCGACTTCATCAGGGATAGGTATAAAAATTTTTTTTATTGATAACCCATATTGTTTACCATGTTTTACAGGTAATAATTGACAGTTGGTGGGTATTGCTGTACTTCAGCTGATTAATCACGACCCAATCGGGCCCAAATATGATCCAAGTCTGATAATTAAATATCTACTCCTAATGGGTTCATAGCAAGGATCAGAGTTAAGCTGAAATAGATTTACAACATTTAGGGCGGAATTCAATTGTTTCCAGCCCCCATCACACCCGACGGAGCTGTTCAATTTTTGCTCCTGTCGGGCGCGATCAGCTGCCAGCGCTCCATTTCAGCTCACAGCCCCAGAGGGGTGCGAGCTGAAATCAGCAAAAAGTAACCTGTTTGGGCACCCAAATGGCACTTTTCACGATCGTGCCCAGCACTTTGGTCGGGGTTAGCTGATTTATGCGGCTAAACCCTACCACTTTGGGCGCAATCAGCGTGAAAAGCTGGAACCATTGAATAGTGGCCCACGATCTCCTGTCACTTTAGATGGGAGATCCGGGCCATGAAAACAATTGAATTCCACCCTTAATTAGTCAGCAGTAACTGTCCAAAGCACCTCACAAATATTAAAAATCTGCAAAGGACCTGGGTATTCCCTTCTGTGAGAGCAAATAGATGTGAACCGGTCTCAAGCTTCCAGGATATATACGGTATATATATATATATATAGGCATATATATATATATATATATATAGGCATAGCTATATATATATATATATATATATATGCCTATATATATATATATATATATTTGGAGGCACTGGGAGACTTATGTTTAAAGGTAAACTGCCTTTATTATCCTGGATATAAGTGGGTTATCGCCCCTTGGAAGGCACGGGTGCGCATTCACTTACTATACCTTTGCAGCAAGTGCTGGATTATTGGTGATATATATATATACAGTCAGGTGCATAAATATTGGGACATTGACAGAATTTTCATGTTTTGGCCTCTATTCACCACCACAATGGCTTTGAAATGAAACAAACAAGATGTGCTTTAACTGCAGACTTTCAGATTTAATTTGAGGGTAATTACATCCAAATCAGGTGAACGGTGTAGGAATTACAATGGTTTCAATATGTGCCTCCCACTTTTTAAGGGGCCAAAAGTAATGGGACTATCAACTCAAAAGCTATTTCATGGACAGGTGTGGGCTATTCCCTCGTTATTTCATTATCAATTAAGCAGGTAAAAGGTCTGGAGATGATTCTAGGTGTGACATTTGCATTTGGAATCAGTTGCTGTCGACTCTCAATATGAGATCCAAAGAGCTGTCACTATCAGTGAAGCAAGCCATCATTAGGCTGAAAAATCAAAACAAACCCATCAGAGAGATAGCAAAAACATTAGGTGTGGCCAAATCAACTGTTTGGAACATTCTTAAAAAGAAAGAATGCATCGGAGAGCTCAGCAACACCAAAAGACCCGGAAGACCACGGAAAACAACTATGGTGGATGACAGAAGAATTATTTCCCTGGTGAAGAAAAACCCCTTCACAACAGTTGGCCAAATCAAAAACACTCTCCAGGAGGTAGATGTATATGTGTCAAAGTCAACAATCAAGAGAAGACTTCACAAGAGTGAATATAGAGGGTTCACCACAAGATGTAAACCATTGGTGAGCCACAAAAACAGGAAGACCAGTTTAGAGTTTGCCAAACATCTAAAAAAGCCATTACAGTTCTGGAACAACATCCTATGGACATAAGAGACAAAGATCAACTTGTACCAGAGTGATGGGAAGAGAAGAGTATGGAGAAGGAAAGGAACTGCTCATGATCCAAAACATACCACCTCATCAGTGAAGCATGGTGGTGGTAGTGTCATGGCGTAGGCATGTATGGCTGCCAATGGAACTGGTTCCCTTGTATTTATTGATAATGTGACTGCTGACAAAAGCAGCAGAATGAATTCTGAAGTGTTTCGGGCAATATTATATGCTCATATTCAGTCAAATGCTTCAGAACTCATTGGACGGCACTTCACAGTGCAGATGGACAAAGGCCCTCATTCAGAGCCGTACACTCTGAGCAGAGCGCACGCTCTGAATGAGGGCCGCCCTCCTAAAAAATGGAGCGTCCTCCTGGACGCTCGTATAGCTGTGGGTCACCACCCACAGCCTATACGAGCGTGCAATTTGATGGCCGCAATGGTCTTGACCATCGCGACCATTGAAACTGCGAGCCGGAGCCTGCGGTTGAGGTTTTCAACCGCAAGCTCCGGAGTGATTTTGGCTCTATCAGAGCCAAAATCACTCCCACTGACATCACTAGTGATGTCAGTGGGCCGGCTTCTGACGGGAGGCGTTCCCGTGGGAACGCCCCCGTCAGGGAGGCACGCCCCCGGCACGCCCACCAAAGGGGGCGTGCTGTCAGTCAACATCGACAGCACGCCCCCTTTGAAGAGACACTACGAGCGAAGGAAAATCTTCGCTCGTCGCGTCTGGCGCATGCGCACGACGGAGCTCCCTCCGTCGTGCGCATGCTCAGTGCAGAACATCGACCCACTTGCGAGCGGACAGCCGCTCGCGAGTGGGTCTGAATCAGGCCCAAAGACCCGAAGCATACTGCAAAAGCAACCAAAGAGTTTTTTAAGGCTAAAAAGTGGAATGTTATGCAATGGCCAAGTCAATCCCCTGACCTGAATCCGATTGAGCATGCATTTCACTTGATGAAGACAAAACTGAAGGGAAAATGCCCCAAGAACAAGCAGGATTTTGACATTTGCAGTAGAGGCCTGGCAGAGCATCACCAGGGATGAAACCCAACGTCTGGTGATGTATATGCGTTCCAGACTTCAGGCTGTAATTGCCTGCAAAGGATTTGCAACAAAGTATTAAAAAGTGAAAGTTAGATTTAGGATTGTTTAGTTTGTCCCATTACTTTTGGCCCCTTAAAAAGTGTGGGGCACATATAGAAACCGTTGTAATTCCTACACCGTTCACCTGATATGGATGTAATTACCCTCAAATTAAATCTGAAAGTCTGCAGTTAAAGCACATCTTGTTTGTTTCATTTCAAAGCCATTGTGGTGGTGAATAGAGGCCAAAATATGAAAATTCGGTCAATGTCCCAATATTTATGCACCTGACTGTATATATATATCCCAGCCATCAACTGTAAGTGTAAGGGAATCACATATTAAAGTTGTGGGGATCCAATAGCAAGAAAATCTGATAATTTAACAAGATAACAGAAAGAAGGGGGAAATAATCTAATAAAACATGTTTAAATTAGGGATGTGCAGGCTCGGATAGGTTCGAGTTTGCACGTTGAGTTCGGATTTTTCCCTCCAAAAAAACGGAACTCAGAAAGAGGCTAAACGTAATCTTACATGGATGAACATCATCATTCCTGACTTTTGTCCAGGAATGATGATGTTCGTCCATGTAAGATGACGTTTAGCCTCTTTCTGAGTTCCGTTTTTTTGGAGGGAAAAATCCGAACTCAACGTGCAAACTCGAACCTATCCGAGCCTGCACATCCCTAGTTTAAATCAATTTGTTTGTTTAAGCCATCGGGAAACAAGCAATTCATAGTAAGTCAGGAGTTTATCCTGACAAACATCTAATCGGCATCCGTCCTTCCCTCTCCTGTACATCAGGGGTTTGTCAGTTTTTCTGCACCAGCCCTCCAGTAATTATCTGGACAGTGACTCCGCCGGTGAGTAGAAAGCTCCCCGTGGCGGTCTCAGAGACACTAACCATCCGGAATGTCTGGTATTTTAACGTCCTTCTGTTAAAACAACTAATTTGGACGGTATACTTCACAGGTATTTCTCCTGACTTATAACTGAATTTGTGGGTTTTCTGGACACTTCCAATTTGGCTTCTTAAAGGAACATTGCTATCGGTGTGTGAAGGGTCTAATTTGATACTACATATATATTATACTGTTCTTATCAATTTAATGCAATTTTTTTTGCATTTTAAGTGCTCTTAATAAATTAATACTTTGTAGTAAATTAGTTTCAGTGAACCTGGTTTATTCCCTTTTTCTGTTTGAGCTGCCTTTTATACACACAATCACAGTGACAACGAAGACCCATCGCAGAGTGATTGACAGGAAGTGACCTTTTCGGGGTGGTGACGGGGGGTGGTCAGCGAAACGCAGGCATGCCAGTGCGTTTGAACGCCGTTACAGGGGCATGCATAAATTACCAACTGCGATGCCATACGCAGCTTGGGCTTTCACTGTGTGCGACGAGGTTAGCAATTTCTGAGTAAGGTCTGATCTTGTGCAAGTGTGCATAAAGCTCCGATGTTACCGATTGTTTCGTAGACTTGCTAAGTATTACGGATGTGTGTAAGGTAAAGTGGGCGTCCTTATGTTAGGTTGCGACGACATTGCGATTGCAGTCATTAGCATATTTTCGCAGTGGGACTGCGTGCATAATCCCTGCTGTGATCGCAATAGCAATCCTTACTGAATTAGGCCCTTTGTTCTTGTCTTGTTCATACTGTTTCTGTCAATGTACCTTGTAAGGTGCTGCGGACCCCTGGTGCTATATAAATAAAAATAATAATTACCCATAAAGTCAATGCAATGTAATAGGCGAAAAAGATTTGCCTCTGAATAGCAGGAGAAAAGAAGTGCAAATTATTTATTTTGGGGTGCAAAGGTGAGGAAACCTCTCAGAACCCTTGGAACAGCCCCCCAAAGGACAACGGCAAAAATAATTACCCATAATGCTTAGCATCTCTACATAGCTTACGATGGTCATCTCATTGGAATGTAGCTAACTGATAAGAACATAGAAGCTATCAATGGCTCATTATACTTCTAGTTGCAATAGAAATGACAGGTAGGAGCTAGGCCTCAATATTTATGTCTTCTTTGACCCCAAAAGGTAATTTGACCATTCTATGGAAAAACAGCAACTGTATTAAGACAATCTCATTCTAAACCTCAAGAGGCCTAGCAAGGGGTATATGTGTTTGTAACTTATATGCCTATGTAGAAATTAACTATTTAACCCACTGATTACAATAATAATAATACAAAGGCCTGCATTCAATTAGCCACGAAAAGCCGAGATCCGTGGAATAGTATTGCGGATCGGGTCTTTTCGCGTGGTGGAAACTTATCTCCGTATTCAATTCCAGCTGGGTTTAGCATACGCGGAAAGTCAATGCAATGTAATAGGAGAAAAAGATTTGCCTCTGAATAGCAGGAGAAAAGAAGTGCAAATTATTTATTTTGGGGTGCAAAGGTGAGGAAACCCCTCAGAACCCTTGGAACAGCCCCCCAAAGGACAACGGCATCAAAAAATTCAGGGAAAAAACACAAAGTGGGGAGACAACTTCAAAAACTAGTGAAATAAGGTTCTGGGGGTGCTCTAAGACAGGGTCAAGTGTTTTGGGGATTGCAGGTGCTTTTATGACGGAGGAATTTCACTTTTATTAAAACTTCATATTAGAGACATTAAAATATGCTAGCACCCATTTTCAGGTACCCCAAATTTGACAGGACTACTTTTTTTCACCAAAAAATACTGCTTAACGCCATTCTTCATCAGTTGTGCAAAGACGCTAATAGAAGCTATTGAAACAACTTAAGTACCCCATATAGCTTTATTAGGGCTATTCGGGCACATCTATATTGATCCCCAATGTTAGTGCATCTTTTTGGGGGGTTCATCCTGATTTCCACATTTCTGACACCACTTTCCGCTTGTTTCCAACTTCGCGGCTTGCCGTTTTCGCGTGGTTTGGAATTGAATATGGTGAATAGCAGGGGTGCGCACAATAAGTTTCCGTGTCCAAAACATGCGATGTAGGTGGAAAGTCGAGCAGGCGAAACTTTTCCGCGGGTGTGAAACTAATTGAATACGGGCCAAAGTTTGAATGTTTGATTAACTCCCTATCTTTCTGACACCGACAGTTTATTTCCTAGTTACCATCTGATATTTTGTGTGGTCCATGAAGCCCATGTTTCTGGCTGCTGAATACACTAGTACTGAACTTCTACATGTTTCTGGCTGCTGAATACACTAGTACTGAACTTCTACATGTTTCTGGCTGCTGAATACACTAGTACTGAACTTCTACATGTTTCTGAGTGCTGGATACACTAGTACTGAACTTCTACATGTTTCTGGCTGCTGAATACAGTAGTACTGAACTTCTACATGTTTCTGGCTGCTGGATACACTAGTACTAAACTTCTACATGTTTCTGAGTGCAGGTAGGTCAGAGAAAATTCATCAGCTTTTAGTTCTCTAAGACAGTGAAAGGGTTAAAAGCCCATTTGACAGTGTACAATAGATGTTGGCAAGCAGGAGATTAATTACTGTCATTAGACTTTCAACCTTGTGGTAAACTTGTAAACAACTTGCCAGATGAGCAGGAAATGCAGAGAAGAGAAGTGATGAGTGAGTGAATCTCTGGCTTTCACATAACCCTAGTTTCATGTATTTTCATAATATCCTCACTCCCTGAGCCTGACAGAAAAGCCCTCTAGACAAGGGGCAGTTCCATCTGTGTAATTACATCTCAGTGCTCTGCTTCAGTCTGCATAATAATGAAAAAAAAACATGACCGGGCGTGATGCTGGTGCTTGTAATTTGTAAACAAGATGAATGCATTTAACACCCATTCCAAGGATACAGGTAGGCAACTATGAGTTGTGTGCAGGGGGGGTGGGCCCTACAAGTCTCCACACTCCATGCACCCACTTTGGCTCTGCCCTTGGTTGAGTTGAATACCCTTTTGTGTTAAGGGCACCCAGAGGGCAGACACGGTCTGCAATACAATTGTATTTGTTGGGTTTGAATTGTTGAGCTGGGCTGATTGGGGACCGTCCTTTCTATGCCGACATACAATTCTTGGTTTATTATCAATGCGACAAGATCTCACACTCGAACGAGGGAAACGCTTGGTGCAGTCATGTTACCTGTTACAGTTTACACTATTATTTTTAATTTCTGATTAACTTTAGCATAGTTTTTACTAGGGGTGAGCGGGTTCGGATTTCTGAAATCCGAACCCCCCCGAGCCCTCCCGATCCGAGGCAGATCCGAGTCAGGTTTGACTTTTCCCGCCTGACTCGGATCTGAAATCGAGGCAAAACGTCATCATCCCGCCTTCCGGGTCTCGCGTGTTTTGGATCCTATATAAGGTACCCGCGTCGGCGCCATTTTCTCACTCCGGCTGTGAACAGTGAAGAGGGAGGGTGGGAGTTAGGGCTGGCAGGGCTGTGTAGTGTTGTAGTGTAGTGTAGTGTAGTGCAGTGTAGTGTTGTGCTGTGCTGTGCTGCTGTTGTCCATAGGGGCTGTGTCCACTCCAAAGTCCTGTGCAGTGTCCCAGTCCTAAAGGGGTGCTGTAGTGTTATCCAGGGGGTGCTCTGTCCGTCAGGGGTGCTCCCCCCAAGTGCTAAAAAAAAAATATTTTCTGTGTTTGTGAATTGTGTGCACTGTGGCTGCACGTGAATCAACAAAGGAGCAGCGCCAAGCGTGCGCCTGTGTCCCATAAGTAAAAGGCCGGCTGGCTTGTCCATTAAAGGGTGCTGTAACCCCCAAAGGGCACTCCAAACAAAATATAAAAATATATTTTTTTGTGTTTGTGAATTGTGTGCACAGTAGCCGCACGTGCATCAACAAAGTAGTGCCAAGCGTGCGCCTGTGTCCCATAAATAAAGGGCCGGCTGGATTGACCGCTAAAGGGTGCTGTAACCCCCAAAGGGCACTCCAAACAAAATAAAAATATATATTTTTTTGTGTTTGTGAATTGTGTGCGCAGTAGCTGCACGTGCATCAACGAAGGAGCAGCGCCAAGCGTGTGCGCCTGTGTCCCATAAGTAAAAGGCTGGCTGGCTTGTCCGTTAAAGGGTGCTGTAACCCCCAAAGGGCACTCCAAACAAAATAAAAAAATATATTTTTTTGTGTTTGTGAATTGTGTGCGCAGTAGCCGCACGTGCATCAACAAAGTAGTGCCAAGCGTGCGCCTGTGTCCCATAAATAAAGGGCCGGCTGGATTGACCGCTAAAGGGTGCTGTAACCCCCAAAGGGCACTCCAAACAAAATAAAAAAAATTTCTGTGTTTGTGAATTGTGTGCACTGTGGCTGCACGTGCATCAACGAAGGAGCAGCGCCAAGCGTGCGCCTGTGTCCCATAAGTAAAAGGCCGGCTGGCTTGTCCGTTAAAGGGTGCTGTAACCCCCAAAGGGTACTCCAAACAAAATAAAAAAATATTTTCTGTGTTTGTGAATTGTGTGCGCAGTAGCCGCACGTGCATCAACAAAGTAGTGCCAAGCGTGCGCCTGTGTCCCATAAATAAAGGGCCGGCTGGATTGACCGTTAAAGGGTGCTGTAACCCCCAAAGGGCACTCCAAACAAAATAAAAAAATATATTTTTTTGTGTTTGTGAATTGTGTGCGCAGTAGCCGCACGTGCATCAACAAAGTAGTGCCAAGCGTGCGCCTGTGTCCCATAAATAAAGGGCCTGCTGGATTGACCGCTAAAGGGTGCTGTAACCCACAAAGGGCACTCCAAACAAAATAAAAAAATATTTTCTGTGTTTGTGAATTGTGTGCACTGTAGCGGCACATGCATCAACAAAGGAGCAGCGCCAAGCGTGCGCCTGTGTCCCATAAGTAAAGAGCCAACTGGCTCATTTCTTAAAGGGTGGTGTAACCCACAAAGTGCACTACTCTCCAGCAAAAATAAAAAAATATTTTCTGTGTTTGTGTGCGCCTTAGCCGCACGTATATATCAATATAACATAAATGGAGGACCAAACTTTCTCCAATAAAAATAAAATAGGGAAAGATCAAGAACCACTTCCTCCTAGTGCTGTTGCTGCTGCTGGGAGTTGTTCATCATCCCAGAGAGGAAGTAGGAACACCACTACTTTTACTAAACAATTGACCCTCCAACAGTCCTTAGCGAGGAGGATGAAGTACAACAGCAGTCATCCTGAAGCAAAACGTATAACTGAGGCCTTGACTGCTATGTTGGTGTTAGACGTGCGTCCGGTATCCGCCATTAGTGCAGTGGGATTTAGACAATTGATGGTGGTAGTGTGTCCCCGGTTCCAAATCCCGTCTAGATTCCACCTGCATCCTCAAAGCAGCAGCGACAAGCGTGCATCTGTCTATTAAAGGGTGGTGTAACCCTCAAAGTGCGCTCCACAAACAATAAAAAAATTCTTATTTTTTTTTCTGTCTTTGTGAAATGTGTGGGCTGTAGCCGCACCTGCATCCTTAAAGCAGCAGCGACAAGCGTGCTTCTGTCTGTTAAAGGGTGGTGTAACCCTCAAAGTGCGCTCCACAAACAATAAAAAAATTCTTTTTTTTCCTGTCTTTGTGAATTGTGTGGGCTGTAGCCGCACCTGCATCCTCAAAGCAGCAGCGACAAGCATGCGTCTGTCTGTTAAAGGATTACATCGGTGACACCATCCAAGTAGGCATGCCAGACAGTCCGTACATGTACTGGCAGGAAAAAGAGGCAATTTGGAGGCCCCTGTAGAAACTGGCTCTATTTTACCTGAGTTGCCCCCCCTCCAGTGTGCACTCCGAAAGAGTGTTTAGTGCAGCCGGGAACCTTGTCAGTAAAAGGCGTAGGAGGTTGCTTCCACAAAATGTGGAGAAGATGATGTTCATAAAAATAAATTATCAACTTTTCCAGGGAGACCAGCCTCCAGAACGTACAGAGGGACCTGTGGTGGTGGATTCCAGCGGGGACGAATTAATACTCTGTGAGGATGAGGATGTACACAACACCGAAGAGGGTGAGGAATCGGTGAATGAGGAGGATGAGGACGACATCTTGCCTCCGTAGAGCCAGTTTATGCAGGGCCAGATTAATTGCCAGCTTGTTTTGTGGGGGCCCAAACGAACCAATCATTTCAGCCACAGTCGTGTGGCAGACCCTGGCGCTGAAATGATTGGTTTGTTAAAGTGTGCATGTATTGTTTATACAACATAAGGGTGGGTGGGAGGGCCCAAGGACAATTCCATCTTGCACCTCTTTTTTTTCTTTGCATTATGTACTGTTTGGGGCCTAGTTTTTCAAACTGCCATCCTGTCTGCCACTGCAGTGTCACTCCTAGATGGGCCACGTGTTTGTGCCGCCCACTCGTGTCGCTTAGCATAGTCATCCATCTACCTCGGTGCAACCTTTTGGACATAAAAACACTATTGTGAGGTGTGAGGTGTGAGGTGTTCAGAATAAACTGGAAATGAGTGGAAATTAAGGTTTTTGAGGTTAATAATAGCATAGGAGCAGAAAAATCAACACATTCTGTGATTTTAGCTGTTTTTATGCTTTTTTTAAAAAAAATACAGATCCAAAACACAAAACCAAGAACCCAAAACACCGAAGGGTGGTTTTGGCAAAACCAATCCAGATCCAAAACACAAAGAAAGATCCAGATCCAAAACCAAAACACAAAAAGTGGCCAGTGCACACCCCTAGTTTTTGCCTGATAATGCGGTCACTATTCTTTTAAGATGGTCTTTTATACCTTTGTATTTAGCCTCCCATTATTTTAATTCTCTCTCCGCCTGGATGTTATACGTACGCTACTTGCGCACCCTGCCAGATGTAACCTACACGGTGCGCCCCAGATGGCTGCCTTGGGTAATTATTTCTTGCGCAGGATGAACAAACACATGGATCTATTCATTCAGGGAGTATTATATTACAAATGTTTCAGTCACCCGTATACATCATGCCCACACTGCATCACTGTTTGCTGTGTTTGTTATTACCTGTTTTGTACCATGTACTTCCGCCCCACTGTATGATATGCCAGCGTGTTATACCTCCAATGAAGTGCATCCTCCATAGGCCTACTCATACTGGGTTTATCATACTGCCACACACATGTCAGTTTTCCCATATATGCCTTGGGTTCTTGTACGGCTTATCTCCCACAGTGTAACCTTCGTAGTGTGCCCAACATGGCTGCCTCACCCGGTACACTCGTGGATGGGATGAAAAATACATGGACCTGACAATTATGGTGGGACCCTGCTCCTAGCGTTAGGACGCTGCAACCACCCATTTTGTGTCATCTCTTCTAGGCATAACCTATTCCAACCAGGATAATCCTATGTAGTGCACCCAAGATGGTTGCCTCATCTGGTACCTTGTACCTTTTGTTGGTGGAATATATAACCCGTGGAAGTTATTTCTAAAAATGTCTGCACCAACCCTGCAATATGCTTATTGTGCTCTCTAGGTTTTGGCTGTTTTTAATTATCTCCATGTGGTTTTCTATTTTCTGCAATACCTAATCCTTGTACAATATACCATGTTTTCTGATGTCTGTAAAGCGAGTTTGAGTCCTGCGGGAGAAAAGCGCTATATAAATAAAATTATTGTTATTATTATAAACAGCTGACCTTTTTAACTTGCAATTATTGCCTCATTGTCTTTATTTCTTAAGTAATCAAGATAATTAGTAGGTTTATACCGTTATGCACTAATATATTTATATGCTACCAAAATAAATAACTCTTTATAATTATATAGTGTGTGTGTGTCTGTAAATATATATATATATATATATATATATACGACAGGCTCAATCCACGGCACTCGACCATCTGGGGTGCCCTTGGTATGTGACCACACCATCTACATAAAAAATATCATACAAACTCGGCACTCACATGCTTTTCAAACTGCAACTCCTTTAAACATAGGGAATGTTGGTTCCAAAATATTGCAATAATTTGTTAAGCTGGCCACCGCTTCACGGTCATTCCCATCTAGCCAGTCCCTACACTGATTCTCAGATACATGAACTTGATCTGCCATCTTGGGCTCAAGCTTGCATATATTTTAAACATGAAACTGGGTCCTGCCTTAAAGAGACAGGACCACACCCAGGGCTATCAGTTAATAAGCACCTGGAAAAAGAAAAAAGTTAGTCTTACATTTGAAAAACAGGGTGCCCTAGCAAGTGTGACCACAAAATTTAAATAAACGACAGGCTCAATCCACGGCACTCGACCATCTGGGGTGCCCTTGGTATGTGACCACACCATCTACATAAAAAATATCATACAAACTCGGCACTCACATGCTTTTCAAACTGTAACTCCTTTAAACATAGGGAATGTTGGTTCCAAAATATTGCAATAATTTGTTAAGCTGGCCACCGCTTCACGGCAGGGTTGCCTACCTTTAATATTCTCTTCCCGAGAGAAGCCCGGGTAAGAGAAGCAGCAGGGGCCCGACGGGGGCGGGGCTTGACGATTCGCGTCATTAAGCCCCGCCCCCTTGCGGTAAAATTGCCGCAATTGGGCACAATTTACATAGGGGGCGGGGCCAAATGCTGTGATTCATGCAGAATCACAGCTTAAGCCCCGCCCCCTTCACGGAGACCCGCGATTGCCGCGGGTATTCTCCTAATTCTGCCCACTTCACTAGGAAGTGGGCAGAATGCGGGAGAAATGCCTACCCTTCCGGGGGTGCGGGGGGTTACCCGAAAAATCGGGAGGCTCCCGCGAAAACCGGGAGGGTAGGCATGTATGCTTCACGGTCATTCCCATCTAGCCAGTCCCTACACTGATTCTCAGATACATGAACTTGATCTGCCATCTTGGGCTCAAGCTTGCATATATTTTAAACATGAAACTGGGTCCTGCCTTAAAGAGACAGGACCACACCCAGGGCTATCAGTTAATAAGCACCTGGAAAAAGAAAAAAGTTTGTCTTCTTACATTTGAAAAACAGGGTGCCCTAGCAAGTGTGACCACAAAATTTAAATAAACGACAGGCTCAATCCACGGCACTCGACCATCTGGGGTGCCCTTGGTATGTGACCACACCATCTACATAAAAAATATCATACAAACTCGGCACTCACATGCTTTTCAAACTGCAACTCCTTTAAACATAGGGAATGTTGGTTCCAAAATATTGCAATAATTTGTTAAGCTGGCCACCGCTTCACGGTCATTCCCATCTAGCCAGTCCCTACACTGATTCTCAGATACATGAACTTGATCTGCCATCTTGGGCTCAAGCTTGCATATATTTTAAACATGAAACTGGGTCCTGCCTTAAAGAGACAGGACCACACCCAGGCTCGTTTATTTAAATTTTGTGGTCACACTTGCTAGGGCACCCTGTTTTTCAAATGTAAGACAAACTTTTTTCTTTTTCCAGGTGCTTATTAACTGATAGCCCTGGGTGTGGTCCTGTCTCTTTAAGGCAGGACCCAGTTTCATCTTTAAAATGTATGCAAGCTTGAGCCCAAGATGGCAGATCAAGTTCATTTATCTGAGAATCAATGTAGGGAATGGCTAGATGGGAATGACCGTGAAGCGGTGGCCAGCTTAACAAATTATTGCAATATTTTGGAACCAACATTCCCTATGTTTAAAGGAGTTGCAGTTTGAAAAGCATGTGAGTGCCGAGTTTGTATGATATTTTTTATGTAGATGGTGTGGTCACATACCAAGGGCACCCCAGATGGTCGAGTGCCGTGGATTGAGCCTGTCGTTTATTTAAATTTTGTGGTCACACTTGCTAGGGCACCCTGTTTTTCAAATGTAAGACAAACTTTTTTCTTTTTCCAGGTGCTTATTAACTGATAGTCCTGGGTGTGGTCCTGTCTCTTTAAGGCAGGACCCAGTTTCATGTTTAAAATATATGCAAGCTTGAGCCCAAGATGGCAGATCAAGTTCATGTATCTGAGAATCAGTGTAGGGACTGGCTAGATGGGAATGACCGTGAAGCGGTGGCCAGCTTAACAAATTATTGCAATATTTTGGAACCAACATTCCCTATGTTTAAAGGAGTTGCAGTTTGAAAAGCATGTGAGTGCCGAGTTTGTATGATATTTTTATATATATATATATATATATATATATATATATATGTTCAATTGACTTTGATCCACGGCACTCAAACATCTGCGGTGCCTGTGGTACGTGACCACACCATTTAAATAAAATCATACAAACTCAGCACTCACTATTATATTCCAAACTGTATCTATGTGACTATGTGACACCTGGAACCAAATGATACAGAACAATGCTCGTATTTTTGAGAGTCAGTGTAGGGACTGACCAGAATGGGAAGACCGTTACATGGTTGATCAAAATATTGCAATACTTTGGAACTAACATTCCCTGGAATTAAATGAAGTACAGTTTGGCATATAATTGTGAGTTTGTATGATATATATATATATATATATATATATATATATATATATTTGTATATATATATAATATTTGAATATTTGTATATATTGCCTTGCAAAAGTATTCACCCCCCTTTGCATTTTTCATGTTTTGTTGCCTCACAGCCTGGAATTAAAATGGATTCTCTGAAGGTGTGCATCATTTCATTCACAGAACATGCCTACAACTATGAAGTTGCGTTTTTTTTTATATTGTGAATCAAACAACATTTAGGACAACATAACAGGAAACTTCACCGTGCATAACTATTCACTCCCCTAAAGTCGGTGCGAAAAAGTCTTTGAAAAAAAACTGGTATAAGTTATCACCATGTTTTACATGGCGAAAAAAATGCAGAATTGGGGTTTAGAGGTGCAGGCTTAAAAAAAATAGCCTGCACCCCTGCGAATAGCCCCTAAAAATGAACTGTGTCAAAAAAAAGTTTTAAAAAAAAATAGGGACACCCCAAAAAAAATATTTGAATTTTGGGGTTAAAAAAATAAATATGGGGAACAAGCTTTTAAATAACTAAATTAATTCAGGGGGGGTTTCCAAGTATGCGGCAAGTGTTTAAAAGAATGCGGGTGTTATCGGGAGGTGCATTTTTGCAGAATTTTCAAAATGCACTTTAGGGACTTCAAAATATACTTGCACCCATTTTCATGTACCCCAAATTTGATGGGCATAGTTCATTTTTGCCCCAAAAAAGTGCTATTCTTCATCACTTCTTCAAAGTCAGGAAAAAACACCTGCCGAGTCTATTTAAAAATCCCAACAATATGCAGAAGACCAAATCGGGGGTACCTATAGTGATTCCCCATGTCAGGACATATTTTGGGGTGTGCCAGGATCAATTCCCGAAAATTCATAGGACTTTTCGCCACTCAGTTTTTCGCCGGGTCCCGATTCCGCACCATTTCATTGAATACAGGGATAAGCGGGCACGCACCCAATACTTTATCCCCACTTAAACCTCCGATGTGGAGCGAAAAGTCCAGCACTGACTTTTCGCTCCCATATTGAATATGCCCCAGAGGGTAGGTGACTAGAATTACAGGGCATGTGGCTGGAGTGAAAAAGGGGGCTGTAGTAGACACATGGGGCATGTGGCTTGTGTGACAGGGGGCTAGTGGGGACACACGCGGGATATGGCTGGAGTGACAGAGGGGGCTGGAGGGGAATAAAAGAGCTCCCAGCACACACTGATATGTGGGATTATACTAGTATTTTGAACCCATTTGCTGGATCATTAGCTATTGCAAATGTTTTTTGCCCACTCTGCCCCTCCACTCATACAGTATCTCTCTGTCCCTCTAGTCTCTCTCTGTCCCCCTAGTCTCTCTCTCTGTCCTGCTAGTCTCTCTCTCTCTCTGGCCCCCTAGTCTCTCTCTCTCTGTCCCCCTAGTCTCTCTCTCTCTGTCCCGCTAGTCTCTCTCTCTGTCCCCCTAGTCTCTCGCTCTCTCTGTCCCCCCAGTCTCTCTCTCTCTGTCCCCCTAGTCTCTCTCTCTGTCCCCCCAGTCTCTCTCTCTCTGTCCCCCTAGTCTCTCTCTCTCTGTCCCCCTAGTCTCTCTCTCTCTGTCCGCGAGCGGGCATCCGCCTCTGTCCGAGAGCGGACAGCCGCCGGGGGGGGGGAGGGTTAGGTTTAGGGCTCCCAGGGGGGATTTAGGTTTAGGCACCCCCACGGGAGGGTTAGGGTTAGGCTAGGGGGAGGGAGGGTTAGGGTTAGGCACCCCCGGGGGGGACTTAGGGTTAGGCACCCCTCCGGGGGACTTAGGTTTAAGCAGCGGGGAAGGGGGTGGTTAGGGTTAGGCACTTAGAGGGGGGATTAGGGTTAGGCATTTGGGGGGGAAGTTAGGGTTAGGTACCCCTAAGGAGGGTTAGGGTTAGGGGGGTTAGGTTAGTCTATACTTACCTATCCACGATCGGGATTTCCAGCGCTGTTGGGCTTCTGCTGCTTCGAACTCTGCTCCTGTCGGGCTGCCGCTGACGGGAATCGAGCCGCCGCCCATGCGGCCGGCGGTATTTCATGCCCATTCCACCCAGACTGTATCCAACCCACACTGTATCCTGCACTGTATGCGACCCGCACTGTATCCAACCCACAGTGTAACCTGGGGATATTTTTGGGAGCTGCTCATCATAAAGGCTGATTGATCTGGGGTTTCAACACCCATAGGAAGGAGGTACAGTTTGAGCACTCAGAATAGGCATGTTCTGGGTGCATGTGAACTTGTGTAGGGGACATCCACATCTGCTGCTGCTACTTTACATGTGGTTTAGGGTTTTTTTCTTTGATGTTCGATAACTACTACTACTTTAGAGCAATGATATTCCACGCACGATTCTTAGTAAATTTCTGTGTTGAATTGTTTTCTATTAAAAGTACTTTTGAGTTGGTTCAATTGGTTATTGCTAATACATTACTAATTTACAAAAGATTTTTAAACAGAAATAACTGCCGTGTTTGTGCTTCTGCTCTGTTGCTTAATTTAGCCAGCCAGACTTTGGTCTATAAGGTGAACAATATTATGAGCTGTGAGGTGGTCAAAATTGAGTGGAATTGACTGGAAATTAATGTTAATTAATGGTATTGATATTAATAATACTCTAAGAACAAAAAAAAGCCGAAACTATGTGATTTTAGCTTTTTTGTTAATTTTTGTAAAAACCAAAACCAGACAACAAATTAGAACCAAAACCAGCAAAAAAAATAATAAAAAAAATAAATAAATAAAAAAAAAAAATATATATATATACACTCGCTGTTAAAACTGTGTAGCATACTGTGGGCCTGATTCAGAGGTGTACGTAGTGGTGATGCCTGGGGGGGGCAACACAAGCAAGTGCCCCCCCCAGCTTTTATTAAAAAAAAACCTGTGATGGAGAAATGGGCATCATATGTATGTATATTTACTGCGCAAATCCTCCCCATCTGTATACACTTTATTTTAAGTCCTTTTCCATACATGTATACCCATTATTCTGGTCCCCTTATCATCTGCATACCCTTTATTGTGCCCCCCTCACCATCGGTATACCCATTATTGTGCACCTCCTATCTGCAGGGCCGCCATCAGGAATCATGGGGCCGAGTACAAGTAGATAATGCAGGGCACCCTCCTCCCAAAGCTCTGAGGGTGCAAAGGTGTAGTGTAAAGTGCTGAGCAATCTAATCAATGAAAATTGTATCTACCTGCTATCTGTAGATTTAATTATGTGGCGTTGAACTTGGTTGCACTTCCCTTCATCCATGCCGCTTATGTTCACCAGACGATGGCCATGGTTCTATGTAGTACATTAAGAAGATGAGAATGGAAAGACAAAGATTGGAGAAGTGGAAGATGAGGGGGTAGAAAGCAGTGACATAAGGGGAAAGTGAATGGTGAGAGCCAGGGCCGGATTAAGGGAGGGGCGACAGGGGCGGTCGTCCCTGGGCCCCCACACACAGAGGGCCCCCACACTACTGCATGCAGCAGCACAGTCAGTGCTGCTGCATCAGCTTGGGGCAGGGCGGTAGTGTGGACGGCACTACACAGCACAAACACACAGCCGCCGGCGCCGGCAGCTGTGTGTTTGTTTTAGCAGCCGATGAGAGTCAGACATACTCTCATCGGCTGCTGCGCAGTGGCCCACTGCCGGAGCCTCCGTCTTCCGGCTCCCACAGTGGCTGATGGGAGAGACAATGATGTCTCTCCCATCATGCAGAGCGGGCCAGCCTGGGAGGACGCCGGAGGGAAGAGCAGATGCCGGAGCGGGGCTTAAGGTAAGTGTAGAATTTTTTTTTTTTTCAGTGTGTGTGTCTGGGGGTGGGGACAACTACTCCTAAGGACACTGCTGCATTTGGACTACTACTAGGGGCTCTGCTGTGGGGGGGTGGGAAATACTACTAGCGGCACAGCTGTGGGGGGGGGAAGTACTACTAGGGGGACTGCTGTGGGGGGGAGGAATACTACTAGGGGCACTGCTGTGGGGGGGAAGTACTGCTAGGGGCACTGCTGTTTTAGTACTATTAGGGGCACTGCTGTGGGGGGGAAGTACTACTAGGGGCACTGCTGTGGGGGGGGAAATACTACTAGGGGAACTGCTGTGGGGGGGGAAGTACTACTAGGGGCACTGCTGTGGGGGGGGGAAGTACTACTAGGGGCACTGCTGTGGGGGGGTGGGAAATACTACTAGCGGCACTGCTGTGGGGGGGGGAAGTACTACTAGGGGCCCTGCTGTGGAGGGTGGGGGAAAGTACTACTAGGGGCACTGCTGTAGGGGGTTACTACTAGGGGCACTGCTGTGGGGGGGGAAATACTACTAGGGGCACTGCTGTTGGGGGAGAAATACTACTAGGGGCACTGCTGTGGGGGAGGGAAGTACTGCTAGGGGCACTGCTGTGGGGGGGAAAGGACAACTACTACTAGCGGCACTGCTGTGGGGGAGGGAAAGGACTACTACTAGGGACTTATGGGGGTACTACTAGGGGCACTGCTGGGGGGGAGGACTACTACTAGGGACTTCTGGGGGTACTACTAGGGGCACTGCTGAGGGGGGGATTGGACTATTACTAGGGACACTGCTGGGGGTACTACTAGGGGCACTGCTGGGGATACTACTGGGGCAATGCACACTGCTGCGACCACTACTGGGGGACACAGCATAGAGAGTGATTACTACTAGGGGTACTCCTGGGGGGACTACTGTTGAGGGGGGACTGCTACTGGGGGCATGGCTGGGCTGGGCTCGGCTCTGTGTGGCTTGAAGGGGGCCCCCGCATCTTAGTTGCCCTGGGGCCCCCACAAGCCTTAATCCAGCCCTGGTGAGAGCAGATAGGAGAAGAAGGTTGGGGAGCAGATGGGATGGGGAGAAATATGGCATAGTGCTGTCCCGACCAACCTGTGACTTTCCTGCTGTTATGAAACTACAAGTCCTAGCATGCTTTACCAGCTGATTGTGGGAGGGTATGCTGGGATTTGTAGTTTCACAACAGCTGGAGAGCCATAAATTGGCCAGGCCAGGAATGTGATGCAGAGGAAGAAGCAAGTGACAGGGGTCAGAGGCACACAAGTGGAGTGGATGAGGGGCAGAGGTACTCAGAAGGGAGGGAAGGAGTGCCTAGGTACATATGGGGAATGCAGTGTCAGGCAGAGACACACATGGGGGAGTAGAAGGGGACAAAGGCACACATGTCAAGTGGAAAAAAGGATGACACAGGTCTTGTTGAGTGGGAGGCAGAGGCAAATACAGACCTTGCAGAGAACTGACAGAGGAGAGAGACAGGGACATACACCAAGGTGGTAGGGAGGGAACATAGAGCTGCAGACACAAGAAATTAGATCCCTGTACTACTGTACTTACTGTTCTGTGACTGTCTCTGCAGCTTTCTTCCTGGGCTGATACCTGACCTCCAAGCTCCAGCGTGGATCACAGATCCGCAGGGGAATCCAGCATCTTATAGCTTTGGCTTGTGTACTGCTAGCTCTGGCTGGACTGTTGATTAATGAATGACTCATCTTGTGTGATGAGTCATTCATACAACTCTCCGGCAGCTCAGCTGTCCTGTGAGGGTGAATAATTAACAATTACTTAACTCTGCTGGCTGCCGGCCCCTCAGCTGTCCGGGCCTGGTACAGGAGTACTGGCTTTCCCCCCTGATGGCAGCCCTGCCTATCTGTATACCCATTACTGTGACCCCCTCCCCTTCTGTATACCCTTTATTGTGCCCCCTCCCCTTCTGTACACCATTTATTGTGGCTCCCTCTCCATCTGTATACCCATTATTAGGCACGCCCTCCGCACCTCTATACCCAGTTCTGTGTCCTCCTCCTCACCTGTATACCCATTATTGTGCACCCCTTCCCACCTTTATACCCATTGTTGTGCAACCCTACCCACCTTTATACCCATTGCTGTGTACTCCTCCCAACCTATATAGCCATTATTATGCCCCCCTCCCCATCTCAGTCATTTTAATTTACTACTCCCTCCCCTGCAGGAGTTAACTTACCTGATTGCTTCTGGAGTTCTCCACTGTTTCAGTGCTGCAGTTCGGTGGCTCCTCTAGTCCACTCTCACTCCAGCAGCAGCTGCAGCTTCTCCCCAGACAGTGCAGGTTTCCGCTGGCAGCTGCTGATATTGCAACGTCTTATTTGATGTCTGCAGCATTGTCGGCAACAACAAGTGGTGCCGGCGGTGAGAAATGGAGCCCATGCAGGAGGAGGACCAGGTGCCATTGGGGCAGGCAAGAACTAGTGGCCATTGTGATGCCCACATGGGGCCCTGTATCCTGGGTGACCACCGGTAAATGGCCGGTAAACATGTAGAGGATGCTCCCTGGCCGGTCAGTTTATTACAAGGATAATCAGCGCTGATTACTCTTGTAACACAACCAAACAGCTTCTGCAAGTCTCCCGGCCACCAGACGCATATGGAGCATACGGCAGCTGGCAACTGGCGGACCCACAACAAAGAAATCGTACCAGTCAGGGGGGCAGATGGCACCCTGCCCCCTGGCCCAGGCTGCAGTTGCACGCAAGCATCCAATGTTTTATGACTGCACGTGTGTACGAGTCCTGATGGTTTGCGTTTGGAGATGCAGAATGAATTTGGTTGCAGAGAGAGTAATTATCAGTGGGCGTTCCTGAGGGGTAACAAGGGTGTGGTTAGCCAGACTGACAGCGGCTGCACCTACAGATGCAGAAGTTAACCCACTGATGAAACCGCCATCACCTGTAGCGGAGAAACTAGTAACGGTCTCCTTTACATGCTACAAGCTGGTTTTCACCTCTAAATATGTTCCTGTCTGACACCGGAGAGCCGCACATGGAAGTGTAACTGCAAGGAGAAAGTAAGCTTCGTGAGCGCTACACGTTGAGCCCTGTCTGATTTCCACTGACGGGCAGTGACATCCTTTTAAAACAGCCGGCCGGCGGTAAGCAGTCACACTATTGACTATTTTCATGAAAGTCAGCTCCAATTTCTGTGCCTGAACGGCATCATTAAACATCGCAGTGAAAGCGATTATCACTGATTCAGTGTTATGGAACATTTACAACAGGCTACCAATAACCGATTGTTGTCTATCTGAGGAGCATCTGATGTGTGGCTATTTAATTATACACACCATACAAGAAACATCTGAGGTGTATATATTATATAATCCGTTTAAATAAACGGTGATACCATCATTTTTTTATCCGGAGGACAGAGACTATTACTTGGAACCACAGTACTGATGGTTACTTATTGCATACTAATATAGGAGATACCTTCTGCAGAGGTTATTCTCATGAGCCATTATTGATATACAAAACCAGCTTGTATTTTATCTATAACTGTATGTATATGAGTGTCTTGATTTTTACAGTTCATTTTATTGCTTATAATTATTTTGTCTTACAATAAATTGTTAATTTTATGTCAAGCACTCTTTTGTCTGGTTGAATTTAAACAATCTTATTGGTCTACTAAGGCATATAAGTTGAATATTCTATATCCAGGCTTTTTTGTATTCTGACATAGGACGCCATGTTCTGATGGAGAAACTGCGCCTTGCATAAGGCTGGGGCAAGATTTGATGTTGCAACTGATGGTTTACAAACACGCTAAGACCTATTAGCGCAGCACACCAAATCATGGTCATTGCTCTAGGCAGTAGCATAAAAATGCAGACCCAGCTGCAGCAAAACACGCAGACTAGTCTGTGTGCACCTCTGAATCAGACCCCCTGTATGTCTGCATAATACTGGCTGAGGGGAAAACCCTATTTATCCTCTTTTCCATTCAACCCACATTATTAGGTTCCATAGCACTCTGTATTTCTGAATCCACAACTGATTGTTATGATATTGCAGATAGACATTTCCTGTGTTGAAATTCCACCTTATGTGTGTCAGTGAGGTGCTTTCTCATATTGTGGCTAATCACTAATAAGATATAGAGGGTTCTATAACTGATGACCGATTCTCTGTGTTTATCAGTTTAGAGGGTTAAAGCAGGGCGGTAACTAGGGTAGTACGCATGGGGCACCCCAGGGCAGGGGGCGCTGTTTGGGCCTGTGAAGTTTCCTGTTTATTATCATTCTCACTTGTAGTTTGCTCTTCTTTTATCCCCAGCATCTCCTGCCTCCCCCATCTCTTCCCTGGCCCTTCCCCATGGGGCCATGTCCCCTTTTCAGGTGCATTAAAATGGGGGGGGGGGGGAGAGGCACCAATGCTCTCTCTGGCACAGGTCACCAAAAAGTCTAGTTACGGCTCTGGGTTAAAGATAAGGAAAATGCAGCTAAACCTCTATAGTTCCACCAGTCCTGTCTGGTAGAGCATAGTGAAGGTTGATGGAAAGAAAATCAGAGGCAATCCAAGCTCTTTGGGCCTGATTCACATCCGGGTGCAAATGCAGATTGAGCTATTGTTAGCGATTGCGCATGCGTGTAAGCCGCACTGCACACAACCTGCGTTTTATAAGCAATTATGCCCACATAAAGGATTCACTTGCAAAGTGAGTGACAGGTAGTCAGCGTTTGGGGGAGGTAATGGAGGGTGAATGGGAGTGGAGGCAGGCATAAGTTAGCCATTGTGATCTCCTTCGCAGCATGAGAACTCTCTGCGTGTCAGGAAAGGCGCAGTGTTTGAGACAGGTGACGTTGTTGCACATCATCGGACAGATATGAGAAGGCAGCAGTGGGTATCCCTATGCTAGGGTAAGCTTTGGAGACATCAGCATATTTTGCTATTACGATTCATGAGAAATCACAGCTGCGAAGGCATTAGCATTGGATCTGAATCAGGCCCTTTTCCACATGATTTTCCCACTACCAGCCTAGGCTTTCCACACCATTTTTTTTTTCATTTTACATATAAAATGTATGTAAAGCATGCACATCCCAGGGATCTGTGCAGTGCTTTCTACAAACCCGTCTGCCGCTTAGTAAATCTGCTTTTTTTCATGAGCTAAAATATAGATCATAACTTGACTGACTGGTAATTCTAAAGTTTAATAAAAATTTTTTGGTGGAACTGAGGCAGTTTTGGCATTAGTAATAATTGGGATGCAATCCCGCCAGAAAAACGCTGCAATTATGCTGAAAAAACAAATCTGTTGCTTGTACATTTACCCATACTAGCTTACTCTCCCAGAATGGCTGGGAGGCTCCTGAAAATCGCGTGGCACTCCTGGCTGCCCGGAAAAATGGGCAAGTGTCCCACCACAGGGGGCAGCTAGAATGTTTGCAAGTATGCATCATAGTTGCCTACCTTTTGATTGTCCTCCAAGCCTGGGGAGGACAAGCAGATGGGCTGTCATGGGGGCGGGGCCTGATGGGGCACATCATTAAGCCCCGCCCCTTCCTGGCAAATTGCAGCGATTGGCCTCAATTTTAATAGGGGGCAGGGCTAAATGACGTGATTAATGGAGAATCACGTCATTAAGCCCCGCTCCCTACTTGAGGACCCGCGATAGCCACAGAAATTCTCCCCATTCTGCCCACTTCACTAGGAAGTGGGCCGCCTTGACTAGGAAGTGGGGACGGGTACTACTAGCTATGCGCCGGGTTGGGGGGCCCACTGTGCCCCACCTCCCCAGTGCACTGCAAAGATTTTTTTCCCCCAAAGGTGGAAATCGCCTCCCGCAATTAGGTCATACCCCCTGGTAAATTTGGCAGCATCGCATCCCTCGTAGAAATATATGAGGGATACAGCTGTCTGCAGGAATGGAGTAGTCGCGGCTGTGGGGACTGTATAAAGCTCACTTGCAGGCTTGATATTTTTTGGCCAAATTTTTTTATAGCCGATGAAATGGATGTATGCCTCTAGATGTGCATCCTGATCCTGGATTGTATGGATGCATTAATCTGTGCAATCTTGATGTCATAAATTTAATAAAGAAAGTATGATAATTAATTATTAATATTTTTATATAGTGTTTTTATAACATTGTGGCAATGGTACAAAAAATTATATAAAATTACCTCATTGTAATAATACATTTACAGTAGGAAATATATGTTATTAAAATATTGTTTAAATTGTCCCATTAAAATTCCCATTATTTTGTATTTTTAAAGGTTTTATACAGTAATTTAATAAAGAATGATGTTCTCCCAGTGCATTCTTGTATTTTATTATTCATTAATATCTTGTATATGTTTATTATTAAATATATTTTTTAATGAATATTAATTAGTGAAACCTTATAGATTTTTTGGGGTAAATTTATCAAAGGTCGAGTTGAAGAGTGATTTAGCTCTTCTCAAATCGACTCAAATTGAATGTTGAAAAACAAGTGATTTTGCCAGATTTACTATAGTTCGATTTGTTTTGAGATTTGCAAAACAAATTCGATTTGAGTCGGTTTTGAAAAGTGATTTGCGGTTCGATTTGGCATGTTCATGTACAAATCAAATGGCAAATCACACTTCAAACCGAACTGCAAATCCCAGACGACAGCATAGAACTGCTTCATGCTTTCACTTTCAGCATGAGCAGTTCGTTCTCACACAGATACATGCAGACATCAGTGAGATGCCTGCATGTATCTGACTGTAAAAAGTAAATAAAGAGTTAAAAGTAAAAAAAAATTGACGTGAGGTCCCCCCCCCCCAAAAAAAAAACAGAACCAGACCGGGACTTTGCAACCCAGGTCTGGTTGACTAAGTACAGGGAAAAAATTGTGTAGGATCTCCCTCTACTTAGTTCAACCAGCACTGGGCTATGGGAACCAGTGCTGGTTCTGGAATTACAGGGAAAAATTTGCGTAGGATCTCCCTGTAATTCACAGAATCAGCCCTGGACCCTTTCTAATGGGGGACTAATGCCACAGCCAGGGGAGCCCTATCACCAGGCCCCCCAGCCGCAGCATCAGCCCTGACCGCTAGTTAGCCAAGGCCAGGGATCCCTGGGGAGTTGGAGACCCCTCCAATAAAGGGGTCTCCCTCTCCAGGGCACCCCTAGCCTAGGCTGATAGCCCGGGGCTATCCTCGCCACCCCTGGGCAGTGGGTAGCGGGTTGTTTGTGTTAGTGTAGTGTAAAAATATAAGAATAAAAACATTGTCTTTACAGTAGAACTGCAGGTCCCAGCAAGCCTCCCCCGCATGCTGGTACTTGGAGAATCATAAGTACCAGCATGCGGGGCATTAAGGGCACACTGGGACCTGTAGTTAACCTGTAAAGAAATGTTGAAAGAAACACACACACACACACCTTACACAGTATAAGTTTAATACATGCATACGGAGGATGCACTTGGGTTGGGTAAGTGCATATAGGCTGATGGTTGTAAAGTTAATTGTCCTCTGGGGTGAGGTCCAGTAACGGCGTCCCGTTACTCTCCCTCAGATAGTCTGCAATAGCAGGGTAAACAGATGGAGGTGTCGGTGCCCGGGTTGCCTTCAGGGCGGGAGTGTGCGACTGCAGGACAGTGTGGCAGGGGACCCTGGCTGAGGTGGTTATGTAGGATGTACAGTTAAATCATTTATAGTAGAGCCATGTTTAGATGTACTGCATCAGTTCGTGCTGCGGTAGTGATGGCTGTATTCATATTAGTCACCTTGTTGTGCAACAGGATTGGGTATGGTAGGATCATAGCGGAAGGGTTGCTTATTGATCCGTACTTATGTCAGGGTTGCCTACCCTCCCGATAAACGGGTGCAGCTCCCGCCCCCCCGGAAAAGCAGGCAAGCCTCTCGCATGCCGCCGATCCCCTGTCTCCCCCCCGCCAGTACCTGATAAACCCCCTTCAGCGAGGGGCCGCTGACGCGATTCGTGTCATTCTGGCCCCGCCCCCTGCTTCACAATGCCTGTATTTCGGCATTGTGTAGCGGGGGCGGGGCCAAAATGATGCGATCGCGTGGCCCCGCCCCCTGTCACACCCGGAAACTGCCTTCAGCCCGCCCGACCACGCCCCCTTTTGCCGGCCACGCCCCCTGTTCTGCCGATCTGGCTGCTCCCTCCCGGAAGGAGCAGCCAGATAGTCGGCAAGTATGACTTATGTGCAAGTGACATATTGTACTGATTATGTTGTTGATGCCTATGATTGTGTTAGCATCAAAAGGTATATAATAGCACCTGTGTTCGATTAGTTGAATTGTTTAATTCATATTAGGTGACCCTGGTGATAGTGTATAAAAGTTAATGTGTCCCTCCGAGCACATAGAAAAAAAGACATAGAAAAAAGACATAGGAAAAATACGTGAGGGTGGGGCAGTCATTGATGTAACGGGTTAGTATAGTGAATATCACATAGACATGTAGGGTTATAAATTATGTTAAAAACAAAGAATAAAGGGAAATACAGATCTAATCTGGATTCTCCACCAGGATTCTGCGTTAGAGTCTATAGCATGTACAATTATTTGGGTAGTGATATGGGGAGTTCCTCATGAATCTGCTGGAACTGCCTTCTCAGGACAGTCGATGATGGAGTCTCGTGGTCCAGAATATTATAATAGCGTTGATTTAGATGCAAATAGTAGATTAATACGCCTTCTCCGGCATGGTAAATTCTCATTAATTTAGGTACAGATAATCGATTTCACCTCGTTGTCTATATTGAGGCCCTTTCGTGTCAAAGTGTCTAGGAATACCATGGGCCAAATGTAATAGGGAGAGAGTTTCTGACACTTTTTAAACTTTGCCAATGTAATAGAGTCCAAAAACAAAGTAACAGAGCGAACTTGCATGTTTTTTTTAGAATTAAAACTCTCATGATTTAAAATCTCATTCAGATGTTTTCCCATTTTGAAGATAAAACTCAACCAATGTGAGAGTTTACTGCTAAACTCTCACATTTTCTAAACTCTCACCCTATTACATTTGGCACCATGTGTCTAAGCTCCTCCTTATTAATATGTTTTATGTAATCACCCCCCCTCCAGTAGGGTTTTACCCTTTTGATTCCTACAAAATCTAAGTGTGTTGGATTGCACTGGTGAAATTCTTTGAAATGTATGGATAGGGGGTGGTCCTCTGAACCTTTTTTTGATATTACAGATATGTTCACTAATTCTGATTTTCAGTTGTCTGATAGTTCTCCCAACGTATTGTTTCTTGCAGGGGCATGTCAATAGGTATATGACTCCTTTGTTGTGGCATGATAGATGGTCCTTAGTCATGTAATTCAAATGGTTAGAGGTAGATGTAATACTTTTGATAGGTCTTGTACTTGTTTTGCATGCTGGGCAGGCTCCACAGTAGTGGACACCTCCTCCCAGTGGAGCGCCGTTGAGTGTGGTTTGTATAGATTCTTTTATTTTGAAGTGGTTCTTGACCAATTTGGCCCTACAAACTGCTGTTTCCCGGAAAATTATTCTCAATTGGGGTGGTAGAATAGTGGATAGTGGGCCTGATTCAGACCCGCTCGCGAGCGCTGAGCGCTCGCAAGCGGGTCGATGTTGGCCAAGTGCGCATGTGCACGAGGGAGCCAGCTCCGTTGTGCGCATGCGCGAGACCCGCATAGCGACGGGCAAGCCGTCGCTATGGGTCTCGCTACAAAGGGGGCGTGCTGTTGATATTGAGTGACAGCACGCCCCCTTTGGTGGGCGTGCCGGTGGCGTTGCTGCCCAGACGGAGGCGTTCCCATGGGAACGTCTACCGTCTGGGGCCAGCCCCACTGACATCACAAGTGATGTCAATGGGAGTGCTTTTGGCTCTGATAGAGCCAAAAGCACTCCAGGGCTTGCGGCAACGAGACCCTACCACAAGGGTCTCATCGCAAGCCCGATGGTTGCGATGGTCAAGACCATCACGACCATCTTTTTGGCCGCACGCTATAGCTGTGGGTGGTCACCCACAGCTATGCGAGCGGCCAGGGGGCCGCTCTAAAAAACCAGAGGGCCGGCCCTGCTTCAGAGCGAGCATTCTGTCAGAGCGTCCGGCTCTGAATCAGGGCCAGTGTCTTGCAAAAGGATAGGCCAGTGTTTTTTGACAATGTTTTTGACTTTGTTTGCCTGGCTGGTGTATTGAGTGACGAAGTATACTTCTTTTGGTTCCTTATTATCTACTGGTTTGGGTTTGTATTGTAATAATGGAGCTCTATCTGCGGTCTTCACTTCCTGGAACGCTTTACATATTATCGTGTCGCCGTACTTTTTTTTTCTAGTAGGAGAAGGCGTATTAATCTACTATTTGCACCTAAATCAACGGTATTATAATATGCTGGACCACGAGACTCCATCATCGACTGTAAAGGCAGTTACAGCAGATTCATGAGGAACTCCCTATATCACTACCCAAATAATTGTACATGCTATAGACCCTAACGCAGAATCCTGGAGGAGAATCCAGATTAGATCTGTATTTCCCTTTATTCTTTGTTTTTAACATAATTTATAACCCTATATGTCTATGTGATATTCACTATACTAACCCGTTACATCAATGACTGCCCCACCCTCATGTCTTTTTCCTATGTCTTTTTTCTATGTCTTTTTTTCTATGTGCTCCGAGGGATCACATAATAGGAATTAAACAATTCAACTACTCGAACACAGGTGCCATTATATACCTTTTGATGCTAACACAATCATAGGTATCAACAACATAATCAGTACAATATGTCACTTGCATATAAGTACGGATCAATAAGCAACCCTTCCGCTATGATCCTACCATACCCAATCCTGTTGCACAACAAGGTGACTAATATGAATATAGCCATCACTACTGCAGCACCAACTGATGCATTACATCTAAACATGGTTCTACTATAAATCATTTAACTGTACATCTTACATAACCACCTTTACTAAGATACATGGTACACAATATCAGTTTAGATGACTACTGAACATCAATTAACAATCAGATTCATGGCAACAATCTATTCACAGTTTATGCGTGTAGATTGACAAATGCATCTGCCAATGACTGAGCACCACTGTCACAGCTACAGACACTTGAGACTCCTGGGAAGAGACAGGCTTACTAGGTAGTATGAACTGAGGTGGTTTTAGGAATGACCTTTTCATGAAATATCACTAGCATGAAATAAAAGTAAATAGAATTTATTCAAGAACAAAACCTGTATGGCAAAGTTCCACATTAAATCGCAATAACACAAAGTTCATGACATGCACTAACAGGTGCAGAGGTATGCCCCTGTGAGAAACAAAGTTCAAAGTACACACTGAACTGGTGTGGGGTGAAACCTCGAGTCCGACACGAGGCTAGGGCCTCAGGACAGAATGGAGGTCAATAACAGGGTTGAGCCCTGTATTGTTACAGAGGTCCAGAACAGGGTTGAACCCTGAGATGTAACAAGATCCGGAACGAGGTTAAGCCCCGAGACGTAATGAAGATCCGAAACAGGGTTAAGCCCCGAGATGTAATGAAGATCCGAAACAGGTTTCAGCCCTGAGACGTGATGAGGGTCCAGAACTAGGTTGAGCCCTGAGACGTGATGAGGGTCTGGAACAAGGTTGAGTCCTGCGATGTGATGAGGGTCCGGAGCAGGGTTGAGCCCTGCGGCGTAATGAAGGTCTGGAGCAGGGTTGAGCCCTGCGGCATAATGAAGGTCCAGAGCAGGGTTGAGCACTGCGGAAGGATCAAGGTCCGGAGCAGGGTTGAGCCCTGCAATGTGATGGGGTTCCGATGAGGATAGACTGTAACGGTGCAGTTGACAACTGTAGAAGAAGTAACCCCAGTGTCCATATGAGTCAATAATAACAAGTAAACCAAATAGTGTAGTGTAGAATGGAAAAGCAATAATAGAGCAGGATAACAACGGAAAGACAATGGCAATGCTGAGCTCTGTAGTGCAGCTGATAACCTGTATCAGAACTTGAATTGGAACACAAGCAGGAATGTAGCGAAATCCACAGCATACAACAGGCACAGCGGGGATCTGGCAGGAGTCCAAGGAAGACCTGAAAGTCACGTTGCACAGACAATGAGGCATAGTTAGTAACAGGCTTTATACTAGAGGTTTGTGATCCATAGGAGGTTCAGAACATGTGACCCAAATAGAATCAGGTTTGGAATAATAAGCAATCAAGGAATCCAACAACCTGACGACATCTAAGAAACAGATGATCACTTTAACTCTCTGCACACTGCTTGTGGTGAACGCCAGTAACCAGGATAGATCCTCCAATGACCACAATGGAACTTCGGCAAATGTAGTTTATCTTTATGTACTGAAAAAGCCAAAGTCCTGACAACCACCCATCAGGCTGCCTATTGTAATGAAAACATAGTCCACCAATCAGAATGAGGGTATGTACCTATACGAGGATTTAACCCTTTCTCTGCCATACCCAATAACAGCACTCCTAGAGGAAGGCCAACAGTGTCCGAAACGCATTGGAACACTCATTATACAGTACATCCAGTTTGACCACCAGCAAAAACGCATCCACTGCCAACCCAGTCCGCCATCAAAGAAAACAAGCAGTGGCCACGAGACCCGGAAGTTACCCAGGAAGCGGAAACGCCATCCAGATCCACGGACCAAGCTTACAACCATAGAGGGCCGAAGAGGGAGACACGCAGCAGCGTAGCAAGAGTCAGGTGAGTTCCCTTATTGGAGAGGGGGTGCCCGGCAGAGATCGAAACCGGTCTCATCCCCTCCCTAGGCAGAGAAAGACTGCTGTATAGCTGGGACCCAGTGCCGTGTCACGACCAGCACAGCGCTGACCCCAGACACCTAAAAGCCACCTCAGCCAGGGACCCGTGCCACACTGTCCCGCAGCCGCACACTCCCACCCTGAAGGCAAACCGGGCACCGACACCTCCATCTGTTTACCCTGCTATTGCAGACTATCTAAGGGAGAGTAACGGGTCTCCCCAGAGGACAATTAACTTTACAACCACCAGCCTATATGCACTTACCCAACCCAAGTACATCCTTAGTGTCAGTCAACACAGATATCAATCACTTTAGGGTTTGTCACAATCTATAGGCAACCCAGCTATTGTATTGTTCTGTATGTATGTACACATTTTCTTTATCCTGAGTATTGTATTGCTATTGTATTTGTTAATACCTTCCCTGATTTTATCAACATATCCTAATCGGTATATATTGTGTAGATCACCCTTTATGGATACCTGCGGCTCTCAATGGAGAGCAGCAGGGTAACTAAAGTTTATCCTGCGGTTCCCATCATTGAGTTCAATGGAGGGAGCCGTTCTTTGGCTGAGAGGCGGGGCCTGACCTCTCAGCCAATGAACGCTCAGACACGGACCTTCAAAGGAGGAAGCTGCATCTGAGCGCTTCATTCGGGAAGGAGTAATCATCCTTGTTAGGATGGTTATTGCTTAGTGCAAGGGTCGGGTTTTTCGTGTTGTTATTTTAAGAAGACCCATGGATGCCTACTGGACAAGGGGACCACTCAGGTAATATAGGTGAGTATTGTGTGAGTTTGTAGGTATGTATGTATTAAACTTATACTGTGTAAGGTGTGTGTGTGTTTCTTTCAACATTTCTTTACAGGTGAACTACAGGTCCCAGTGGGTCCTTAATGCCCCACATGCTGGTACTTGTGGTTCTCCAAGTACCAGCATGCGGGGGAGGCTTGCTGGGACCTGCAGTTCTACTGTAAAGACAATGTTTTTATTCTTATATTTTTACACTACACTAACACAATCAACCCGCTACCCACCGCCCAGGGGTGGCGAGGATAGCCCCGGGCTATCAGCCTAGGCTAGGGGTGCCCTGGAGAGGGAGACCCCTTTATTGGAGGGGTCTCTAACTCCCCAGGGATCCCTGGCCTGGGCTGACTAGCGGTCAGGGCTGATGCTGCGGCTGGGGGGCACGGTTACAGGGCTCCCTTGGCTGTGGCATCAGTCCCCCATTAGAAAGGGTCCAGGGCTAGTTCTGTGAATTACAGGGAGACCCTACGCAAATTTTTCCCTGTAATTCCAGAACCAGCACTTGTTCCCATACCCCAGTGCTGGTGAGCTAAGTAGAGGGAGACCCTACGCAGTTTTTTCCCTGTACTTAGTCAACCAGACCTGGGTTTGCAAAGTCCGGGGCTGGTTCTGTTTTTTGGGGGGGACCTCAAACAATTTTGTTTTACATTTGACTCTTTATTTGCTTTTTACAGTCAGTTACATGCAGCCATCTCACTGATGTCTGCATGTATCTGTGTCAATCTGACCTGCTCATGGTCAAATCGAAAGCATGAAGCAGGTCTATTCATTTGGTGATTTGAAGTCCGATTTTGAGGTCGATTTCAAATTGAATGATAGTAAATAAGGGTTTTGTGTGTTGGGCTATGTAAAAGTACCAATGTTTTCCCGGTATTCGATTTGAGGCTGATTTGACTAAAATTTGATTTGAAATTTAGATTTTTCATTTGATTTGGCCTTCAGTAGATAACGAAAAGCAAAATCGAATACAAATCAAATTAAAATCGCACCTCAAATCACTCAAAATGCCAAATCGACCTTTAGTAAATTTACCCCTATGTGTGATGTATATTTTCCATTGATAATTGATATTATATCTACATGTGAATATTATTTTGGTTTCTTAAGTTAGATATTGTAATGTATAGTGAATACATATCCCTAACAATGCTGGTGTATCCAAACATATCTTAAAATATACCCTGTGAAAGTATCCCTATATGGTATCAGATTTATAGTTCTAAAGCAAAATGGAAGGTGAATAGTACCCAAAATGATATTTTAATATTATATTGGTGTCCTATAATATTGAACTATATAATGTCTAATTATACTATTTAAATGCTGAAATAGGAAAAACAAAAAACAGATTTTATATTCCTTTTTAAGACTCCTAAATTCAAAATGGGTTCGTGAAATGGGATGATGTGTTGTTAATATTTTACCACATCTGGTAGGAGTGCATTATACAGCACTATTTTGTTTACATATCTAATAAAGGGTTTTATGCTATATTTTTCTCCTTTCTTGTTCCATATACACTTTGGGAGTGATACTTCCTACATTGGAATATTGGGAGTACTTTTGTCGCAGCTGAAAACAACAGACAGAATTTAAAGATCCGTATGAAACAGATTTTTTGGAGGATTAAGAACCTATTACTACGGTCTCCATATATGATAATCACATGGTTGGACTTTGTATTTATTTAAAGCACTTATATGAGTAATCCTATTATTTAATTTGCAAAGTGTAATGAAGGGCTCATTAGTGCTTGTGGATGGAGATTTAACTATTAGAAGAACAGCTTGGGCAATAGGAATGCTTCCAAACAACATTTCTGTGTGTTTAATCTGATACTCAGCAGAATCCATTTTGCACAATGTGATTCCAATGACTGGACTATACCAGAGAAATTTGCCATATAATTCTTAATTTAGCTCTCTCACCCACAAGATATTATTACTGGTGAGAAACAGCAAATTGCTA